>JAJHZJ010000089.1:16038923-16499846 GCA_023548195.1 Bettongia penicillata ogilbyi | reverse complement strand
ATTCTGGCTTGCAATTTTAGCTCCTCTGACCTTCAGAATGTCATATTCTAAGCCATTTGATCCCTTAACATAGAACTTGCTGGATCTTGTGCTATCCTGATTGTATTTCCACAATACTCAAATTGCTTCTTTCTGGCTGCTTACAATATTTTCTTCTTGACTTGGAAGCTCTGTAATTTGGCTACAATATTCCTAGGAATTTTCCTTTTAGGATCTCTTTCCAGAGGCAATAAGTGGATTATTTCCATTTCTATTTTACTCTCTGGTTCTAGAATATCAGGGCAGTTTTCCTTGATAATTTTTTTGAAAGATGATGTCCAGGTTCTTTTTTGATCATGGCTTTCTGGTAGTCCAATAATTTTTAAGTTTTCTCTCCTGGATCTATTTTCCAGATCTGTGTTTTTTTTTTTTCAGTGAGATATTTCACATTGTGTTCTATATTTTTCATTATTTTGGTTCTGTTTTATAATTTCTTGATTTCTTATAAATTCATTACATTTCATTTGCTCCATTCTAATTCTGAAGGAATTATTTTCTTCAGTGAGCTTTTGAACCTCCATTTCCAATTTGGCTAATTCTGCTTTTTAAGTCATTCTTCTCCTCATTGGCTTTTTTGGGTTATGTTTGCCATTTGGCTTAGTCTATTTCTAAGGTGTTATTTTCTTCAGTATTTTTGGAGGTTTCCTTTAGCAAACTATTGACTTGATTTTCATGATTTTCTTGCATCACTCTCATATCTCTTCCCAGTTTTTCCTCTACTTCTCTTACTTGATTTTCAAAATCCTTTTTGAGCTCTTCCATAACGTGAGACCAATTTATATTCTTCTTGAAGGCTTTTGATGTAGGAGCTTTGACTCTGCTGTCCTCCTCTGGTCATATGCCCTGATTTTCTTTGTCACCAAAGTAAAATTCTATAGTCTGAATTGTTTTACAATGTTTACTCATCTCTCCAGCCAAACACTTGACTTTCTAACTCTTTGTCAAGGTAGGATTGTGCTTCCAGTACGAGTGGGGGTGGGGGTGGGGATGGGTGTGTTGTCCCAGGCTTCACAGATTTTGTATCAGGTGCTGAACCCCCCACTGTCTGTGGGCATAGAGTTCCAAAAGCAGCTTCTGCCACTGCTGCTCCTGCTTCTGCTGCTGCCACCACCAGTTGTCTGCCACTGCCACCACCTCCACAACCCTGGGGCTGGGGCTGACCCAGCATTCCTCTTTCACAAAAGTCCCACAAAGTTTTCCCACTGACCTTTTTGGCATTTGTGGGTTGAAAAATCTGAAAACTGCTACAACTGCCAATGATTCAGTCCCGTGAGTCCTCCTCTGACCCCTCTGTGCCATTTGGGTCAGCTCTAGACTGTGCTTTGCTCCCTGCCCAGTGCAAAAGACCCTTCCTGTTGACTTTCCAGGTTGTCTTGGGCTGGGGATTTGTTTCACTCTGTCATTTTGTATCATGTTCTGTAGCTCTAGAATTCTTTTAGAGTCATTTTTTTACAGGTATTTGGAGAGCTTTGGGGAGAGCTTAGGGAATTCCCTGCTTTACTCTGTCAACTTGGCTCCACCCATCCAAATGCTTTCTAATTGTAGATATTTCTCATTGTAGGCATGGAAGGTCCTGCCAACTCTATTTTATGTTCAATGCCATTCTCAGAGGAAATGAACCCCTTATTCAATATCTGGTATCTAATTGTTATTGTTCATTTGTTAGTGTGATTTTTGCCTGGATGTAGAGGGGTATTTCCAGTGTGTAATTTCCTTCCACACATTTCTGCTTTTGCTGCTGTTGTTAGTGGTGGTGGTTCAGTCCTGTGAATTCACTGATACAGGTAATTCCCATTGTGCAAATTCCCTCCTACTATGCAGATCAGCAATTTATCAGTGAATTTTTATTTTAGAAAGTTGCCTAAGGCCATACAGTTACTATATTCCAGAGACAAGACTTGGACTTAGGTCTTCCTAAATCCCCACTATATCATGTTGTTTCTTAATTATTTCTACTTGTCGCAATTATCTTTAAACACGAATATGTATGCATTTTGCAGAGTTAGTAGAGGAAGGTAAAAACAAAAACTATAAAATGTCCTAAAAGCCAAATGGTGTTGACTGAGCTAAGTGGTCCAGGTAGAGGTATCTTCCTTCCAAGGAGATTTCCACCTGAGGAGGTTTCTAAATAAGCAGTCTGAGACATTCTTTCATTTGCATAAGCACTTAACCCCAATACCTGCTACTGTTCCAGCCAAGTTAAAAGTAAAAGAATTGTACAGGAAAAGGACCAGAGGGTAATTGCCCCAATCTGAGAAAACACACAGACACACACACACACACACACCTTATACCCAAAGACTAACTTACCCAGCTTTTTCTTAATTGGCACACGACCAATTAATTTTAATTAGATAATGAAGTCCCTCCTGTTTACTTTTACTACTCAGTGATTGAGGGGTTAATTGAGGGTGGGGGAAGGGAAGAAAACAGTCTTGTAGAGTCATGGGCTTACTGATAAGTGCCTGCTACATGAATTAATTCCTGAGCTCCAGTGAGATGTGTTCCCTCCCACTCCTCCTCCCCCCACCTTATCTTGAGGTGTTTCAAGCTCAACTGGATCTAAAAATTAGATTGTGTTCTTTCTGCTTCATACATCATCACGCAGTAGAGCACAGCTGGCTGTTTGACTTGGGGGCAAACACATTTGAATAAAATAAGAGTACTGACTAAGGCCAGGCAGCAATGGTAAATTGTTAGGGAGGACCAAACAAGAAAAAAAAGAGAATGGCTTTGGGAAATTCCCAAACAATTTTAACATTTTAACAAGCACCACCCCTTTTTGGGATAGAATGTGTTGCTATTAGTCAATAAGTACATGCTAACTCTTAATTTCTTGTATTAATATTAGTTAATATAATTAGCATCATCATCACCATTGCTTTGTGCTTAAAGTGAGAAGTGGAAGATATATCTGAATACTGAAATACTCTGAACAATGAGATTCTTGCCTTCAGCTCCTGGTGTTCTCCCTACCCCAAATATGTTGGTTTTTGTTTTGTATGTATTTCAGATATGATTATTTGGGCATATATTGTAAACTTCCATTGAATGAAATCTCCTTCTTGCTTTCTAACTTTGTATCAGGCACTTAGCACAAAGAAATTAGGGAAGGAACTGGTAATTTCATTGTTTATCGTAAAGGAAGTTCTTGTTGACTTTCTTCATCTGCCAATGCATGTTGGCACCTTCCATATCATTTGTAGTCATAGAAAGTTGGATAGAACTCTTAGAGACTGTGACTTGCCAGGGACCCACATCCAGTATTAGGCAGAATTTGAACCCATTTCTCTCTGGCATTGAAGCTGGCTCTCTATTCACTATTCCATGAAGCCTCATACAATGTAGCCATATGGTGAGACATTAATAAATATTTGTTGATTATTGCTTTATTGAGGTACTATATTTGAAACTACAATATTTGAGGTCCTGTAAAAATTGGAGGTACTATATTTAAAGAAGAGAGACAGCATGAAGCAGTGGACAGAAAGCCTGCATTGAAATCAGGAAGATCTGGGTTCGAACTCCACTTCCAACACGTACTGACTGTGTGATCCTGGGCAAGTCACTTAACCTCTCAGTTCCCCAGACAACTCTAACTGTAAGCTCTGTAGTTTGTGCACTTGGGATTTCCCTGTCCCAGTGAAATCACAAATGACCAAAAGCATCATGAAGACTGACATAGATGTTTAAATACTCATTTTGTAGAATGCAATTTAATATGGGAAGAATCATGTGTAGAAAGTATGTTATTCTCACCATTCACAGACCCTCCCTAAGGCTTAGAAATAATAAGGTGGTTGAATACCATGTCAACTACTTTCCTTTCATGTTGATACTTAAACATGGTAGAGTAGATAAAGCACAGGAATTGAAGTCAAGGAGACCAAGGTTCAAAACCTACCTCCAATGATTACTAGTGGCATGACCTTATTCAAGTCATTTAATTTCTCTGTGCCTCAGTTTCCTCATCTGTAAAATTAGGAAGTTGGGCTCAGTGAATTGTAAGGTCCTTTCTAGTTCTAAGTCTATGGTCTTATGAATACCTCATCCAATATTTTATGGTTTGTAAAAGGCACACAGAAAGACTTGAAGATATAGAAACATAGGAAGATGATTCCCTAAATCTAGAAGGATGAGGAAAAGAAAAAATGATGGGATTCTTATATCTAATGAGCAGGATTGGCTCAGGATTTATATGTAACTAGTACAATGGCAAAATATTTTTATTATGATACTTCATGATATCACAGAATGGTATAGTAAATTGGGTGGTATATTAACTCATTTGTGGAGAGTATCCCAGGATAACAAGTCTAGGAATAATTAGAGTCCTTCAGGAGTGATGTAGGATATTTAAGATGAGTACAAAACCTTTTTCTGATATTTAAAGAAAAAATAGAAATTTTAGGTTGAATAAAACAAAGAGGTGGGCAATTTGGAATCTTCTCCTTCCTCATCTCTGACTTTTTGTTCTCTTTCAAGATTGGCTTCAAATGCTATGTACTATATAAGGTCTTTCTTGGTTTCCTACCATTGTTAGTGTTCTCCTTCCCACTCATGAAGCCATTGTTTTTTTAGAAATTTACTTTGTATGCATGTTCATTAGCCATCCTCACTAGAATATAAGTTCCTTGAGAAACTATTTATAAGAACATTTATACAGGACGTTAAGGTTTGGTAACCACTTTACAAAAATTACATCATTTTACCTTACAACAACCCTGGGAGGGAGATGCTATTAATGTCCTCATTTTACAGATGAGGAAACTGAGGACTTGCTCAAAGTAACACTGAATTACAACCCAGATCTTTCTGACTACACATCCAGTTCTCCATTCACTCTACCACAAAGTTGTCTCTAAATTTTATAATTTAATATTATAAATACTTAATAAATACATTTTGAATTGAATTTAGTTGCCTTGGTGTATTACTGGACTCACCAAAGATTAGACCTTACAAACTTACACCTAGCTATTGGTGAACTTGCATGCCTAAAGATAGTATCACTGAACTAGAAATTGAAAACAGCTGGAAATATCCTCAAGTGGAGATTACAGCTGGATCAGAAAAAAAGAGACACCTGTTTGGCAATGGACAGGTGTTTAAATTAGGGATAAAAGAAGAGAATGAGTGACTTCACTAATGAAGAAAAGAGGAAGGGAGAATGATTATATACATGCATTTTGGGGAGGTACAATTTAAATGCTGAGGGAACAGGGGATTTTGGTAATAGGAAATTTTGGTGGTAGAGTTCTATCATCATTAACTTGCACAGTGAACTTATTTTGTACCCCAAATGGAAAAGTTCAGCATTTGGATTTTAAAAATATACATAGACACAGTAGAGATTTAGCTACCAGAGGTGGGGGAACCTGTGACCTTGAGGCCACATGTGGCTTTCTATGTCCTTGGGTGCAGTCTTTTGACTGAGTCCAAGTTTTACAGAATAAATTCCTTTATCAAGGGATTCTGTGAAATTTGGATTCCATCAAAGGGCTGCTCTTGAGGACCCAGGCTTCGAGGCTGTAGATTCTCCATCCCTGATAATCTAGTAGGCTACATATTGACAGCATGATGTAGCAGCCAAATGATCTAATGCTACATTAATAGAAGTATAACATCCTGAGCAAGAAAAGTGACGATAGCATTGTTCTCTACCTTGTCAGGACAATCAAGAATATTACTTTCAACTTGGGGCATCACAGCTAAAGAGGGATAAAGATAAACTGAAGTCTCAATGATTAAGCAGTTTATTTTGTACTTCCTATGAGGCAGACACTGTGCTTAGTGCTAGGGATATAAAGAAAGGCAAAAGCACCATCTATGCCCTCAGGGAGATCACTTTGTAATAGTGGAGACAATATATTAATAACTATTTACATAAATAGTGGGGGGTAAGAGAGAAAGAAAGAGGACATGAAAGGTGTGTGTTTCTCCTTCATTGCTATCAGAGAAATAATGCCAAGATTTGCACTTGACTTTGTTTTGAGTGACGGTTGTGCAGGTCACCAACCTCACTTCTTCTTCAGAGCCATCTGAATCCAGGGACCAGATATCCATCAGGATGACTAGAGATGACCCAGGATGAGGCAGGTGGGGTTAAGTGACTTGCCCAAGGTCACAGAGTTAAAGAGTGTCAGGTGTCTGAGGTGAGATTTGAACTCAGGTCCTCCTGACTCCTGCACTGGTGCTCTACCCACTGCAAGACCTAGCTGCCCCATATGAAAGGTAATCTTAGAGAGAAAGGCACTAGCAGCTAGGGGAACCAGGAGAATTCTAAAAGATGAGGTGAAACTTTAGCTGAGTCTTGAAGGAAGCCATGGGATTTAAGAAGTGGAAGTGAGAGAGCCAAGGCAAAGACAAATAGATGAAGTTTAATGCATGTTATTTATGTAGGCTAGGTTACCTGGATTGCTGACTACACAGAGGACTCAAAAAGATAAGATTAAAAAGATCAGAAGGACCAATGTGTGAAGGGTTTTAAATGCCAACTAGGAGATTTTCTATTTGATCCTAGAAGCAATAAAGAACCTCTACTGAGGATTTAATTTTGGAGTCTATGGAAAAGGGGCATGATATGTTCTGATTTGCACTTTTGAAAACATCTCTTTGGCAACTGAGTAGACCTTGGACTGGAGAGGGGAAGAAACTTGAGGAAGACCAACCATGAGGCCATTGCAGTCATACAGGCCAGGAGTTTTAAAGGATTGAACTCGCGTTGTAGCCATATGGACAGAGAGAAGAAGGTGCTTACAAGAGAAGTGACAGAGGTGGAAATGACGAGACTCAGCAATAGATTAGACATGCGTAGTGAGAGTGAAGATTAGTGAATGACACCAAGGTTCTTGGACTGAGAAGATGGCAATATTCTTGACAGTAACATGACAGTCTGAAATAGGGTACAGTTTAAGAGGAAAGATAATGAGTTCTATTTTGAATATGTTGAGTTCTAGATGCCATGTGTCATCCTGTTTGAGATGTCCAAATGGCTAGTGATATGGGACTGTAGCTCAGGAGAGAGACTAAAGGTGGTTATATAGATCAGGGAATCATATGTCAATGATAAATTAATTCATGAGAGCTAATGAGATCATCAGGAATGATAGTATAGTGAAATATTAGAAAAATACCAGGATAGAGTCTTTGGAAGGGGAGTATCTAAGGTTACTGGGTATGACATGAATGCAGATACAAGAGAGGAAACTGAGAAAGAGCTGTCAGAATACCAGAAGAGAGAAGTATCTGGGAGAAGAGGTGATCAACAAAGTCAAAGCCTACCAAGAAGTCAAAAACGATGGGGACTGATAAAGGATAGTTCGATTTGGTAATTAAAGATCATTGGTAACCTTGAAGAAAACAGTTTCAGCTTACAATGAGGTTGGATTGCAGAAGGTCTAAGAGTGACAGAAAGGGTAAGTGGGGATACCTAGTAGAGATGGTTTTCTGAAGGTGTACAACCGTTCTGCAATGCAATTTGGAATTGTAAACAAAAAGTTGCTAAATAGTGCATGCCTTCCGAACTAGCTATACCATGGCTAGACCGATACCCAAAAGAGGGGAAAAAAATAACCTTTAATGTACAAAAATATCAAAATTAGTTCTTTTGTGGAGACAAAAATATTAAAATTACTGCAAGCCAAAGGCATGCACATCAATTGAAGAGTAACTGTAGTTATATATATATATATATATATATATATATATATATATATATATATATATATATACATGATAGACAACTGTTGTGCTGTAAGACATATGGAAAAGGTGATTTCAGAAAGACATAGGAAGATATGCCAGCTAATGCAGAGTTGAGTAAGCCTCACTGGAACACCTTTATTATAACATCAATACTATAAAAATGAATAATTTTGAAGTCTTTTATAAAATATGAAGAATGAAATGAGCAGAACCAGGGGAACAACTCCTGCATAGCACTAACACTTTAAAAACAAACAACTTTGAAAGCTCTAAAACAATTATTCATAATTCTAGAAGAGCCATGATGAAACATGGGGTGCTGTCAGTGGGGGTGGGGTGAGAACAGATGCATTGAATAGAAAAGGTACAATAAGTACAGGTCTTTCCTGATAGAATGTAAACTTCCTAGTGGCAACTATTGATTTTTGTTTGTTTTAAATTTTGCCTTCGTACACCCAGTACTTGGCACATAGTGAGTACTGAGCTAATAAATGTTGATTGGGTGATTAAGTTGACATACTTCAGTTACTTAAACTGAGCACTCTATCAATGCTGAAGTTTATTCTTTCAGTCTTTTTTCAACTCCACCTCCCTCCTTTGTGTCTTGTCTTCCTATTAGAATATAGGCTGAATTAGGCAAGGTTCTCTTTGTCTTTCCTTCTCTCTCTCTCCTCTCTCTCTCTCTCTCTCTCT
This sequence comes from Bettongia penicillata ogilbyi, assembly GCA_023548195.1. Classification (NCBI taxonomy): domain Eukaryota; kingdom Metazoa; phylum Chordata; class Mammalia; order Diprotodontia; family Potoroidae; genus Bettongia; species Bettongia penicillata. Next base: position 16,491,407 of record JAJHZJ010000089.1, on the reverse strand, counting down.
CTCTCTCTCTCTCTCTCTCTCTCTCTCTCTCTCTCTCTCTCTTTCTCTCTCTCTCTCTCTCAGAAAGGAACAATTCCAATATCGAGAAAATGTAGTTAGGATCAGAGAGTACCTTTCAGTTTCTACATTAAAAGTTCAGAGATATTGGAATATGATATTCTGTAAGGCAAAGGAGCTTGAACTCCAAAAATCAATCAATTACCTAGCAAAATTGATCATAATCTTTCAGGCAAGTAAATGGACATTCAGTAAAATAAGGAGTTTCCAGAACTTCTTGATGAAAAGGTGAGAGCGCAATAGAAAATTTGATCTTTAAATACAAGACTCAAGAGAGGCATAAAAAGGTAAACATGTTATTCAATATGGGCAAACTGTTTACATCCCTATATAGGAGGATACTTGTTAATCTTGAGAACTGTATATTTATTATGACATTTAAAAGGGACATACATAGATAGAGGGAATGGGGTACAAATAAACTGATGGAAAGATAAAAAATGTAATTAAAGGATGTAAAAATATTGTAATGGGAGAAGAGGAAAGGAGGAGTCAGAAAAGGGTAAATTACATCATACAAAGAAGCACAAAAACATAGTGGAGGGAAAGTAGGAAGGGAGATGAGAACTGTTTGAGCTTTACTCTCATCTGATTTTGTTCAAGGAGGGAACAACATATTCAGTTAAGTATAGAAATATAAGTTACTCTACAGGCAGTAGGAGAGTGTAATGTTAATTATAGCTTCCCTGATCATTAATAGGCCTCAAGTATCTATTCTATTGAGGCCTTGGGTCAGAGGGTCCTGCCCTCCAGCTCTGAAAATTCTCTGAGGTGAGGTTTTACTCTGGGGCTTAGTTTTTGGAAGAAGACATATATGCCAGATGAGACTCTGGGAAGCCACTAAGGACCCCTCCCTCTCCCCCTACCCCCACTTTGAAAACCCAGATATTAGCGCTTCTCTCTCTGGTAACTATATATTGCTTATGGTCAGATAGTTTGAAGCTCTGTCAATCTTTATTTCTCTGTATTTTCTCTAAAGTTCTGGGTGTTGACTTTCCCTCCCTGAACTAAGTGAATGATAAAAGTGCTTGATTAAAGTGAATAATCTGGGCCCATCAAAAGTTGCTTTTCCTTTTAGAAAAGTAGATCAAAGAACTTGTGGTGGCCAGCAGGCCATCCTGGATGTGTCAGATTGCTAGCTTCTATAGAGAGGTAAGGGAAAAGAAAAGGGGATTGAGGTGGTTAGAAGGGTAGAAAAAAGTAGTAAGGGAACAGTGAGGGGGGCTGACAGAAGGGAGTAAAGACTGAAGGAGGCTGTGGTCAAAAGTAAAACTCCTGAGGAGGGGAAGGGAGAAGGAAGAAAGAAAATCATATACAGGAGAGGAAATAGGATGGAGAGAAACAAACAGTAATCATAACTTTGAATGTGAATGGGATGAACTCTCTCATAAAATTGAAGTGGAGAGCAGAATGAATTAAAACCCCAAATCCTACAATATGTTGTTTACAAAAACACATTTGAAATAAGTGGATAGGGGGCAGAGTCAAGAGAGAAGAATAGAAGGATGGACCTGCAAAAACTCTCCCCCTGACAGCCCATAAAATATCTATAAAATTGACTATTGTGTGTTCGTTTTTTATTGCTGAAGAAGACCATGCCATCAGAGAAATAATGGCATAACTTGCACTTGACTTTGTTTTGAGTGAGGGAGGGCTGTGCAGGTCACCAGCCTCACTTCTCCTCCAGAGCCATCTGAATCCAGTGACCAGATTTTCATCAGGATGACTGGAGATGACCCAGGATGAGGCAATTGGGATTAAGTGACTTTCCCAAGGTCACACAGCTAGTGAGTGTCAGTGTCTGAGGTGAGATTTGAACTCAGGTCCTCCTGACTCCTGCACTGGTGCTCTATCCACTACACAACCAAGCTGTCCCTCTAAAAAAAAAAAAATGACTCTAAACAAATTCTAGAGCAGCAGAAGTCACAAAATGACAGAGTGAAAGAGATTTCCACTCCATGGAAGCCTGGAAGGCCAACAGAAAAGGTCTATTGCACTGGTCTCAGAGCAGAGAGGAACACAGCCCAGCCTTGGTCATGCAGTGTGGCAGGGACAGGATTGGAGCAGGATACGGGCAGAATCTCCCACAGCAGCTGTGGTTCCCAGATTCCACAATGCACAAACACCAAAGAGAGCTTCAAATGTCAGTGAAAAAGCTCTTTCACCTTGGAAAGAAGGGAACACAGTCTAGCCCCAGTCCCAGGCAGTGGCAGCATCCATTTTTGTAGCCCTCAGCCTAAAGACCCTGGGGGGACTCAAGTGATTGACCTGGGTCTCAACCCTGAATGTGGTCCTGGGGTGAGGAAGAGCACTGGCTGGTGGAGCTTGTGGAGGCTCTGGAGAGGAAATTTTACTCACAGATGCTGGGCAGAAAAGCTTGCGGTTGCTCCCAGACCAGAGTGCAGGCCAGGACAGGAGTAAACCCCTCTCTCTTAGTTGTGCCACCTTAGAGGAACTAATAACTTACAAGTCCCTAGAGTATATGCTTCTCTTGACAAAGGACTCAAAAATCAAATAACTGACTAGGAAAATGCCCAAAAAAGGGAAAAAATAAGACTATAGAAGGTTCCTTTCTTGGTGAACAGGTATTCTATTCAATCCTTTCAGGTGAAGAAGAATAATACAGAGCTTCAGAGGAAGCCAAGGCTTGCAAAACCTCCAAAGTAAAAATGCAATGACCTCAAGCCATGGAAGAGCTCAAAAAGGGTTTTGAAAATCAAGTAAGAAAGGTGGAAGAAAAATTGGGAAGAGAGATGAGAACAATGCAAGAAAACCATGAGAAAAAAATCAGCAGTTTGCTGAAGGAGACCCCTAAAAAATGCTGAAGAAAATGACACCTTTAAAAATAGACTAACTCAATTGCAAAAGAGGTCCAAAAAGCCAATGAGGAGAAGGATGCTTTAAAAAGTAGAATTAGTCAAATGGAAAAGGAAGTTTGAAAGTTCAGTGAAGAAAATAGTTCTTTAAAAATTAGAATGGAGCAGTTGGAAGCTAATGAATTTATGAGAAACCAAGAAATTACATAACAAAATCAAAAGAATGAAAAAATAGAAGACAGTGTGAAATATCTCATTTGAAAAACAACTGACCTGGAAAATAGATCGAGGAGAGACTATTTAAAAATTATAGGACTACTGGAAAGCCATGATAAAAAAAGAGCCTAGATATCGTCTTTCATGAAATTATCAAGGAAAACTGCCCTGACATTCTAGAACCAGTGAGTAAAAGAAATATTGAAGGAGTCCACCAATTACCTCCTGAAAGGGATCCCAAAAGAAAAACTCCTAGGAATTTTGTAGTCAATTCCACAGGTTCCAGGTCAAGGAGAAAATATTGCAAGCAGCCAGAAAGAAACAAGTTGAGTATTGTGAAAATACAATCAGGATAACATAAGATATAGCATCTTCTACTTTATGGGATTGAAGGACTTGGAATATGATATTCCAGAAGTCAAAGGAACAAGGATTAAAACCAAGAATCACCTACCCAGCAAAACTGAGTATAATACTTCAGGGGAAAATTGTCATTCAATGAATAGAAGATTTTCAAGCATTCTTAATGAAAAGACCAGAACTGAGTAGAAAATTTGACTTTCAAACACAAGAATCAAGAGAAGCATGAAAAGGTAAACAAGAAAAAGAAATCATAAGGGACTTACTAAAGTTGAACTGTTTACATTCCTACATGGAAAGATAATATTGTAACTCTTGAAACTTTTCTCAGCATTTGAGTGGTAGGAGGGGTTATACACACACACACACACACACACACACACACACACATACACACACATATAGACAGAGGGCACAGGGTGAATTGAATAGAAAGGGGTGATATCTACAAAATAAAATTAAGGGGCAAGAAAGGAATAAATTGGGAGGAGAAAGGGAGACATGGAATGGGGTAAATTATCTCTCATAAAAGAAACAAGAAAAAGCTTCTTCAATGGAGGGGAAAAGGCAAGAGGTGAGAGAGAAAAAGTAAAGCTTGCTCTCATCACATTTCACTTAAAGAAGGAATAACATGTACACTCAATTTGGTATGACAATTTATCTTATACTACAGGAAAGTAAGGGAGAAGGAGATAAGTGAAGTATGGGGGTAATGATAGAAGGGAGGGCTAATGGGAGGAGGAAGTAATTAGAAATAAACACTTTAGGGTAGGGACAACTTCAAAAGAGAGAATAGAATAAAAGGGGGGGTAGGATAGAATGGAGGGAAATATAGATAGTCTTTAAAAACATGACTATTATGGAAGTCTTTTGAAAGACTACACATATATAGCCTATATTGAATTGCTTGCCCTCTCAGTGAGGATGGGTTGGGTGGGAAGAAGGGAGAGAAGTTGGATCTCAAAGTTTTAGGAACAAATGTTGAGAATTGTTTTTGTATGAAACTGAGAAATAAGAAATACAGGTAATGGGGTATAGAAATGTATCTTGCCCTACAAGACCAGAGAGAAGATGAGGATAAGGGAAGGGCAGGGTGTGACAGAAGGGAAGGCAGATTGCGAAACTGGTAATTAGAACACAGGGTGTTTTGCTCTGGGGGAAGGGGAGAGATGAGGAGAAAATTTGGAACTCAAAATCTTGTAGAAATGAATGTTGAAAACTAAAAATAAATAAATAAATTTATAAAAAGAAACTGGTGGATACATACAGGGTAAAGATAAAAGGCTGGAGTAGAATATATTATGCTTCAGGTAAAGTAAAAAAAAGCAGAAGTAGTAATCCTAATCTCAGACAAAGCAAAAGAAAAAAATAGATCTCATCAAAAGAGATAAGGAAGCAAACTATATCCTGCTAAATGGGACCACTGAAAATGAATTAATATTATTACTAAATATGTATGCACGAAGTAGTATAGCACTCAAATTCCTAGAGGAGAAGTTAAGGGAGTTACAGGAAGAAATAGACAACAAAACTATACTAGTGGGGGACCTCAACCTCCCTTTCTCTGAACTTGATAAATCTAACCTCAAAATAAACAAGGAGGAACTTAAGGAGACGAATGAAATTCTGGAAAAGGTAGATATGCTAGACCTCTAGAGCAAACTGAATAGGAATAGAAAGGAATATATTTTTTCTCAGTGGCACATGGCACATACACAAAAATTGACCATTTATTAGGTCATAAAAACTTCACAATCCATTGCAGAAATCCAGAGATGGTCAATGCATCCTTTTCAGATCATGATGCAATACAAATTTTATGTATTAATGGGCCATGGAAAGATAGACCAAAAATTAATTGGAAACTAAATAATCTAATCCTAAAGAATGAGTGGGTCAAACAAAAAAAAAACCATAGAAATAATCAATAATTATATTCATTCTTTTGAATAAAAAACAACCTACCCAAACTTATGGGATACAGTGAAAGGGAAGTTTTATATCTCTGAGTGCTTACATAAATAAAATAGAGAAAGAAGAGATCAATGAATTGGGAGGGCAACTAAAAATGCTAGAAATAAAACAAATTGAAGATCCCCAATTCAATATTAAATTAGAAATACTGAAAACCAAAAGAGAGATTAATAAAATTGAAATTAAGAAAACTATTGAACTAATAAAATCAAGAGCTGGTTTGAATGAAAAAAAAAAAACAATAAAATTCATAAGCCTTTGGTCAATTTGGTTTAAAAAAAGAAAACCAAATTACCAGTGTTAAAAAGGAAAATGGCGAACTCATCTCTAATGAAGAGGAAACTAAAACAATAATTAGAAATTACTTTGCCCAACTGTATGCCCAGAAATTTGACAATCTTAGTGAAATGGATGAATACTTACAAAAATATATAATTGTCCATATTAACAGAAAAGAAAGTAAAATACTTCAATAACCCTATCTCAGAAAAAGAAATTGAACAAGACATCAATGAACTCTCTAGGAAAAAATCTCCAGGGCCAGATGAATTTACAAGTGAATTCTATCAAACATTCAAAGAACAGTTATTTCAATACTATATAGACTATTTGGGAAAATTGGCAGAGTCCTTCCAAATTCTATTTATGATGCAAATGTTGTGCTGATACCTAAACTGAGAAGAGCCAAAACAAAGAAAGAAAATTATAGAAAAAGTTCCTTAATGAATGTAGCTGCAAAGGTTTTAAATAAGACAGCAAATAGATTGCAGCAACTTACCTAGAGAATAATACACTTTGACTGAGTAAAATTTATACCAGGAATGCAGGGTTGGTTCAATATAGGAAAACTATCAGCATTGACAGTTCATCATATCACCAACAAAACTAAGAGAAACCACATGATTATCTCAAGAGATGCAGAAAAAGACACACTACAACACCCATTCCTGCTGAAAACATGGGAGAACTCAAATGTAAAATCCTCAAAATAATAAGTAGTATCTACCTAAAACCATCAGGAAGAATTATGGGGATAAGCTAGATGCATTTCCAATATGGTCAAAGTTGAAACAAGGATGTTCATTATCACCACTGTTATTCAATCCAGTACTAGAAATGTTAGCTGTAGCAATAAGAAAAGAAAAAAAATGGAAGGAAATAGGCAAATAAGAAGCTAAGTTATAATTCTTTGCAGATGATATAATAATATACTTAGAGAATCAAGTAAAAATCTACTTAAAATAATGAACAACTTTGGCAAAGTTGCAGGATACAAAATAAACCAACATAAGTCATATCCATTTCCATATATTACTAACAAAGTCCAATAGCAAGAGACAGAAAAGAGAAATCCCATTTAAAGTTATGTTAGACACTATAAAATACTTGGGAGTCTACCTGCCAAAACAAACCAAGGGACTATATGAACATAATTACAAAACACTTTTCGCACAAATACGGGCAGTTCTAAATAACTGGAAAAAATCAGTTGCTCACGGGTAGGCTGAACTAATATAATAAAAATGACAGTTCTTCCTAAATTAATTTACTTATTCAGTGCCATACAAATCAAACTAACAGAAAATTATTTTCCAGAGCCAGAAAAAATAATTTTTTAAAGATGGTCAAAATGCATCTGGAATAGCAAAAGGTCTAGAATAACAAGGGAATTAATGAAAAGAAATGCTAGGGAAGGAGGCCTAGTCATACCAGATAGATCTTAAATTGCATTGTAAAGCAGCAATCGTCAAAACCACTTGGTACTGGCTAAGCAATAGAGGGGTAGATCAGTGGAATATGTTAGGTACACAAGACATAGTAGTCCATGACTATAGCAGTCTACAGTTTGATGATCCCAAGGGCCCCAGCTTCTGGGATAAGAACTCACTGTTTGACAAAAGCTGCTGGGAAAACCAGATAAATATTGTGATGGAGGAAACTGGGCATAGACCAATGCCTGAACACTGTACACAAGAATAAAGTCTAAGTGGGATACAATCTAGGTGTAAAGGCTGATAATATAAACAAATTAGGGGAACAAGGAACAGTTTATTTGTCAGATTTATGGAAAATAGAGGAATTTATGACCAAAGAAGAGACAGAGCATTATGAAATGAAAAGTGGAGAACTTTATTATGTTAAACTGAAAAATTTTTGCACAAGCAAACCTAATGAAACCAAGATTCGGAGGGAAGCAGAACACTAGGAAAGAGTCTTTACAACTAGTGTCTGTGATAAGGGCCTCATTTCTAACACATATAGAGAATTGAGGCAAATGTACAAGAATACAAGTCATTCCCCAATTGATAAATGGTCAAAGGATATGAACAGGCAATTTTCAGAGGAAGAAATTAAAGATATCTATAGTCATATGAAAAAATTGTCTAAATCACTATTGATTAGAGAGATGCAAATCAAAACACTCTGAGATACCGCATCACACCTATCGGATTGGCTAACATGACAAAACAGGAAGATGATAAATGCTGGAGAAGATGTGGGCAAGTTGGAACACTAATTCATTGTTGATGGAGCTGTGAGCTGATCCAACTATTCTGGAGCAATTTGGAACTATGCCCAAAGTGCTATAAAAAGGTGCATGCCCTTCGACCCAGTAATATTATTTTTCTAGTCATATCCTAAAGAGATCATAAAAATGAGATAATGACGCACATTTACAAAAAATGTTTTTAGTAGCTCTTTTTGTGGTGGCCAAAAACTGGAAATTGAGGTGATGCCTCTTAATTGAGGAATGGCTGAACAAGTTGTGGCATGTGAATGTAATGAAACACTATTCTGCTGTAAGAAATGATGAAAACATTTATGTGAACTGATGCTGAGTGAGGTGAACAGAGCCAAGAGAACAATATACACAGTAACAGCCACAGTGTGCAAGGACTGTTTTTGATAGACACACTTTCACAGCTATGCAAGGACCTAAAACATTTCCAAAGGACTCATGATGCAGAACGCCATCTATATCAAGAGAAAGAACTATAGAGTCAGAACGCTGAATGAAACAGATTATTTTCTCTTTTGTTATGTTTTGTTTTTTCTAATGACTTCCCCATTTGTTTTAATTCTTCTATGCAACATGACTAATGTGAAAATGGGTTTAATAAGAATATATGTGGGAGGGCAGAACCAAGATGATGGAGTGAGTGCAACTACTCACTTAAGCTCTTACACAAACTCCTTCAGATACCTCTAAGAAGAGAATCTGACCAAATTTTGGAGGGGAAGAATACAATAGGAGACAGACTATGGCAGATTCACAGCTGAGGACACACTGGAAGGTCGACTGGAAGGATCTGTTTCACAGAGGTGGAGAAGCACACAGCACACAGCACATCCCCATGTGGAAGGGCCAAGCAGGAAAGCCATGGGGCACTCTGAGGCAGTAGCAGCAGCATGGTGGAATCTCAGGTAAAGTAGCCCAGGATGGGAGTCCAGTGGAACAGAGTGAGTGAGAGCCACAGAACCCCAGGTATCTGCAGCAGCTGCTTTTGAGACTAAAAGATTGAATATCTGTAAGTCACTTACTTGAACATCTGGGAGACAAAATGGCAGAGTGATCAGTAAATGCTCTCTCCCCCTCCCCTTGTTGATCTTGAAAAAACAATAAAATATTTCCCCAGAAAAATCCTGGAACAATGGGATAAGCAGAAGGGGCAAATAGTCTCATAGCATGTGAAGCTAGGAAAATTGCTAAGAGGATTCCTCTTGCTGTGGTGGAGGACCAGAGCTGTCCCAGACAGCTCCACTTCAGAGAACTGACAGAAGAGATTCAGAAGCCTCAGGAGGTGGAGCCTTAAAACCACTAACACCAGGACCCCAGGCATGCCTCAGCACTCTGGGAAATCATCAAGGAAAACTGTCCAGAAGTCCTAGATCCAGAGCGCAAAATAGTCATCGAAAAGAATCCACCATTCACCTCCTAAAAGGGATCCCAAACTAAAAGCACCAAGGAATATCATTGCCAAATTCCAGAACTATCAAGGGAAGGAGAAAATAATACAGGTAGCCAGAAAGAAACTATTCGAATATCAAAGAATTACAGTCAGGATCACACAGAACCTTGCAGCTTCTACATTAAAAGACCAAAGGAATTGGAATCTGATATTCCCTAAGGCAAAGGAGCTGGGAATACAACAAAGGATCAATTACCCAGGAAAGTTGAGCATAACATTTCAGGCAAGGAGACTGATATTCAATGAAATAAGGGATTTCCAGACCTTCCTGATAAAAAGGCCAGAACTCAATAGAAAATTTGATCTTCAAACGCAGGTCTCAAAAGAGAAATAAAAAAGTAAACAGGGAAAAAGAAAAGAAAGAAAAACTCATTACTCAATATGAGCAAATGGTTTACTTCCCTACAAGGTAAGATGATACTTGAGAATTGTATATATAGCATGAAATATAAAAAGGGATATATAAGGTAAATATAAAGTATAAAAATATATAGTAAATGATATGATGATAAAAAATGCGATTTAAGGGTGCAAATGGATTGTAACAGGAGACAAGAAAAGGAAGAGGCAGAAAATGCCAAATCACATAACAGGAAGAGGCACAAAATTATATTACAGTAGAGGGAAAAAGGGGAGGGAGATGAGCATTATTTGAGAGGTACTCTCATCTGATTTGCTTCAAGGAGGGAACAGCAAACTTAAGTATATAAAGCTAACTAGCTCTATAGGCAGGTGGAGGGGAAGGGGAAAGAAAGAGGAGGGGAGGCTAAAAGAGAGGGAAGAAGTAGTAAGGGTAAAGGAGAGTAAAAGGGGGTGCTGAAAGATGGAAGGGAAGGCTGTGCAAGGTGGTGGTCAAAAATTAAAACTATTGTGGATGGGAGGGGAGAAGGGAGAACTAAAAGCACAAACTGTGGGAAAGAGGATGGAGGGAAAGATACAGATAGTAATCATAACTGTGAATGTGAATGGGATGAACTCTCCCATAAAACGGGAACAGATATCATAATGGATTAAAAACCATAATCCAACAATATGTTGTTTACAAGAAACACATTTGAAACACGGGGGATATACACAGGGTAAAGGTAAAAGGTTGAAGTAGAATATATTGTGCTTCAGCTGTTGTAAAAAAAAAAAAGGAGGGGTAGCAATCCTAATCTCAGACAAAGCAAAACCAGTAATAGATCTAATGAAAAGAGATAAGGAAGGAAACTACATCTTGCTAAAAGGCACCATAAATCATGAAGCAATGTCATTACTAAACACATATGCTCCAAGTGGTATAGCATCCAAATTCTTAGAGGAGAAGTTAAGGGAGTTACATGAAGAAATAGAAACCAAAACCATACTAGTGGGGGACTTCAACCTCTCTGAACTTGATAAATCTAATCAGAAAATAAACAAGAAAGAAGTTAAGGAGGTGAATAAAACTCTTGATAAGGTAGATATGAAAGATCTCCAGAGAAAATTGAATCAAGATAGAAAGAAATTTCTCAGTGGCACACAGCACATGTACAAAATTTGACCATGCACTACGGCATAAAAATCTCATAATCCAGTGCAGAAAAGCAGAGATAGTCAAAGCATCCTTTTCAGATCATGATGCAATAAAAATTTTATGTAATAAAGGGCCATGGAAAGATAGACCAAAAATTAATTGGAAATTAAGTAATCTAATCCTAAAGAATGTGTGAGTCAAACAATCAATAATTACATCCATTCTTTTGAATAACAAGACAACCTACCAAAACTTATGGGATGAAGTGAACGCACTTCTTAAGGGAAGTTTTATATCTCTGAGTGCTTACATGAAATTAATTGGAAACTAAATAATCCTAAAGAAAGAGTGGGTTAAACAACAAATCATAGAAATAATCAACAACTTTATTCAAGAGAATGGCAATAATGAGACAACCTACCAAATGTTATGGGATACTGCAAAAGCAGTTCTTAGGGGAAGCATTATATCTTTGAATGCCTACATGAATAAAATAGAGAAAGAGGAGATCAATGAATTGGGCATGCAGCTGAAAAATCTAGAAAAGGAACAAATTGAAAATCCTGAAGTAAACACCAAATTAGAAATACTGAAAACCAAAGGACAGATTAATACAATCGAAATTAAGAAAACTATTGAACTAATAAATAAAACTAAGGGTTGGTTTTGTGAAAAAAAAGCCCAATAAAATTGATAAACCTTTGGTCAATTTGATTTAAAAAAAAGAAAGAAGAAAACCAAATTACCCATATAAAAATGAAAGGGTGAACTCACCTCCATTGAGGTGGAAATTAAAATGATAATTAGAAATTACTTTGCCCAATTGCATGCACAAAAATTCAACAGTCTAAATGAGATTAATGATTATGTTAAGAAAATATAAATTGCCCAGAATATCAGAAGAGGAATTTGAATACTTACATAACCACATGCCAGAAAATGGAATTGAATAAACCATCAATGAAATCCCTAGCAAAAATCTTTAGGGTCGAATGGATTTACAAGTAAATTCTATCAAACATTTAAAGAACAGTTAATTCCAATACTATATAGACTATCTGAGAAAATTGGAGGAGTCTTCTCAACTTCTTTTTGTGATACAAATATGGTTTTGATACTTATACCAGGAAAAACAGAGAAAGAAAATTATAGACCAGCTTCTCTAATGAATATAGATGCAAAAATTTTAAATAAGATTTTAGCAAAAATAATACAGCAACTTATCATGACAATAATATATTATGATCAGGTAGAATTTATACCAGGAATGCAGGACTGGTTCAATATTAGGAAAACTATTAGCATTATTGATCATATCAACAACAAACCAAACAGAAAACGCATGATTATTTCAATAGATGCAGAAAAAGTTTTTGACAAAATACATCACCCATTCCTATTAAAAACACTGTAGAGCACAGGAATAAATTGAACTTTCCATAAAATAATAAGCAGTATCTACCTAAACCTTCAGTAAATCATTATGTGCAATGAAGATAAGATAGATGCATTTCCAATAAGGTCAGGGGGGGAACAAGGATGTCCATTATCACCACTATTATTCAATATGGTACTAGAAATGTTAGCTGTAGCAATAAGAGAAGAAAAAGAGATGAAAAGAACTAGAATAGGAAAAGAAACTAAGTTATCACTCTTTCCAGATGATATGATGATACAGAGATTCAAGCAAAAAGCTACTTGAAATAATAAACAACTTTGGCAAAGTTGCATGTTACAAAATAAACACACACAAAACTTCTGGATTTCTATATATTACTAACAAAGCCCAAGAGCAAGAAATAGAGAAATCTCATTTAATGCTACAGTAGACACTATAAAATATCTGGCAGTCTACCTGCCAAAACAAATACAGGGACTTTATTAATACAATTATAAAATACTTTTCACACAAATAAAGTCAGATCTAAGTAAGTGGAAAAACATCAGTTGCTCATGGGTAGGCTGAGCCAATATAACAAAAATGACAATTCTATCTAAATTAATTTACTTATTCAGTGCTGTACCAATCAAGCTATCAGATAATTATTTTCTAGATCTAGAAAAAAATAATATAAAAATTCATCTGGAAGTACAAAATGTTCTGAATATCAAGGGAATTAATGAAAAGAAATGCTAGGAAAGGTGGCTTAGCTCTACCAGATCTCAAATTGTATTATAAAGCAGCTATTGTCAAGACTACTTGGTACTGGCTAAGAAACAGAAGGCTAGACCAGTGGAGTAGGTTAGGTACTCAAGACACAGTAGTCAATGAATACTGCAATCTACTCTTTGATAAACCCCAAGCACCCCAGCTTCTGGGATAATAACTCACTGTTGAACAAAAATTCCTGGGAAAATTGGATAACAGTGTGGTGGAAATTGGGCATGGACCAATGCCTGACACTGTACACAAGAATAAAGTCCAAATGGGTACATGATCTAGGTATAAAGATTGATACTATAAACATATTAATGGATCAAGGAATAGTGTATTTATCAGATTTATGGAGAAGGGAAGAATTTTTGACTAAAGAAGAGATAGAAAGCATTATGAAGTGTAAAATGGACAATATTGATTACATTAAACTAAAAAGTTTTTGCTCAACCAAACCCAAACAATGAAGATTAGGAGGGAAGCAGAAAACTAGGAAACAATTTTTGCAACCAGTATCTACGATAAAGGCCTCCTTTGTAAAATTGAGACAAATGTACAAGAATACAAGTCATTCCCCAATTAATAAGTGGTCAAAGGATATGAACAGGCAATTTTCAGAGGAAGAAATTAAAGATATCTATAGTCATAAAAATGCTCTAAATCACTATTGATTAGAGAGATGCAAATCAAAACAACTCTGAGATACCACATCACACCTATCAGATTGGCTAACATGACAAAACATGATAAATGTAAGAGAATATATGGGAGAGTTGGAACACTAATTCATAGTTGGTGGAGTTGCAAGCTGATCTAATCATTCTGGAGAGCAATTTAGAACTATACCCAAAGGGCTAAAAGATGTATTTACTCTTTGACCCAGCAATACTGCTTCTAGGACTGTATCCCCAAGAGATCACAAAAATGTGAAAGGGTCCCACATGTACAAAAATATTTATAGAAGCTCTCTTTGTGGTGGTCAAAAACTGGAGATCAAGGGGATGCCCATCAATTGGGGAATGGCTGAATAAATTGTGGTATATGAATGTAGTGGAATACTATTGTGCTATAAGAAATGATGAACAGGAAGACATCAGAGAGGCCTGGAAGGACTTATATGATCTGATGCTGAGTGAAAGGAGCAAAGCCAGGATACCTTTGTGCATAGCAACAACCATAGTGTGAGACGATTTTTTCTGGTAGACTTAGAACTTCATTGCAATGCAAGGACTTAAAAAGTTCCCAATGTTTTTAAGTCAAAGTGCCTCCCACATCCAGAGAAAGACCTATGGAAGTCAATCACAGAATGTAACAGATCATTTTCTTTTGTATTATGTTTTGTTTTGTTTTATGATTTCTCCCATTCATTTTAATTCTTCTATGCAACATGACTAAGGTGAGGGTGTATTTAGTGGGAATATATGTGTAGAACCTATATAGAATTGCATGCCGTCTCAGAGAGGTAGGGGAGATGTAAGGGGGAAGGAGGAGGAGGGAGGAAAAAAAATCTATGTTATATGGAAGTGATTGTGGAGCACTGGAAATAAATAAAATAATAATAATAATAATAAAATAAGAATGTATGTGTAGAACCCATGTAAGTTTGCATGCCATCTTGGGGAGGGAGGGGAGAGGGCGTGGAAGAAAATTTAAAACTTATGGAAGTGATGGTTGAAAACTGAAAAGAAATTAATTAATTATAGAAAAAGAAAAAAAAAGCAAAGGCCAAATCTCAAATGTCAGTTTTCATGAGAAGCAGGGCATCATCGTCCTGATTTAGACTGGTTTAGAGGAAATGGGTTCTAAATACAACCTCTGTCACTTATTACCTGTATGATCTTTTGTTCTTCCGATGAATTTTGTTGCTATTTTTTCTAACTCTTTAAAATAATTTTTGATAGTTTGGTATGGTACTGAATAAGTAAATTAATTTATGTAGAATTACCATTTTATTATATCAGCTCCATCTATCTACCTATGAGTAATTGATATTTTTCTGTTTATCTGATTATATTTGTATGAAAATATGTGTTCATATAGTTAATGGATTTGTCTCGGCAGGTAGATTCCCAAATATTTGTATTATCTACAGTTATTTTAAATGGAATTTCTCTTTATATATCTTGCTGCTGGGCTTTATTGGTAATATATAGAAATGTCGATCATTTATGTGGGTTTATTTTGTGTCCTGCAACTTTGCTAAAGTTGTTGTTTCAAGTATTGTTTTAGTTGATTCACTAAGATTTTATAAGTATACCATCTTATCATCTGCAAAGACTGATAATTTTGTTTCCTTGTTGCCTATTCTAATTCCAATTTCTTTTTCTTCTCAATACTAATGCAAACAGTTCTAGTATAATACTGAATAATAGTGGTGATAATCCTTATTTCATCCTTGATCTTAGAATACTTCTAGCTTATCTCCATTACATGTAATGCTTGTTGATGGTTTTAGATAGAAATAGCTTATCATTTCTGCATTCCTGGTATAAATTCCATCTGGTCCTATATGTCATCTTTGGGACAAATTGTTATAATCTCTTTGCTAATATTTTATTTAACTTAATTGCATCAATATTCATTTCAAAAATTGTTCTATAATTTTATTTCTCTGTTTTGGCTCTTCTTGGATTAGGTAGCAACACTATATTTGCATCATAAGAAGAATGTAGTAGAACTCTTTCTTCACCTATTTTTCTAAATATGTAATTTATTTATTTTTCAATTCTCAACATTCACTTCCACAAGAATTTGACTTCAAAATTTTCTCCCCATCTCTCCCCATCCCACACCCCAGGACAGCATGCACACCATCCATTCTTTCCTCCAGTCTGTCTTCCCTTCTATTACCCCTTTCTTTTACCCTCCCTCCCCTACATTTTCTTGTAGGGCAAAATAGATTTCTATACCCCATTGCCTGTAAATCTGATTTTCCAGTTGCATGCTAAAACAATTTTTAACATTCATTATTAAAGCTTTGTGTTCCATACTTTCTCCCTTCCTCCCTCCCTACCCCCTTTCAGTGAGAAAGCAAGCAATTCAATATGGGTCATACATGTATAGCCATGCAAAACACTTCCATAATAGTTGTCTTTCAAAAGACTAACCACATTCCCTTCCATCCTATCCTGCCCTCCATTTATTCCATTCTCTCCCTTGACCTGTCATCTCACAATAAGGTTTGCTTCTGATTATCCCTTTCCCCAATTTACAGTCCCTTCTATTATCTTCCCTCTCCCATCCTCTTCCCCCCTGCCTTCCTGCAGGGTAAAACAGATTTCCATATCCAATTGAGTGTCTTCGCCTATTTTTTTCAGATAGTTATATAGTATTGGAATTAATTGCTCTTTAATTGTTTGGTAGAGGGCACTTGTGAATCCATCTGGCCCTGGAGATTTTTTCTTAGGAAGTTCACTGATAACTTGTTCAATTTTTTTTTTCTAAAATGAAGTTATTTAAGTATTTTATTTCCTTTTCTGTTAATCGGGGCCATTCATATTTTTGTAAATATTCATCCATTTTACTTAGATTGTCAGATTTATTGGCATTTAGTTGGACAAAAATAGCTCCTAAATATTCCTTTAATTTCCTCTTTATTGGTGGTTCACTCACACTTTTCACTTTAGATACTGGTAATTTGGCTTTCTTTTTTTTTTAATCAAATTAATCAAATGTTTATCAGCTGAGAGCTAGAGGTATAAGGCCTGAAGAAGAGAAGAGACTCTTGTAATGATCTAATAGCTGCTTTGAAGTATGATAAAAATTATTATATGAGAAAAGGCTTCATTTCATTCAACTTGGCCCCAGAAGATAGAAGCTGGAGAAATGGGTTGTCCATCCTTTATTCTCAAAGAAGACCAATGACATCATGAGGAAGATATTTTGACTTTCCTGTGAATTGGATTTATGTAAGGCAGATAAGTTATCAGCCTTATTCTGTCCTCCAGAGTCATCCATGTTCAGGAAGAATACAAAAGTCAAGATGCCTGGAGATGGTCCAGGATCAGGAGGAGCAATGGGTCGTAGATGTAAAAAGGAAGATTTTGGTTCAATGTAAAGAAAAATTACTTACTGGTAGACAAATCAAAAGTGGAATGAGCTGCCTCAGGAGGTCATGGGTTCCTCCTCACTGGGGGCCATCACGTAAAATTAGATGACTACTTGCAAAATATGCTATATTATATATGTGATATACATACATATACATATGTTACACAATTCTAGTTTGAGTAAACACAGGTTCAGTCTTCTGTGATGATCTAACTATACAGTTCTGACTAACTTGTCTAAGTCCACACAAGTAGAAAATAGCCAAGATAGGTTTTGAACCCAGTCTTTCCATTCTAATTCTAGTACTTGATCTCCTCTATATCTAGTGGTATCCAATGAAATAGGGTGGAGATACTCATCTATCCCTTTGGATTTTGGTGGACACAATGCTTGTGACTACTAGACTCAAAGAATAAAACTGAACTGAGAATTGAAGAATAAAGAAGAAATAAACTCAAAGAATAAAACTGAATTATAATTTATAAATTATAAATAAATCTTGTTTCTTGTATTATTCACTTTGTTTTCCTTGACATTCAACCCAGTTTGGGTGAGAGAAATATGGACACTGGTTTCATAGATGGCAAACTAGTCACATTTCACTGAGCTTCTCCAGTAGAAGTATTGCAAAGGTGTCCCTTGGTGGCTTCAATCACTGCTAAAATCTCCTCCTGACAATAGTTGCAGAAGCAGATCATAATAGGCTAAGTTATGTTATCTCCAGATTTCAACTAGACATCCTCCTCTTGTTTCCCCTACTCCCTTTTCACTTGTTTAGAATGTCCCAAAATTCTATACTTTGGGATTAAATTTTTTTCCATGATATGATCTCAGTCAAAAGGTGATTTAAAAAAAGTTAAAGCAAATTCATCCTGTCTAGTTCTGAATTAGAAGCAGATGAAAATAACATTTTTTTAAAAAAGCAACATAGGGATGTTTTGGTGCCCAGATAATTCACTAATAGCTGAAAGTATCCAAATATCACATCTTCACTCAGGAAGTCTCCTGGCTAATTATGAAAATATTAATTAAGTTAGGAGCAATCGAGAAGAAGCTGCTTTTGAACCTGCTCAATACAAGCAAGTATTAAGTTACTAAGATATTTGTATGGTGTCAGGTTTCAGAAACATCTGGGAATAGACTCCGGACCCATGTAGCTATGGTTTTGGGTTGCCTTTTTAAAGGGGAAATAGATAGGCACAATACTTTCTGCAGACTTGACCTCTGGTAATTACTCAAGCAGTATGATTGTTCTGACTCATTCAAAAATATTCAGCTATCCCATGGTGGAACAGTTAATTCACCACAGAACTAACAGCCTCTTGTTCAATCCATTTACCACCGCCAAGAAGGGATGGAGGGCCAGGTAATGGGTATAGTTTTATTTAATCTATTTTAGGCAGGCATATTTGAGGAGGCAACAAAGAGCCTGGGAGTTGGAATACACATTTTGCCTCTTCTGGGAAACTTACAACTTAACAGGTTGCAACAGGCTGAACATTCTTGGAAGAACTGTCCAGGAATTACATTTCAGGATGATTTGTCTTAGAAAAACACATCACCAGGAAGATAGGGAAGAAAATTCGAAGTTGCTTTTTGGCCATAATCGTAGTAATTCCAGTTGATAGATATAAGAGGTTAGGGAGAGTGACTTCATAGGATTGCTCTAGCAGATGAGTCAGGCAACAAATTCTCATTAACCACCCTCTATATGCTAGGCA
Source organism: Bettongia penicillata ogilbyi (assembly GCA_023548195.1). Taxonomy (NCBI): domain Eukaryota; kingdom Metazoa; phylum Chordata; class Mammalia; order Diprotodontia; family Potoroidae; genus Bettongia; species Bettongia penicillata. The sequence goes on along the minus strand of JAJHZJ010000089.1, from coordinate 16,472,589 downwards.
CTGTTCTCGGAGGTGGGTATAAAATTACGAAGAGTGAAGCAATCTCTACTTGCAAAGAGAGTAAGTGCATATATGTGTGTGTGTGCATGCACATGTATGTGTATATGCATATATATGTGTATGCATGTACACAGAGACATATATGGACACACAGACACACATATATATGTATAAATACAAGCATACGGAAAGTTTGGTAATGTAGGGGATGTCAGAAAAGGCTTCTTGTAGAAGATGGTATCCAGGCTGCATCTTAAAGGAATAGCGGGACTTTCTGTGGTTCGGGTGAGGAAGAAATGCATTTCAGGGATGAGGAACTTCCGACACCAAGGTATGGTGACAGGAGATGGAATGTTGCAGTTCAGGAACAGATAGAAGGCTAGGTTGGTTAGATCCCAAAGTACAGGAGAGAGAGTAACATCCACTGAGATTGGAAAAGTGGGTTGGTGCCTGGTTGTGTTGAGAAGTTGACATTTTATTCTATAGGCAATGAGAAACTATTAGAGTTGGCTAAGTAGGAGAGTCATGAGGTCATATCAACATTAAGAAAACTACTTCAGCAGCAGTGTATTATAATGGCAAGAAACTTGAAACAGAGGGATCATTTAGGAAGCTGTTGCAAGAAATAATCTAGATGAGTGGTGATAAAGACCTAAAGGAAAGAAGATAAGAGGGAAGAAGGATATGACTTGTCCATTCAAACATCTGACCAATATAATCATGGTAATTTTTCCATACTTGATAGGCTACTAGATGATAGCTGGAAAGAATCACACAGACTATACAGGTCAATCCACTCTTTATACAAATGAGCAAACTGAGGCCCAGAGGGGCTAAGTAAGGTAGGTAGGAAAAATGAGACAGGAATTGAACCCAGGTATTCTGACTTCAGTCAATACACTTTTCCCTGCACCATGATGACTTGCCATCATGGAAACATAGACACAGGTTACTTATAATTCTGCAGAAGCCAAATTCTAATGAGAATCATACACCTTCAGTGCCAATGTGCCTACAACAGAAGAGCTATGGGAGAATGATTGAATGAGGGATCACTGATGTATGTGTGGTTCTATCCCATTTGTATTACTTTAAGCAAATTACTTTTTTCCTTTAAGAATTAGCTCAAAGGGATATTCTATATATTTCATTCTCACATGGTTATGATGAGATGCAAATTAGTTTAAATATAGAAGCCATCCTATACATGTCTGCTCTCCTAATGAAAGCGGTGAATGCATAAGGTTCATTGCCATCTGTTTTTTCAAATGTGCTTTTAAATAATGGATGAACAAACTTCATGACTGACCAAAGCAGCAATAAACATTTATCTAGCACCTATTGTGGGTACAGGAGGCAGCTAGGTGGCACACTAGAAAGACCACAAGGCCTAAAGTCAGGAAGATCTGAGTTCAAATCCACTCTCAGATTTACTGTGTCCCTGGGCAAGGCATTACTATTTACCCCAGTTCCTCATCTGTAAAATGGGGACACATTAGAGAAGGAAATAGCACTCCATTCTAGTATCTTTGACAAGAAAACCCCATGGGGTCATGTAAAGTTCTATATGATTAAACAACTGTGTGTGCAAGGATTTGGGGATATGAAGATAAAAACTAGCATGGTCCTTGACTCAAGGAATGTGTTTACTGGAGGAAGCAAAAGGAGGGTTACAATATATAAGCAATTAAAAATCCTAAAAAGGTAGACTGCCATGACAGCTAAGGAGATACCTAGACAGAGCTCTAGGAAAATAGATAAGAAAGAGAGAATCCAAGTTGTCTTCCTTTAGCTCTCGCATCAAGCTGAAGACCAGAATAAATGCAACCATTTTCAATTTGGTGGTGGAAATAATGATATGATTATCCACATTAGCTTGCAACGGCCAAGTAAACAGGTATTGTGTCTATATTACATTCGAGTGAAAAACTTAATACTATTACCCATATGGCACTCAAATGATTCTGATCCATTTCACCTTTCCTACCCTTGCAAACACACACAGACACAGACACACACAGACACACAGACACACAGACACACACACACACACACACAGACACACACAGACACACAGACACAGACACACACAGACACACAGACACACAGACACAGACACAGACACACACACACACACACACACACACACACACACCTCTCTTCCTTCTCAACTTCCTTCCCTGCCTCCTGTTCTCAAAAAAATTTTTACTCATACCTGGACACAGCTAAAAAAATAACTTGATTGCTATTACAACTACAGTTTTAGTTGCCCCACCATCAAGGTAAGAGTTTTCTCTGCTACAGGCTTAAGAAAGTTTATTTGGAGTTTTCTGTGGATTTGGGGAGGAAGGTAGGGTTCATTAGAGTAGAATAGCTACAGCTATTCTACTTTCCTGGCACTGCTCTGCTTCTATCCAGCCTACATCTGAATAAGACTATGAATTCTGGGCAACGTAGGACTCATGCCACTATAGAACAATTCTCCCCTTACATGAGAGCAAAGGAGGGGTTGATAGTAAAAGCCTGATTTCCCCTTTATGTATTTACATGGCCCTCTTCTCCTGTTCCCTGGAGCCTTTTTCAGGAAACTCTGGCAGCAATCAGCGTTGGGTTGACAAAACTGAAACTGAAGGAAAGGACAGGTAATGGAATATAAAAACGTTGACAATGTGTCAATATAGAACACATTATTCAGCACAAGAACTGGTGCTTGCAGCAACTCAGGAAACTCAAGATAAGTAAGATATGTGTTGGTGCTCCCTGATTCCCAAATGCTTCCCTTATTCCCTCACACACACACACACACACACACACACACACACACACACACACACACACAAGCATACACCCTAATCCTTTTTTTTTCTAATTATGTAATACATCTGACTGACTTTTACCCATGCCCCAGGAAGGCCATTACTGGGATAAACTCATCACCCTGGAAGCTCTATTTAGCTTTAGTGCTCTTGCCTCATCACCACACCCTGACTCTCTGATTGAAGGGTGGGACCATGAATTCCAAACCTCCATTTAGGGAGAGACCTCAGCTCAGACATCTCTTCATTTCCGACCTGGCTACACTACCTTGGGATTTCCCTGACTGACTTTTCCACATGTTTCCCTGCTAAGTGTCTTCTCTGCCCCACTCCAATTTTTCTGCTTCCTTTTGTGTTTTGTCTTCCCCCATTAGATTGGAGGCTCTTTGAGTGAAGAAACTTCTTTTTTAGTATCTATATCCCCAATGCTTAGCACAGTGCCTGGCACCTAAGTAGGTGTTTATTAGATGTTTATTGACTATTATTGACTTTGATTGTATAATGCTCATCTCCTGGTTCCCTTCCTCCACTTTATTTTCTTCTTCATTTAACTTCTTTGGAGACGTGAAACATTATCAGTGCTTACCATCTTCCATGACATGAGTGGTCTTTAGGTATGAGTTAGTAACTTCAATCCATTTTTCTTCTTGTGATCTTTTCCTTCTTTATAATGTAGCAAAAAAAAGAAAAACTGGAAGCTCGCCTTTGTAATGAAGAAGAAAATTCTACATTTCCCCCCCACACTCTTTCTGGAACACACAAGTTTTGCTTTTAAAGAAAATAATTTAAATTGTTCTTATCCCCAATTTAATGCAGTAGATTGTTTTTATTCCCAAGTTTTTATTCCCATCTGAGGAAGTGATAGGAGGAATCTTTTCACAAAACTTGGGAAGATTTTTGATAGTTCCCATTCACAGAGAAGAAGGGCAGATCACGAAGTAGTTGAGTCGAATATCAAATGAGGCAGCACACTGTGTCAGAACAAGCATTGGACTGGGAGGCAGGAAATCAAGATCCAACTCCTTATTCTGTCACTAACTAACTTTGTGGTTTTAGATAAATCATTTCCTCCTCCTCCTCCTCCTCCTCCTCCTCCTCCTCCTTCTTCTTCTTCTTCTTCTTCTTCTTCTTCCTTTCTCTCTCTCTCTCTCTCTCTCTCTCTCTCTCTCTCTCTCTCTCTCTCTCTCTCTCTCTCTCTCTCTCTCTCAGCTTTGGGTTCCCTATCTGTACAATGAGAGGATGGAAACCTGAGAAAGCCTCTGATGGTGTGAAGGCAGTCAGAGTAAATCTACAATGTAGGTCTTGAGATGTTCCAAAGTTTATTTAGCCAGTGATTAAGAGGAAATAAAAGGAAAGGGAAGGAGGATTGGTTATCAATCTATGCTATAGTATTATATTTCTTTAAATCTTGCTCCAAATGATATTTTTTCTTCATCAGCAAATGAATAATATAGGACATTCATGTTTAATCACTACTTTCCACCAGTTTTCTTTTTTTTTAAGAATTAGGGTTTTATGTGCGCATGTTTACATTATCTCTTCTTTTCTTAACTGTCAAGCTATTCCTTATAACAAAGAATAAGAAAGAGGCAGAAAAATGTAGTTCAGAAAACTACTCAGTGCATCAAATGAGTGCCACAATCCATGCATTATTTTTTAATCACTTGTTCAACAAGTGTTTATTAAGAACTTCTAATGTGTCAAATACTGTGCTGTCATCTGGATACAAAAGCAAAAATAAAACAGTCCCTCATCTGAGGGACCATGCATTTTAATGAAAGAGATGAATATTTACACAAAAGGATATATACAGAATATATAAAGGATGAACATAACATACTTTTGAGAGGGGGTGCACTAGTGGCTAGGAAAACCCTTGAGCTGAGACTTAAAGGAAACTATTCACTATAAATTCATAATTCTGCAAAGACGGTAGGCTTTGCTCTTATTTTGAAAGTTTTACTACACATAGGAAGATGATTTTCAAAATTAATTGGCAATTAGTTAATTAGCTGGATAGGTAAAGACAAGGCTTAGACCTGTGATTTCACTTATACTGGGAACACTTAGAGGAGGAAACAACCTCTCTCAATGAAGATCATTACTTTTTCTATGATTTAGATACAATGCTAGAACTGGTGTCAGGAAGACTCATCTTTCTGAGTTCAAATACAGTTTCAGGCACTTACTAGCTGTGGAACCCTGGGCAAGTCAGTTTTTTCATTGGTGAAATGAGCTAGAGAAGAAATTTCAGTATCTGGCATTGGGGGCTGCCTAGAGCACTAACAGATTAAATGACTCACTCAAGGTCACATAGGTATCAGGGGCAAGTCTGATACCAATATTCCAAGGTTGCATCTTTAAACAAACAAACCCAAATAACACTGAGGGGGAGGAAAAGGAAAGAGATAGATCCGATGTACTATAAGACTTCAAGATGTTTTTCTGATCAAGTATTTCTATGAAGTTGCCATGGTGATATGAAATCTTCTACCTTAAAAACCTTTTCACCTTTCATATCTGGAGTAGTTGCTTGGGTAGGTCATGTGAGAAGGGGACTTGTCAGATTTAGCATATTTTTCTGCATTATTGAGCACTTTTTCATAGTCATACAACTAATTGAGAGGTACAGAGAATATAAAATCATACTATGTTGTTTGCCAAGCTTTTTTTTCATCCACAAGCATTTGACTTAGTAGAGCAAAATACAGTTTTCAAAGCTCTTCTCAGACAAACTGTCTCCGTGTATGTATTACAATGTTAAAAGAAGCTATGAGAGAAATCGTGTTTAATGTTTTCCTACTAAGTTTTGGTCCTGACTCATACATTATAGATTTAAAGTGAGGAAAACTTTAGATGCCATCAAGCCCAGTCTTCCCATTTTGCTGATAAGGGAACTGAGGATATGGTCAGTTAATTGACTTGCCCAAAGTCACTTAGCTACTTTCAGATGAGGCAGGATTTGAAATCAGATCTTGATTCAATACTCAGAGCTCTATCTACCATATCTGTTTTTCTCTATTTGTGGAATCTATTGAAGACATATATACACATGCACACATATACATATATGTATGTTAAATGCAATGGACTGTCTTTCCAGATAACTATCATTCATGGGTATGGTGCATTGTTCTTTTAATTTGCTTTACATTGTGAATGTTTTCATCATTCTCTTTTCCATTATTACAGATTTCACTGAGAGGAGTACAGAATCTTCTAAAGTCAGGCAAAATTAGTCAAATGTCATCAGCAAATAGGAGTCTTTAAGAAGCCTAATCATTATTGGGAAAGTATCATTCTGAGGGAACTGTGCACAGGAAATCCTCTATGATAGTGGCAAATACCTTGGTCAAGTTATGTTTTCCTGTTTTTATGTTTCATTTGTATTTAGAGGGTATTTGAACAAAGTTATCTCCATTACATTGTCATAGACTCTTACATGATCTTTATACATGCCTGGGAGACTGTTTGATATGAAATTGTCTGATTAAAAAAACCATCTGATTTTAAATGGCAGAACTCTTATTCTATAGTCAGCTTTTCAAAATCATCAAACACATAGAAGTTTTGTACTTTCTATATCCCCAAATCAGCTCCTGTGAATATGATGAAGTGATGTGTAACACAGAATTATCTGCTAAAGCTTGCCCAATCTCTTCTCAAGTTTTCATCTGGGATATGTACATTCTCATAAATATTTTATATAAAAGAAGGAAGTATAGATACAGACTAATAGCTGTCAATGTCCTGGTGGTTTTACCTTTCACTTTTTTTTTTTTTTTGTAAAATTTCTTTCTCTGAGCTTTCCTATTTTATGTACTTACTAATTTTTTGGAGAGATCTTAAAATCAATACCTGGGTGCCTTCCAAATTATATTGTCTCCAATATGGATTTAATTAGTTCAGGAGAGACAGCATGGGTGTTAATAATAGGAAACTGACCTCAGAAAGCCAGGAAGACCTGGATTCATCTCTTGCCTCTGATATACACTGACTATTGACCTGTGAAATCATTTAACCTCCCAGTATGCAAAACAATCCTCTATGTGCCTCATACACAGTAAGAATTTAATAATTTTTTCAGTCATTTTTCATTCATACTAATCTCTTCATTTGGGGTCTTCTTATCATAACTGCTGGAATGATTTGCCATTTTTTTCTCTAGCTCATTTCACTGATGAGAAAACTGAGGTAGAAGTAAGTGACTTGCCCAGGGTTACACAGCTGGTACATATCTGAAACTGGATTTGAACTCAGAAAAATGAGTCCTCCTGACACCACGTCTGCCATCGTCTCTACTGTGCCACCTAGCTGCACAAGAATTTAATGAACACATTATTTATCTCTTTATTTTATCTATCATCTGTCTGTAAATATCTGTCTATCTGTTTAATACTATTTATAAATTTCAGTCTAGTTTCCAACCTGTTGTGTAATAACTCATTAAGTGCTCCTTGTACCACAGGTCCAGCCCCTATCCCTAGATTTACTCAAGTTCAGATATTTTTCCTAACTCCATCTTTTTAGGTGACATTGGCACTTCTATTCATAGTTTCACAAATGTCCTAAAACCTATAAATTTCATTAAAATAGTCTGTCTCTGGAAAGAAGCTACCTCAAGATACTAGTGTTCTAATTATGCTTCCATCTTTGAAAACACTCATCTCTTTTGGACTTAGCTTCAGAGGCGATCATTTTAAAGCATTTGAGTGCGTAAGGGACACTAGAGTAATCTAGTTCAAATCTGTCTTATTTGGAAGAACAGAAGATTTCAAAGACGGAAAAAACACCAAAAACAACAAAATTACCCAACCATTCATCTCATGCTAGATGAGAAAACTGTGATTCACAGAGGTTAGGTGACTTGCCTAGGGTCATGCAGATATTTATTGCCACTTCTGGAATTTGATCCTAGGTCTTCAGATTCAAAATTGAGTTTTCTTTCCATTATTCCATGCTACTTTACATGAAGAATATTAGGGCAACTCAATGAGTCTTTTCCACTGGGATCAGAGTAAAACTGTAAAACAGGACTGGGAAAGATAAGAGGAGAAATATCTTCAGAGATAAAGGACCTCAGGACATGATTACTATTCGTTAGGATATGACAAAATTCACTATGATCTAGGATTCTGGGTCCATGTTTCAAGGCATCTCAGGCAGTTCCCGAGGACAGCACAGTTGACTCAGCTCAGGTCTCATAGACCCTGGATCAGAGCACCTCATATCTTTTATAAGGAAAGGTTAGGTTGCACTAAGTGGGTCTGACCCCACTAAGTGGGTCTCACCCCCCAGCTCAATAAAGGATGTTGAAATAAGCTAGAATATAGAAGTTTTCAAGTATAGAGATTTAGAGGTATGGTAGGGAGAGATGATAGAGTCACAGAAGAGACAGAGCAGGAGGGAGGGGTGCCAGGCAAGAGTCGGGGCATGACTAAAGAAGAGATAGCCTGATGGAAAGACTAAGCCAGAAATATTTGAAGGATTTTTTCCCCGAGTTATCACAGAGAAAATACAGTAGGCAGATCCAACCAATTAATTGATCAATCCATAAATATTTTTCAAGCACTTACTATATACTGGTAACTTATATAACAGGAACTGTGCTAAAGGCTGGGGATACAAAGAAAAAAGTAAAACAGGTCCTTCCCTCACTGAGCTAATATTCTGTTGAGGGAGAAAATATGCACAACATACATATATACACACATACATGCACAAGTATGTGTGTATATTCATACATATGCATGTGTACATGTGTATGTGTACATATATACATACATATATGTGTTTTGGGATACACACCACACACAATGAATGCCATTCATAACTGGATGAAGGAGGTGTTTCAAAAAGGCTTTGAAGAGAAGATGATGCTTGAATTTAGTTTAAAAGAAAAAGGAGGTACTCCAAAAAGCATACATGAGGATGAAGAGCATTGCAGACATAAGGGATGACCAGAAAAAAAGCTTAGAGTCAGAAACTTAAGATCATCTCCAAATGACAAGCAGGGGTCTGAATAGAATTTTTATTAAGGGATAGTATCTCAGCAGCATGTGATAATTAATGGCTGGCCCTGGGGCTATCGGAATTCAAATTCTGAATCTAGCACGTACTGGCTACATGACCTTGGGCAAGTCAATCTCAAGGGCTCAATGTCTTGGGAAATTCTCTAAGATTACATCATAGTTGGGTACCCAACCTGTCTCAGTGGAGGGAACTTCCATAATAAGAGTTGCTCACACCAATGAAATCACAGACCTGGATCCCAAAATAAAATAAAATAAAATAACAATGAAAATAAATGTTAACTTCTATAATAGGTAATGGTAAGAATCTCTCTCTTTCTCTATCCATAGGTCTCACAAAATCTTCATGATTCACTTTAGAAGAAAACTATTGGCTCATAGAACTTGAAAGGACAGCAAGAGATTATTTAGTCAATTTCACAACATCAGGTCAAGACTTTACTCCAATGCCAAGATAAGTGAGGTGATGTATAGGAGGGAGAACTCAGGAAACCTGAGTTAAAATTTGACCTCAGACACTTACTACATGTGTGACCCTGGGCAAGTCATTTAGCTTTTATAAGCCTCAGTTTCCTCATCTTTCAAATGAGGATAATAATAGTGACTAACTCCCCAGGGTTGATGTGAGGATTGAATTAGCTAATGATTATAAACTATTTATCACAGTACTGGCACAAAGTAAGTACTATATAAATACTAGCTATTGTTATTTTTGTGCCAAAGAACAAATGTCTACATCTTTCTTGAAAGTCCCCTGAGAAAAATGGCTTATTAGTAACACATTCTAGACTCTAGTTTCCATTATAGTGAGGCAATTTATTTTTCCTCTGGCTTCACATATTTCATACATACTGAAAGTCCGATCCCTTTGTCCTGTCTTCAGTGGAAATAGAGAATACCATCACTTTCTCCTTTGCTCTCTTCCCAAAGACAGTTTACTTTTATTTTTTTTTTAGATAAAGACCATGTCCTTGTGAGGAAATCAGAGGTCACACAGGCTGTCAAACAAAATCTTTGTCAGTATTGAAATTAGAATTAATTTGACTTAATAGAACTTGACAGGGGGAAAACATGGCTCTGTGCCGGAATAAACCAGCTGCTGAAACTAGTATGGGGCAACTGAAGGAAATCAGACTGTGGTCTGATGTGTAAACTTCAAGTAGTCTATGGCTACACAGAGGGTCATAAAAAGAAGTGACAGTAATAAGATCTTCTATCTTCTATGCAATTGTATTCTATTTATGACTGGAGAGGGTACAGTTTGTTCAAATGGTTACATTTTACAATCAATTCCAGTTCTGTCTAACTGTCATTTTATTGTACTGGGGTTAACTGAAGTACACTAAATGATCCTGAAATTAAAAAGAAAAAAAAAACCTGTCACACTGGTTTAAAAATAATTCCTTCTGGTTCGTTTCATGTGTTCTTTTCCAGAAAAGAGACAGAATCAACCTGACCACTTCTGGGATCATTTTATTACGTTTTTGGTTTGATCCTAATTTTGTTCTTTGGCAAAGTAAAAATGTTTCTTAAGGATCCTTGGCATTTTTATGGAAAATTGTCTTGATTAGGGTTATAATCAAGATCAAGTTGGCCCATCACCAGTCATCTTGACTGTTTTCCTGTCATTGGACTCTGATGACTCTGGAGGAGAGAGAGTGAAACTGACGGCTTTACACAGCACTGCCTCACTTAAATCCAATTCATGCATAAGTAGGCAGCACCTTTGTGATGTCCTCTGTAAGAATGACATATTTATAAAAGTGTTTTTTTATACTGACATCAAGATGCCCAATGACCCCAAGGGATCTCTAATTGGGCTACTGTCCAATTTTTGGAAAAGAGTCCATAGAAAAGTAGCAGAAAAAACCCTGGTAATGCAGGTTCTAGTCTGAGATCTGCTATTTACTAACTCTGTGATTGAGGCAGATTATTTATTTCTCTAGGACTCAGTTTTCTCCTCTGAAAAAAGATGCCCTAAGGCTGCATTCAGATCGAGCATTCTATTAGTTTTATGTACATGACTTTTAGAGCCTTGTGCATGAATCCATCTATATCTCAAATACCAGCCATATAACCATCTTTCTGTGGATAAGCACAGCTTCTGTCAAGTGACTTGCCCAAGTTCACACAGTTGATAACTAGACTCAGAGGGTCATTAAGATGGTAACAGGAGAATAGCCTATTTTAACCCTAGAATTAACAAACAGACTCCAGGTCTTTACTTTTCCCATTTTCATTTCTCATATGTGGCTTCCTGGTCATGAATATGACTTCTAGCAAAACACGGATATTTTTGTTTTCTGCTTGTTTCATTCAGTTAGTATTTATTAAGAAACACTTATATATAAAGCACTAAGGTAAGTCCAGGATATGAAAAGACAAAAACAAAATAGCCTGTCCCTCAGGGAACTTACTTCTTATACAACCTTCAGTGTGCATTCGATCTAACAGTCTGGAAGGGTCTAGAGTAACTCCCCAAGGGATATTAATCTTTAAGACCTGGAATTTAAAATCTCTTTCTTTCATGAAGTGCTTGTGTGGCCATAAGCAAATTGCTGTACGTTTCTAGGCTGATTTCTAGATGATGCAAAAGGGTTAACCCTAAAAACTTAAGAGCAGAAAGGTAGATGTGAGATAATAACTTTAGCATCGCTCAAAGAAACAGGTAATTGCGAGGGAAATCTTGGTTATTCCTACCTAGCCTGACAACATGACGCAGTGGGAAGAATGTTGGGTTTGAATCTAGAGAGATTAGGGAGAAATTCTGGCTGTATCACTTCATATTTACTTTCCATTGAACAATAATAATAGCAATATTAATAATAATAACAAGAATAGTTTTATGGGGGTAGGCCAGAGCCCAGAAACATAACGTCAAGTCTCAGAGAGGATGTAAACTACCTTGAGTAAATGTAAAGAGCAAAAGAAGCTCCAATTATCCCATGGGAGAACTTGAACATAAGCCTGGCCATCCCTGGCGTGATGACTTCTTTGTTTTATTTCTATATAATACCTGATCTGGCCTTCTGTTGGCACAGAGATCCATCACGTCATTCTGTCCTCTTGTCATCAAGGAGTGGCTCTCATGAGTAAACTCCCTCCAATAACCCAGTTAACCTAACAAACTTTAATATATATATATATATGTATATATATGTTATTTAATATACATATATATTTAATATATGTGTGTATGGGTAGGTTGGTGTACATGCACACATATATAAAACACACATGTACATATAAACACAAACATATACACATACATACATATACCTATACGCCCCTCTTTTTTTGGTATCTCACTGTTCTCTTACAGGGTCTGCATCCCTACAATTGGCATATCAAGGCAGAACATATCAGGCACCTTACATTTGGCTTTATAATCGACATAATTGGCAGGATAGCCTGCCTCCCCCCCAAAAAATGTCTTATATCCTTACAGTAGTTAACATTCATGTATTACTTAAAAATTAACCACATTAATAACTAATATTTATATGGCCCTTACTATATACTAGGCACTGTGCTAAGTGCTTTATAAGTATTATCTTATCCTCACAACAACCTTACTATAATCTTGATTTAACAGATGAGGAAACTGAGGCAAACAAGGTTTAAGCTACTTCCCAGGCTTACAAAGATACTAAGTATCTGAAGTTAATTCCCTTATTATCCCCTGTTTACAAATGAGAAAACAGACTGAGGGAGTTAAAGTTAGTTGCCCAGGTTCACATAGCTAGTGAATTTATGATGATGAATATCTTCTTGATTCCAAGCCCAGCATTCTATCCATCATGTCACCCTAATATCAAGGCATTTAAATTCTCTTAGACTCAGTTTCCTCTTTGTCTATAAAATGAATACCGTTTATTTCTGAGGTCCCTTTTGAATCTAAATTTTAGATCTAAGATTTTCCTGCAGTGAACTCTGCCAGTGAAGAGTTAAAAGCTTCATGATGCTCCAGGGATGACTTGGAATTTCCCAGAGAATACAAAGGATAGTGTTATTCTTTTATAAGTCTCTCTTAAGACATTTACCCATTATCTCTTTTTTCTAGATCACTTAAATTCCATTTTTGCCAGTCTTCCCAATAATTTTATTGAATCAATATCCAATTGTTCAGAGATTATTAACATTTAGGAAACTGACATGCACTTACCTGTCAGATTATATTTCTGCTGTAACTAATGGATGGGTTCTTAAAACATCATTATCCTCCTAATTGACATTGTATAGCAGTTTATTTTGCAAGACACATTGCATACATTATTTCATGGGATCCTCATGTTTATGCTATAGAATAAGTTCTATTATCATTCCCATTTTACAGATGAGAAAATATCCTAAGAGAAAACAAGTTACTTGCCTACAAGTCACATTGAAGGTATCAGAGGCAATATTAGAAGCCACTTTTTCTTGAATCCAAGTCAGTTCTCTATCCACAATGTCATTGATTACTGAATAATTTCCAAGGAAATGATTTCCATCCAGAAGCGTTTCCCACAGATGTAATCTAATCATTTTCACATTTTAGTGAGGGACTTTCAGAAATAGAAGAAGAATGAGTCTTCCCTTTTCCCAAATTGGATATGAAAGGTGAAATTCTCACTATTCAACTCTCACTTAGACTATACAACAATAATACCCTATATAGACTTCCCTCCCTACTTCCAATTCTCTTGTTGGGGAACATCCATTGGGAAGATGTGGTGATTAGAGGTACTTTCATTTTCAGGTGAAAAATAAGAAAACAATAGAGGAGTAATAACTTTTTTTCCCAAGAAATGGAAAGTAGATTCTCACTCTCATGAAAACACTCAACTGTCTTCTATAAAGACAATTCTTAGAACATTTTCTTTAAAGATTTACAATTCCATGAAAGCTAAAAAAATAGATTCCTTTAATTTGCAAACATGGATACCAAAAAGAAGTGATTAAAAGCTCTGATGTCATGTAGAATATGGAGAAGGTGAAAATGATTCACTCAATCTTATGATAATAAAACTAGAAGTTGATCTTTGATGAATTAAATACAAATAAAAGAGAGTACTTTTCTATCCAGAAGGTAATATAAGGAAATTATTGTCCCAATTAGTGGGCAAGACATATTCAAGAAAGATTTGGATAAATTCAGGAATAAAAGTTTCATAACAGGTTATTAAGAGGAAATTGAGCAAGTTCAAAGTATACTATAGTTTCAGAAGATGACTTTACACTTTGTGCCAGGCATTGTGTTAAGCACTTTTACAAATATTATCACATTTGATCCTTACTATATAACCCTATCTATTGGGGATTCTATATGTTTAATATTTTGAGATACAAGGAACCATTGTTCAGTCATTTTTGAGTTGTGTTCAACTCTGTGTGACCCCATTTGGGGTTTTCTTGGCAGAGAAGCTGGAGTAGTTTACCATTTCCTTCTCAACTCGTTCTACAGATGAGGTAACTGACACAAACAGTGACTTGCCCAAGATCACAGAGCTAGTAAGTGTCTAAGCAGGACCATTTGCTGTAGAATTAAAGGGATCTTAAAGTCTGAAAAAAGATTTTTATTTTCCTCCAACCCCCATGCTTCCAGGAAACCCATGCCTAAAGGAAATGGGTCTATCTTTGTTCATAAAGAGAAAAATAAGCCTCATACACTTGTCATTGGACTAGTCCAGTTACTTTGTAAACAAATAAAACTTAATAAATAATAATAACTCTCCCTCCCCATGTACTTATTATTAGCCATTTCATCAAGGAAGGTGCTTCTATTAGGTAGCAAATCCATTTCCCCCAGAATCTCATTGCATGCAATTTTGCTTTTCTCTAGAACCAGCAGTAATGCTGCTTAGGGTACAATTACCACCACATCTGCAATATAAAATGAGATGTGTGTTTCCACAGGCTCTTCTCATTTTTCCCAACTGTCTATGGGAACTGTTGGGGGCAAAGTTAAAATGCTTAAAAATCAGAGTAATCAAATCACCCCTGAATTAAGTGAAATACTGCAGCCTACCCTGGCTAGCACTTTTCTTACCTGTGAAGAATGAAGATGTTTTATAAAGTGTTCTTGCCTGCCATCCTTGTTGAGTTATTAGTCGCAAAAGAAACAAAACTCTTGCCCTTGGGATGCAAGCTCTCCTGCCAGTAATAAATTTTCCAAAAGTGCCGTCTGATCCTCATCTCTGAATGCCTGTAAACTCAGAATGATTGCTAATGGTCTAGGAGTTGGATCAAGATTACCAGGAGCTAAAAGGGGTCTGTAAATATGGGTAAGCACACATACACACATATATGCATGCATGTAACATTCTACAGTGCTTCAGAAGGTCAGGTCATGCACTGAAGAAAAGTCATTTAGTTTCTCAGCCCTGGTCCTGTTCTAGATTGATGAATTGGTGATTAACTATTTGATGTCCATATGTCATGAGTTCAGCATGGTGGGAGTGGGGAGGGATACTCTGAGGAATATAAGAGAAAAAATCAGAATATATGATCCCTGTCCTCAAATAGTTTATAATTTTATTAGAGAAGAATGAAATAACTGGAGAATCATAGTTCTAGGATGTGGCACAGCTAGGTCATACAATGGATAGAATATCAGACTTGGATTAGGAGGACCTGAGTTCAAATCTGACTTCATAGATTTACCAGCTGTGTGAAGCTGGGCAAGTCACTTAACCCTGTTTGCCTCAGTTTCCTCATCTTTAAAATTGAGTTGGAGAAAGAAATAGTATCTCACCAAGAACACTCCAAACAGGGTCACAGAGATTTGGAAACAACTGAATAACAATGAGAGTTCTAGGATGATTGCCTTGGAGAAACCTTTGTGTTTCAATGAAAAGGTCATTGACTTTGGACTCAGAGGACTTGAGTTCTAATTCCAGTCTTGCCCCTTCCTATTTGTATGACTTTAGGCAAGTCCAACTTACTGGCCTTGGGGTCTCCATCTATAAAATGGGGAATGAGGAGATTGGATTAGATGACCTCTAACGGACCTTTTGTCTCTAAATCTATATTTCAACCTGCTCATTTTATAGATGAAAAAAAGGAAACCCCAAAATCTGAAGTGATTTGCTGGAGGTCACATGGCAAAGTCAGAGCTAAAATTAAAGTTCCAAAGCTCATAGGGCAACATTTTTTTAAATGAACATTCTATAAAACAGAATAACGTGCCCATTTGCTTATCAACAATTCCCACTTCAGCCTTTGTATCTAAGTATTTTTGGAGGAAGGAAAAGAATCATACACAAGCTAATATGTGTTAAAGCAATCATAAAATCAGGGAGCTTTTCTGTTTATGAAGCAGCTAGGTTGTGCAGTGAACAGAGTTCTGGGGCTGGAACCAGGAAGACTCAAAGTAAATCTAGCCTCCAACAATTACTCACTCTGTGACCCTAGGCAAATCTTAATCTCTATCTTTCTCAGTTTCCTCATCTGTGAAGTTGGGATAATAGCAATGCCTATCTCCCAGAATTGTTGTGAGCATCAGATGAGATGATATTTGTAAAGCATTTTAGCACAATGTCTTACACACAGTAGGTGCAAATTTTTTTTTTTTTATTCCTTTCCCTCCCTTCCTTTCCTCTTCTGCATATTACCAATGGGAAACTCCACACTAGTTCCTTTCCTCTCTACCCTAAAAGTAGTTCAACAAACCTTGACTTAAATTTTCAAAGGTGCATCAGATAAAAATCTACTTAAAAAGCACTCATTTCACTAGATATAACTCTCTTTGATCATATTTAAGGGATAACTCTATCTATCTATCTATCTATACACACAAATACACATACATGTGTGTAGGTTTATATATGTATAAACACACATATAGAACATAAACTAAACATATTTGCACTATTCATTGCTTATTATATTCATTCTTCTGTTTCTCTGCTTGAAATATTCATTTTATCTAATTAGTGGCATCCCACCCCGGCCTACTAATAGGAGTTCACACAGCTGACTTCTCTCCATTGTCCTCATAAGCATTTTCCACAAATGTGGTAAAAATAGTGTCAGCAAGTGAAAAGGCACAGTGACTGAAAGGAACAACTGGAAGTTGCAATAACTTGAGCAACACAAGGACATTTTAATTTGCACTGACGCAGAGTAAATGCTCAGCCACTGTTTGTAGGCCTATACGATGCATATCCTGAAGACCTAATCTGAAGAGAGCTCTACCTCCAGAGAAAAGTATATTGATATCCAAGGCAGCTGTGCAGAAATTCCAGGCAAAAACCATCTGAATGATCAACTTGGATACGTGATGCCACAAGAGAGATATGTTGCAGTACCTGTTTCAAAGCCATTTGAAAGAGGAATGGCTTTTCATTGTCACTTGAGAGATGTAGGTGCCTTTTTGAGTCTCTATAAAATTTTGTTTGGAACTCCACAGGTTTCAATGTCAGAAACCTACATGAATTATTAAAATGAAATAAACTGATATTGGGCTAGGACTTCTGTAGTGGAAAATAATTGAAGGTTTGGTAAAAAATGAAGTCAGATAGGGTAGAGAATTCTAACCTTCCAGTTTTGGAGTGGAAGACCACCCACTTGTGGGAAGGAGGGAGCAAACATTTATTAAGTACCTATGTGCCAGGTACTTTATATGTATTATCCCATAGGGGGCAGCTAGGTGGTGCAGTGGATAGAGCACCAGTACAGGAGTCAGGAGGACCTGACTTCAAATCTCACCTCAGACACTGACACTCACTAGCTGTGTGACCTTGGGCAAGTCACTTAATCCCAATTGCCTCATCCTGGAGCAGCTCCAGTCATCCTGATGAATATCTGGTCACTAGATTCAGATGGCTCTGGAGGACAGCTGAAACTGGTGACCAGCACAACCCTCCTTCACTCAAAACAAAGTCAAGTGCAAGTCACATCATAATTTCTCTGATGGCATGGTCTTCTTCGGCAATGAAGGACAAATGCACACAGAACAACCCATAAAAGTGGTATCATGATCTTCACTTCACATTTGAGCAAAGTGAGACAGAAAGAAGTTAAGTGACTTACCCAAGGTTATAGAGCTGGTGTCTGGGACTGGTTTTGAGATCAGGTCTTCCTGAAGTCAGGCTCACCACTCTAAGCACTGAATCACCTAGCTCCCTTTGTGGCACATTACAGTGATCTTCCCACTAGCTCTCTGGATTCAAGGAGATGCTCGCATGAATAGGAAGGGATAATGGTTGTGCCTGAGGATGCTGGGAATAATAAAAGGCCACAGATTGTGGGTTGAGCTGTCTATTGCTCAGTACCCTAAGTACACTGCAGAGAGAGTGGAAACAGGACTGCATCAAGGGAGAAGTTTGCAAGAATCTCTGGAGGGGAACTAAAAATGGTCTGATTACAATTCTGTACTCAGAACTCAAAGATAAATAAAGTAAAGCTAATAATTTAAGAGTGGGGGTTAATAATTTTTAAAATTCAATTTGAATTATAATTAATTAAATGATATGATAAATAATATAACAGAATATGTAATATAATAAAATTATAAATTAATTGATATAATTATTTTTGAAAATTTAATAAAGTTTATATTCTTTGACTTAGCAATACTTCTACTATGCCTGTGTTCTCCAAAGAGAACAAAGAAAGAGGGCAATAAAACACATATCCAAAAAAATAAATTGTAATAATATTCCTTTTTTTGTGGTGACAAAAATATGGGAACTAAGGAAGTATCCCTAAATTGGAGAATGACTCAATGGATTATGGCATATGAATGCAAAGGACTTCTATTGGGCTGTAGAAAATGAAGGAGATGGTTTCAGGAAAATCTATGAAGATTTGTACGAACTTACACAGAGTGAAGTGACCAGAGAAAGAAAAATAATTTATATAGTAAGAACACTATAAAGCCAAGCAGCTTTGAAAGACTTAAGAATTCTGATCAGTATAATTACCAACCACAATTCCAGAGAACTCATAATTAAACATACTACTCACCTCCTGATAGATTCACTTTGAGTCCATGCATGTATGTATGTAGGTATGTATATGTATGTGTATGTGTGTGTGCCTGTGTGTGTGTGTATATTTGACATGGTCTTGACTATATATTATAAGGATTTTTTTCTCTTTTTAAAAACAGAAGAGAAAATAGATTTTGTTAATAAAAATTCAATTTAAAAGAAAAAATGAAAAGAGATTTAACCTTTGCCTATATAATAATATATAATAATATACAGATATATATAATATAATAATATATAATAATAACAGCAAAATTTATATATCGCCTAATATACACAGGCATTGTGCTAAGGACATTACAAATATTATCTAATTTGACCCTCACAACAATCCTGGGAGGTAAGTGCTGTTACTACTCTCATTTTACAGATGAGAAAACTCAGGTGAACAGAGATGAAGTCATATAGAGAGGCAGTCTCTGAGGTAAAATCTGAACTCAGGTGTTCCAAAGGCTGGCTCCCTATCAACTGTACCATCTAGCTGCCAGGTCGTGTCTCTACGTTCACAGTCTCTTACCTGATTAGGAAAGACCTTGACTCTGGGGTCTTTTGAGACTTAATACCTATGTGACTTTGTATAAGTGTTTAACTTCCTTGGTCCTTAACATCTTTATCTGTCAAATGAGGAATTGAAACAGATGGACTTTGAGGTCCCTTCCAGTTATAGATTTATAGTAGTAATTTAAGAACAGTTACTTCCCCACTACTACTGTTCCCGTCCCGACTCTTAAAAATACCCTTGAATGTGAGCACACACACACACACACACACACACACCACATACTGTAATCTCATCTTGTTTTTGTCCTTCATTTTTGAAGAGGAACATGACATCAGAGAAATGATGACATGACTTGCACTTGACTTTGTTTTGAGTGGGGGGAGGTTGTGCAAGGTCACCAGCCTCACTTTATTCTCCTGAGCCATCTGGATCCAGTGACCAGATATTCATCAACGTGACTGGAGATGACCCAGGATGCACTGGGAGACCTTGGTCTCTTTGGCCTTGGACCTATACAGGTACTCACTTAGGATGAGGTAAGGCCCATACAGTGAACAGGCCTGTTTAAGAAGTAGTCAGGAAGTGGTCCCTTTAATGAGCAAAAGAAAATAACTAAATCAAGCTGGAAAGGAAGAGAAACAGTTACAACTGATAATCACTCTTTAGCCAGGAGGGGTCCAGGAAAAAGTCCTTAAGTGTAGTTTGGGCAGGGACCTAGTCTATGGGCTTCAGAGTGCAGTAGGTTTAAGGTTTAAGGTCAGGAGGAGAAACGACAGGAGGAGAGGACAGGAGAGGATCTCATTCAAGGCATAATGAAGGAAAAAGAGCTCCTCTTTATAATGGACACAATTCTCTCTGTCCCTGAAACCTAAGGTCATTTATGTTCTTTACCATGTACTGGATAGTGGGAAATTACCAACCAGATGTTTACAGAGTTCTTGAACACCCGTTCATGGGGACTAGGTAAGTGACAGAGTAATGATGAGGGTTTGCTTAATCACAGGGCCCGTGGGCTCCTTGTGGTGCTTTAATTAGCCTCCTAATGTGGTATAGGAATAGTATATGGAATAATTGGAATAAATGCTATATTGTTTCCTTGTTATTAGTGGCGGTCCTTCATTCTTGAAGAAGGCCTAACTAATGTTAGAGCCACTCTGATTGGCTGCGTGAAGTCGAAGGTGACAGTTTCCATCCACCTCAAAAGTATAAATCAAAAGCAACCATGTCTCCTCAGAGAGTAAAAGAAATCACTAGTCAATAGACAGCAGTCACCCACTGGTTAGCATCACCAGTTCAGTAACACAAGGTGAAAAGGAAAATAAAGCATCTCAATTAGCTGATCTTATAATGGTTTGTGTTGAAGAAAGTCAAGGATGAGACTTGGAAGATTGTGCATGTTTAGAGAGGTTCATAGACAAATAGTATGACATTGGTTTGCAAGGGTGGAGAAAAGGAAATAAAGTATGGAGCAAGGTTTTCAGACTCAGATCAAACTCTACCTTCTATATGAAGTCCTTCCTAATCCATAGCCTCATCCTCTCCCCTATAATCCATCATCCTCTACCCTTAACACATGCTACGGCCATCACTCCCCAAATGACCTTATAATCATTTGATCTATATTCAGTGTATAACTATATATATATGTGTGTGTGTGTGCATGCACGTGTATGTGTGTATGTGTATGTATGCATGTCTCTGTTAACAAAATTTAAACTCCTTGAGACTTTGAGAGCAGGAACTGTTCTATTTCTATCTTTGTATCCCCAATGCCCTGCACAATTCTTGCCACATAGTAGACACTTAAATACTTTCTAATTTGTTGCATAATGGATAGGGAGAGAGTCACTGAGTGGAGCTGCCATTCATTTATGTGACCAAAATCTATTTCATTATGAAAGACAGAGAGAAACAATATTGTCAATATCTTGTGACTTATAGCTATTAGGCACTGAATGGCCCTTCCCAGAACTTTGTGTGCACAGGGCACCCTAAGTATCTCTAGGCCTTGCCAGTTGCTCTGCTGCTACCCCTTAAGGACCATAGGGTCTTTCTATCTGCCCTGCAACTAAACTCTCCTATATGTATCATCTCTCCCTGTTAGAATGTAAAGTCCTAGGAGGCAGGGACTGCCTTATTTTTTCTATTTGCATTCCTAGTACTTAGTCCAGTGTTTGGCTTGATCAATTTTTTTCCCCACATTCCATACCAAAAACTACTGTAGAAGGTCATCTGAATTCCCTGACCTTTCCTGGTGTGTCCATAAGCAGAGTAAATAGAAAAGAAAGGAGAGAGACTATGTATAAAGTGGAGATCACAGGATGTTATTAAATAAACATAATTTTTCCCTTGTGGATACCTAAGACATGAGCACCTAAAGACAATTTTGAGCCTCAGATATGGCTAAATCCTTTGAGGAGAACCAGAACCTAGTTCCAAATTGGTTTCATGGAGCCTCTTCCTACATGGAACAAGCAGAAATTGGCGCTGGTAATACTTATTCAGGATTTGGCCCTGCCTTCTCAAGCCACCAAAGAAACCCCAAAAAAACCAAAATAAAAGCAAGTCATTTACAATCATTAGGAAACTAACGGAGTGCTTGATATACTGCTATGGAATTCCATACTCCATAGCTTCCGATCAAGAATCCCACTTTACACCAAGAAAGTCTGAGTTGGCCCAGGAACACAGAACATAAAATGAACTTTCCATATACCATATCACCCTCAAGCAACTGGCATTGTGGAATGCTGGAAAGTGTTGTTAAAGATTCAAATAAAACAGCTTTAGGAAGGCCATACCATACCCTGCTGCAGAGTGGTATTGCAGATGGTTGTTTTATGCTTTGTGAGGGAATATAATATAATGGTAGGCATTTTGAGTTGCTGTGGGGGTGATCTATATCTGGCAAAGGCTGTAGAGAGTTGATATTGGTATTAGTATTACATTACTATATGCCAAACCAGTGATCCAGAGTACCCAAATACATGGACCAAGTCTGATTTCAAAAGTCAGTCCAGTCACTGAAACTCATTGCCCAGGAGAAATGTTCCTCAACTTTTTTGGTCCCTGTACCCTTTGACTTTCAGTAAACATCCCTACAATTCTATTTTATATGAAAGGAAGTAAATTCTAGAATTTACATATATGTACATATATAAATACACATACATGCATATATGCACATGTGTGCGTAATATTAAACTGTCACACATATGTATATACAAAATTACCCACATATGTTTAAGATCACACATACATATATCTATAAGATCACATATATACATATATGTATGGGACTACGCATATAGTATGAGATTACACATATATATGATATATAAAGATATATATGAAATGAGATTTTTTAAAAGTTTGCTTTTTACTAACATTACTACTTTGGAAATATCTGAGTAGGCTAATATAAATATTTACCAAATATTTCATATACTCTCTTGACAAACTTCTTATACTACCAGAGTATCTATATCACAGATTGAAAGCCCTTGCCTTGTACATCATAAGGACTGACTCTAAAACATCCTATTTTTTTTGAGGATTCTCAGTACCTAAGACTCCATTAGATTTATCCTTGCCCTCTTAACAAGATGCCAATAGAAATATCCATACTCTCCATGGGAAGGTAAATATACTGAATATAGAACTTCCCTGATCAACACTCCCTCTACTAATACACATATGCATAATTGTTTTGTCTCATGTACAATGCTGTAGAAGACACATGAAAAGGAAGAGGAAGACTATCCTAGTGGTTTTCAAGATGGTTATGATGCTTATGTATAATGATGGGAAAGAAAAAGAGAATTCAATAAGTAGGTATATATGGGTTCACCTAATACATACAATATTTTGTTCCATCCTTGTATTTTAATTTTGTGTGAATTTTTGTTTCTCAAATATTTTGTTGTAAACAACATAACTGTTGGATTCTCCTTTCTAGTTCATTCTACCATCCTCCTCCATTTTATGGGTGAGTTCATGTCATTCATGTTCATAACTGTGCACTTTCATCCATTCTATCCTTGTTTACTTTTCATTCTCTTTGCTCCCCTTCCTCTTTAAAAAAAAGATAAACATGCTGAATGAGAAGGTGTGCTAAACACCAGTGATTGATACAGTCTTCTGTTCTGCTGCTCCTCTTCTCTTCCCCTCACCTCATCCCCATTCTCAGGTAGACTTTTCTAGGAGAAAGGAAGGGAAGGAATAGGAAGGGAAGAAAAAAGGGAAGGAAACAAAGAGAGAGCGTAGTTTATACGGTCTTTGTCCAATGTGTTGTTGTAGAAGAACCTTGCCCTGATTATCAAGACCTTTCCTGTAAACAAAGTCACATACCAGATATCCAGAGCCACTTTCTGAATGGCTCCTAGCAAAATCAATAAGAAACTCAGGGGAGACATGACCTTTGCTGTGCCTAAAGTGGTGTTCTTTCTTCTAAGTGGTGTTCTTTCTTCTAAATTACCTATATATTGATTGCCCCCCTCTCCATAATTTTCTAGTTCACATTTAGTCTTCTTCTCACTACACCTATTGAAGACCTGGAAATAAATAAAAGCCCTTGCTGCCAAATCCCTTGTCACTGTCAAATAATTCAACATCAGGAACGGATATGGTTTTATCAATGAAAACGAAAATTAAAAAGAGACATTACCATTTGCTCTAAAGCTGCACCCTAGGGACCATATGACTTTTCTATCTGAGCTATAGCTGAAACCTGACATAGATGTTTACACATCATCATGTGAGCTCCTCCAGAGCAAGGGACATATTTTCTATTCGTGTCTCTAGCACTTAGAGTTTTGCATAATAGTAAATGCACAATAAATGCTTAATTCGTTCAATATTATGATTCTGTAGATTTCAAGTTGTTTTTTTTTATAACTTGGAGGGACTATGTTTCTAGTGTTATCTCATCTAAAGTAACCTACCATCTACTTTGTACTTATATGTAATACTGTTGTAAACCTGTTGTCCCCTCCTCCCACCTCATTAGAATTTTAGAAACTAGCTCCTTGTGCACAGGGACTGTATTCGCTTTTTTATTGTCTCCCCATTACTAGCACAAAAATTGATGTATAGTAAGGTTTTCATAAATAATTGTACCCAGCTAGCACTTAGATCATGCTTGCACAACCTGAGACCTGCCGAAGGATTTTGGGTGGCCCTTGGAAAATGCACAGGAAAAGAGGAGAACAATGGAGAGAAAATTCTTTGGCATGCCATAAGCAGTCGGTGGGCCACAAGTTGTGCAGGCCTGATTTAGAGAGCGCTTTAAGCTTTGCAAAAGATTTTGCATAAATCATTCCATTTGGTCCTCACAGCCAACGTGTGAGGGAGGTGCTATTATCATCCCTATTGTATATATGAAAAAACTAAGGCAGAGATATGTTAAGCGACTTTCCCAACTTCCCACAGCAAGGGTGGGACAAAATTCGAACTCAGTCTTCCTGACTCCAGGTCAAGGATTTATGCCCATTGTGTCACCTAGCTTGATAATTATTGATTGAGTGGGGGAAATCTGAACAGGTATCAATGCCAAAACCCCATAAAAGTTTAGAAGAGCTTACATTTGGACCTTGAAAAACTGTCTGACACAGAAGAAAGACTCTAGAGGAAAAAATACAGCCAAACAAACAAAAAAAAAACAAGCCACGTAGTCTTTTCTAAATGAGCCTCGTCTTAGCATTCAGAGGACAAAGAGAGCTCGATTCTATTTGCTAAAGCATCTACAATTCTTTTTATACCCTGCCTTTTATGCCATCAGTTCAGATTGCTATAGTAGAGCAGGTGCCACAGTTCAGCAGCTTCTAATGTGAAAATGAATGATTTTTGTATTTTCCCCCTATTATGGCCCACTCCTTTCTGACTCTGGGAGAGCTATAGCTATATCCTATTAATGCTTCTCCCACCAACCTCCCATTGACCTGTGACCATCTCCATGAGCAATAGAGGTTGAGCATTGTAACAATCTGCTTCACTGACAACACACACACACACCCACACACACATACACACACACACACACGCACACCCCCCCCAAACATAGCAACAGAGTAAAGACTCAGAAAGATACTAAGAAAACTTAAATCATAGAAACCCATTTCTACTTTTACTGAAAAAGGAATGGAAAAGCCCACACCTGGAGGTTGGGTTATAAAACCAGAGGTCTAGTTTGAGTTGTTGCCATATAAAACTGGAAGATTTTAGGCAGATCTTGTTTGCCTCAGTTTTCTCCACTGTCATTTGGAGGCCATTGACCTAGAGCTACAAAGGATATGAGAGATCATCTAGTTCAAAATTCTCATCTTACAGATAAAGACATGGAGGTCCAGGTAGGTTTAGTGACTTGTCTAAAGTAATATAGAGAGTAAACAGTA
Source organism: Bettongia penicillata ogilbyi (assembly GCA_023548195.1). Lineage (NCBI taxonomy): Eukaryota > Metazoa > Chordata > Mammalia > Diprotodontia > Potoroidae > Bettongia > Bettongia penicillata. The sequence continues at coordinate 16,446,870 of JAJHZJ010000089.1, read as the reverse complement.
GACATGGGATTTGAATGTAGTTCCTCTGGTTTCAGGATCAGGCTTTTTCTTCTATTCCCTTTTATAGCCTCATTATGGTAGTATTATGTCTCATTACAGTAGCATCAGAATGATAAGAGTTGGGAGTTACCTACCAACCCTAATTAAGCAATGAGTCCCTTCTACATATCATTGTAACAGTAAGTACCCCAACATACACTGCTATCACAATTTCTCTGATCTGCTTTTCTAAAAAAAAAGACAACTTTTGAGGGGTCAGCAGTCACTTTAATCAAGCACATGTATTATTCAGTTAGTTCAAGGGGAAAAAGCACCCTGAACTTCAGAGAAAATATTGAAAAATTAAAAGTCAACAGACATGCTTCCAAATGTCTGACCATATATACATCTTTACCAGAGAGGGAAGCACCAACATCTGGGTTTTCAAAGCCAGGGAGCTGCTTAGAGGCTTCCCAGTGTCTCATCTGGCACTTCCAAAAACTAAGCCCCAAAGTAAAATCAAACCTCAGAGTCTTTATACACTTTTTTTAGAACCAGAGCGCATCACATCCCTTGACGACCAGTGCCCCATTAACAAAATGCGTATACCTTCCTACAAATCTTTCCAGTTCAGAACAAAGAATGGGAAAGATCCTCCTTAATCACATCATTCAGAGGCATTATATTTCTTGGTATAAACCAAGAAACATTCTACTTTGCTTGCCCTCACAATCATCTGTAAAAAATCTAAATCTAAATATTTCCAGAGATAGGGAACCCATGATTTCCCAAAGCAACACAATTTTTGGAAGACTTGTTAAGGAATTTTTCCTTTCATATTAAGACAAATTCAATTGAATTCCATCCAGTAAGCTTTCCTTAGGTATCCACCATATGCAAGACATTGTGTTAAGGCGGATATAGAAAAAAAAAGCCTCTGCCTTCAGTTACTGACATTTTACTGCTCCTATTTCTTTCCTCAGGCCAGCCTTTAGAAGACTAATCCCTCTTCTAACTGACAGCTCTTCAAATACATAGAGGGAGCTTACATATCACCACTGAATTTCTCTTCGCCATCCTACACATTCTCGAGTACTTTCAACTAATTATAGGGTTAACTTACTTCATGGAGTTAACATGAATATATAGAATAATATAAAAAAAACTTGGAAAGTAAAATATAAAATGCTCATAATATGCATATATTATATATGTATCTATTTCTAGTATTTGTATATACATACATACACATAAATATGTATAAGTAGCACATCTGATCTTGAATTCAGGAATCCAGGGTTTGAATTTGGCCTCAGAAACTTACTAGTCATGTTACCCTTGGCAAGTCACTTAACCTATGCTTGCCTCAGTTTCCTCATCTGTCAAATCAAGTGGAGATAATTTTAATGCCTATCTCCCAGGGTCATTGTGAGTATGAAATAAAACAATATTTGTAAAAAGCTTTATAAGCTTTAAAGCTCTCTATATGCTAAATAGCATATACATGCATATACCTGTGTGTACATACATGTAAACATATATACATGTGTTTGCTGAAATACAGATATACATGATATAGATATATGGCCTATGTCCATAGAAATCTAAATGCTCACTCTGAAAATTTAATAATAGACTTTCTTGGGCCAGTTTGAGCTGTCTCCAGCACAAGTATGTTTGAACTAGATGTCATCAGAGAGCTCTTGATGTGACCCATTATGTCACTGGTCTCTTCAAAAACAAAGTTCTGTTTCCTTTGGGGGATGGGGAAGGGGTTGTGTGGACACTTGTGAGACAGGTGCACTTGCACAACCATCCAGGAGAGGGCAGTAGCAAACATCGGTGCCTTACTTCTAGGCCGTGTCTATGACAATAAAACAACTGATTGAAAGTAAAAGTTAAGTTCAAGCAACTTTAGACATAAAATGGGAGGAAGGGAGGGGGAGATTAGCTTTCTTTTTCTGTATTCAATTTTTTTAAATGAATGTTTTGTTTTTTTTCTTGCTGAATTTAGTCAAAGTGATCTGGAAGTAGATAGAGCTTTACTGGAAGTTTCCAACAAGGTTGCATGTTTCCTTGTTCCAACCTTGCTTCTCCAGTCATCACTTTCCTATTTGTTTGCCTAGGATGAATAATACTTCTAGCTTGTCCAGCAGGGGAAAAAAGAATGTTTTCACCACATTTTTTTTTTTTTACCTGCTTGTTACCATGTGAAAAGAGGCTGTCCTAGTATAAGCACTTTCAAAGAATTGTTAAAAGTTTTGTAGTTATTTTTACGGTAGCTTGGAAGGATTTCCATGGAGGAGAGGAGGTAAGGAAACACTTGGTTAAGCAACACTGACTGTTTTTCCCTTTGGCTCCCCTTAATCTGCTGTTCGTACATTGAACTCTCTAGTAAAATCATTGATGATTTTTCAGGGCAGGGTAACATTTCCCAGAACTAAGAGAAAATTGGTTAAAAAAATGAAAAAAGTTCAGAATCTCAGCATGAGACTTCCCACTCATACCTTCTCTCTACTATATGATGAGAAATAAGTAAGTTCAGAAATCTCAACACAAGCTTGGTGGCACAATGGATAGAGAGTTGTAGGAAGACTGCTTTCTTTCCACCTCGATAAGAGGTGATTTCTTTGAACAACTGTTAGGGACACACTGGCCATTCTTCCTATTTTAACTTAGAAGGGCCAATTTGTTGGACTTTGTGACCTGGACAATTGGACATCAGTGGTTTCCTATATCACAATGATTTTTTTTTAATTTAATTTTATTTGTTTTCCTTGAAGATAGAAAAAGAAACTGAACAGATTTTGTAAGACAGACATTGTTAACATTATTACTATCAACAACCAGCTTAGTTAGTTGGTTCACGGACAGAATACTGAATTTGAAGTTAGAAAGAACTGAGTTCAGTTTCTGCCAGAGACAATCACCAGCTGTATGACCCTGGACAAGTCATTGTTAAAATGACAGTTGACATCACTCTCAGTTTCCTCTTCTTTAAAGTGGGGATAACAATATTACCTACCTCCCAGGATTGTTGAGAGGATCAGATGAGGTAATAAGATATGTAAAGTCCTTTGCTAACCTAAAGTGCTATATAACCTGTAGCCTGAACTTGAAAATGGATGGTCTAACTCACTCACTGCCAGTATAACTTTGAGCAAGTCATTTCCTCACCGGAAACCTCAGTTTCCTCTTGTGTAAACTAAGGGGATTGGATTAACTTGTTATTAAGGGATTTTTCACCACTAAATTTTATAATCCTCTGATTCAGGCAGCTTAAGATACATTTCTGGGCGCTTGAAAGGGACAATTCACTTTATAAGCCGATTCTTACGGTACTCCTTTGATTGGCAAGATTCCCCTGAACATTGTAAGCATTGAATCAAATCGACAAATATTTCTTGAGGACTTAATATGTACAAGACATAGTACTGGATACAATGGGGAATATAAAAAAAAATAAAAACATGGTCCTTGCTCTCTGGAAGTTTAAATATTACTCTATTTATAAAAATTCCATTTATATATAGATATTTAACAAAGTAATTCTTGTGTGAACAGAGGTCCACCCAGACACCATCAGATACATAGCATCGAGGTGGTGCAGCAGATAGAGCACTGGGCCCTGAGTCAGGAAGACTCATGTTTGTGAGTTCAAATCTGACCTCAGATACTTCCTACCTATGTGACCCTGAGTAAAGAGCTGAACTCTGTGTACCTCAGTTTCCTCATCTGTAAAATGAGCGGAAGAAGGAAATGGCAAAGCATTACAGTAGTATCTTTGCCAAGAAAACTCCGAATGAGGTCATGAAGAGTTGAACTATTGAAAAATGACTGAGCATATCATTATCTCTATCTCAATAGATAGATAAGATTTATAGACATATATTGTTATGTGGATATTGATAAATGAAAATTCAAAAAACGTTCATATTTGAATGCCTTATATGACACATATCTCTATCTCTTTATGACTGTAAACTTGAAATAGATGCTGAAACTATTAACCAGCCAACCTCAGCAGGAATTACCTTAACATTTCACGAAGTTAATCATTAAGTTTAGATTGCATCATTTTTATAGTTGCAATAGCTATTCAATTAATGAATTTGTTCTGGTATGCCTATAAAGAGTATTTGGGTTACTACCTATATTTCTTTGAATGAAGGGGAAAGCAAACTTTACTCTTCTCAAGTACCTTGGCTAAGATTTGTCAGTATCTAAGCTAAGACTGAAAATCAGAATCCTAGACCTGAGTTTGGAATGAGGAACCTCAGGCTAAGATCAGAACTTGGAGTCTCAGGGTTAAATTTATCCCTGGTTTGGGATTAGAATCCAAAGCCCCAGAACTGAGATTTAATTTGTAACCCCAGCCTTGTGATCAGAATTTATACTCCCATGACTCAGATAAGAAAGCTGAAACTCTAACTTAAAAGAAGATTTATGAGCTTTAGGGCTATTGAAACTTTAAACTTCCAAGGAGCTTAGCTCATCTCAGGGATGAGACTGGAACTCAGATCCTCAAGCCTTCTGCTATAGGAACTCCAAACATCAGAAATAACCTGGACTTTGAACCTGAGAGCTATGATCAGAACTTGGAACCTCAGGACTAGAGTGGAACTCATATTGTCAAACTCAGTTGTCGATCTTCAGGGCTTATTTTGAGAATCCTGTTACGTTGGTCAAAATTAACCATTGATCTTTTAAAATAAACCATTTCTTTCAGACATGATATCATGTGCACCTTGGGTCTTTAAGCATTCCATGTCTTGGTTTCTCATACTACTTTGTCTATAATCTGGCAAAGTTTTTTTATTTGTTTCTTTTTTTGCTCTTTTTTTTTTCTACTTTTACCAGTTGTATACATCTGTTGCTCTGCCACATAAACTATCTCAATGTAACTGGTAAGAAACTAAGGACACTCATTAAAGATGGGGTGCTCCCAATTCACAATCCTTCCTTAGTCTATGTAATGGAGACCAGTTATACAAACACACAGTAGTGATGTCAGGGGTGGGAGTAACTGTGGTATCTTAGCAATTTAGGAAGGTGAAGATCAAAGGATATTTTTTTCTTCTCACAGTTTTGGGGAATGACTAATTTTACCAACTTAGACTGTTTCAAATTAATAGGCTCGGCAACTTCAGAAAAGAAAAAAAAAGTGGGGAAGGGGTAAATGATTTGAAAAGCAAAAGCCAGACAGAGACAAAGTGAAGTTGAGTATTCAGGAATTCTGACACTATTTGTTAGATCAGTCTTCGAAAGTTATAATCATTTAGCCCTCTCCTGATTCTCATCCAGAATGCTAATATGTCAGTTTTCACAAAATGTAAGATGCATCTCTCAAGTTCTCTTATGTGTAAATCAAAGATTCCTCTTTGCTTAAGGGGGAAAAAAAAAACAACCTTAAGAAAGCTAGGTTCAAGTGAAGTCCATTAGCGAATTTTAAAAATGTCATTTGAGTTGTGTTGCCCACCAGATGTGAAAGGTTGGATATAGATACCTTGCTAGCAAAGCTATCCAACTAGAAATTAAGTCACAACATTTGGCAAATTCTAGGCATGGGATCAGTGGCAATAATAGTAAAAATATTACATATATATAAATTATGTATGTATATCATATTTCAGATGAAAGAAAAATAACAGAGACACAGGACTGACAAAATCAAGAATAAAATGTAAACGGATTGCTGCATGGGATGTTACAGTAGAAAGAGCTAGCACATCAATAAACGTTTCATCAAGCATTAATGAGTTATATTATACCTGTGATATTTATAAATATGGTGATATTTTTCTAGTTGTCCAATTTACAGATCCTGAAAACTGAGACTGAATACCAGCATCTGTGGAAAAAATTCAAGGTCTGGAGTTAGGGTTTCAAGCCTTAGACTTAGAGAAAGTTATTACTCCCCTCTGTGTCCCAGTTTCCTCATGTAGATGATGTCTACAGTCTCTTCTTATTCTAAATCTGAGGTACTTTGGCTTTGACAGGCAGCTGGGTAGTGCAGTGGATAGAATGCTGGGATGAGAGTCAAGAAGCCATGTTCAAATCCTACCTTGGATATTTCCTAGATTTGTGACCCTGGGCAAGTCACTTAACCTCTTCCTGCCTTAGTTTCCACAGCTGCAAAATGGAAATGATAATAGCACCTATCTCACAGGATTATTGTGAGGATCAAACGAATACACATACACATATTTAGATAGGTATTGCTTGACCACCACCTGACACATAGTAGATGCTTAGTAAAAATGTTTCCTTCCTTCTTGATATTATATTTCTTTCATCAGTTGAGTTGTTTAGGTAAAAAGATTGGTAATTCACATGATAAAATTTTGATTTTATCCTTCTAATGCTCTAGAGCCAGAGAAGGAGGGAAAATCTACCTTCTTTCTCCAGTTCATGAACTCCATTTGAACAAGGAGTTTCACTAGTTTGAGTAACTAGTGACTCTAAGGCGACTGGAAGTGTGATCTTCATGAAGCCCCCCAAAGAGGTTGATTTAGTCAGTTCAACCAAAAATCAGACAGTTGTGTAGCATATTAAATAGAGATTCATTCAAAAAGACTCAGCTGGTAGACTAGTGTCAGCCATTGTAGACAGTCATACTTTTCTAAGTGCATATGAAAGCACTGTGGTTCTGTCCATGCTTGATCAATGCAGAAACTTAGATGGATGACTCATGCTAACCCTGGTCATGCACTCACCAACACTGCCCCATGACTGAGATTTTGCTCTTGGAAGGAAGTACTCAAGGAAGGAGCACAATAGAAAGAAAAATTTTATCAATAAGGTTAGACCTTCATTCAGTTTCAATTTATGTTCAGTTGAATAGAAGCCTTTTCTTTTTCTCTTAGCTGTTAGTGGTCTTGGTCTCTTGAAATGACTTCACAAATCCTACATATATATTATCTATCTATCTATCTATCTATCTATCTATCTATCTATCTATCTATCTACCCATTTATATTTATTTATCCAAGTCTCCTTACTTATTCATTCACTCTTTCATTCATTTCTTCACTCTTTTTCTGTTGTCTGATTATTTATCTGCGTATGGGCTGCATCTTCCCAGTAAACTATGAGCTGCCTAAGGGTTTCAATTGTTTCCTTTTTGCCCTTGCATTACCAGAGACCAGTACAATGTCTTGCATAGGTGGGCTTTTAATAAATGCTTGTTGAATTAAAATGAATTGAACAGAGCTACACAAGGTTATTTCTGATCTGTGGTTCAAGAATTATATTTACTCTTTTTACTTTCCTTTTAAACTCAAAATGAGATTAGCTTTAGGCTTCATGAATATCTAATAGCAATATAGGATTAGCAGGAATTTTTTATATTGTTTTGTCATAAAATCAAGACGAAACAATTAAATAAACATTTGTTGCACACCTATGGTGAGCAAAGTAAAAAGCAGCATGGTAGCAGGAAGATTTGAGTTCAAATCCTGCCTCTGTCACATCCAAGTCAATCATAGGCACTTCATTTGACCCTAGACAGCTTTCTAAGAATATAATGTATAGGTGAGTTTCTGATCTCCATTGGTGGATGTTTCCATGTCAGAAATTTCCTATACCAATGAAATCACAGATTCAGACAAAAATTAAACACACAAAGCAGTGTGGGTAAAAGATGAAAAAAAATATTCTGTTTTGGGCCTCAATGAGCTTACAGGAATAATAGTTGAAATTTACATGGCTCAAAAATTCCATGACATTGCTAATACAGGTTTTATTTTATAGGAGAAAAAAAAGTTAAGGTCCTGAGAATTCATTGAATTGCCACAGAGTTAACAGTCATCAACCCAGGACTCTTGATTCCAAATCCATCTTTCTTTTCACTACACTAAATCCCCTCTATTAGACAAGAGTCACATATAAATACATGTCACATAAATGGTGCACTGTGGCAGGAGCAGAAGAGAAAGTGGAAAAAAGTACACTAGGAACATTTGAAGTGGGAGAGATAGTTTTTATCTAGGATTTTGACAAAGGAAATCAAAATAAGCTTCATGGAGGTTATTCATGTTGGATCTTGATTGAAGTTATTCAATTGTTTTCAGTTATATCCAATTCTTCATGACCTTATTTGGGATTTTCTTGGCAAAGATACTGGAATGCTTTTCCATTTTATTCTCCAGTTCATTTTACAGATAAGAAAATTGAGGTAAAGGGTGAGGCCCAGGGTCACATAGCTAGTAAGCGTGTGAAGCCAGATTTGAACTCAGGAACCTGAATTTTCCTGACTCCAGAATCAGCACTCTATCCACTGGACTATGTACCTGCCTCTGGATAGAAGAGAAAGATTTTAATAGATGTGAGATAAAGAAAACAATGTATTCAACATATAGGAGATTGACTGTCTAGTTCCTTAGGGTAGAAGATGACAGGATAAGATCAGTAATTAGCGAGTTGTAGAAGAATTTGGTTGGAAACTAGAGGACAAGATAGGGAATAGATAGAACAAAGACTGGAAAGGTAGTTTAGTACTACACTATGAGTGCAATGTCAAAAATAAAGAATTTGGAATTTAGCCAATAGGCAGTAGGGAGTCACCAGAAGCATTTGAGCAGGAAAGAATCATGGTCAGACTTGTGCATTATAAAATTGTTTTGGAAGCTGTGTGAAGAATTGACTATAATAAGAGTTCTTAACCTGTTTTGAGTGTCATGGACACCTTTGGAAGTCTGCTGAAGCCTATGGAACCTTTCTCAGGATTGTTTTAAAAATATAAAATAAAACACATTGGGTTACAAAGGAAGCCAATTATATAGAAATAGCTTATCTATCTATCATCTATCTCTTTTTCTCCATTGATAGGTATCTATAAGTACATAGATAGATTTTTATAGACAGATTAGGTGAGATTGAAGTAGTTATTTTATTTCTATATGAGTGTTTTGTAAACCTATGTATTGGTGTGTGTGCATTTAAAACATTATAGGTACAGCTAGGTGGTAGAGTATTAGATAGGTCACAGGCCCCAAGTCAGGAGGACCTGACTTTAAATCCAGCCTCAGATACTTGACACATTATTTGTGAGACCCTGAGCAAGTCACTTAATTCTGCTTGTCTGGCAAACAAACAAATAAATAAAGGAAACATCCTGAAGTGTCCATAAGCTTATATAAATTAATGATATTAAAATCAGTTATATCTATCATGTCTCTCTACATACACATGTGTGCGTATACAGCTACGCATAACTAATTCAGTCTAATTTATTTCCTTTGTAGTCCTGCTCATTTTATTTTATATTTATAGTTAAATAGACATCAACACAGACATAAACATAAACACAGATAGAGATAACCTAAATTCACAGAACCCAGGAAAAGAATTCCTGGACTAAAAAATGGTAAACTTGTTGGAAGTTACCATTTAGTTACAATTGAGGTGATAAAGAGCAAGCTAGAAAGTTCCTCATGTGGATAGAGAAGAGTGGATGGTTGAGAAAGAGGTTTTGTAGGTAGAATTCTAAGAATTGGACAGCTAATTGGACTCAAAGAAGTAATGGAAGGTAAAAAATCAAAGATGTCTCTAAGTTTTCAATCCTTTTTTCAAGATAGCGTGCGTTCTGTGTCATTTTTTCAGGAGTGGGGACCGACTGAGCTGAGCCTGCCATGCTTTCATTCAGTCTTCTAGATACTAAGGATATATATGATGGGAAGGCAATGAAAGGATGAAGTGTCCATGACTTTTTTGGATATATCAGAAGTAGGACCTGAACTTATTGCTTCCTAATTTCATACAGTCTTTTGCCTTGCATAGTCTGTAGGGAAATGGTTCAAATAGGGATTGAATATATGCATTCATAAGCACAAAGTACAGTGCCATAAAGTGCAGCTCCATGGGTACCAAATAATTTAATATCTAGCAGTGAGTGGTGAAAAATGAAGTAACTTCCTATGTGAACCCAGATTTACAGAAGTAAATCAATCATGTTCCATTTTAGCTGTATCTGAAAATATATATTTCATTCTTCATCTTGAGTTCATCCCTTCTTTGTCAAGAAGTGGGTGGCATATATTGCCATCAGTCCTTTAGAATCATAGTTGATCATTACATTGATGAGAGTTTTTATGTCCTTCAAAGATGTTAGTCTTTATAAATGCTTGCTAATTGAAATTTTTAAAATTACATTTAAAAATAAACGATTTGCATCATATTGACTGCTAACAATAACTCATATTTATATATCCTTTCACAGTTTTGAAAGATTTCACATTATCTCATTTGAATTTCATGGACCTGTGAGACAGTTCAATTTTATCATTTCCATTTTATAGGATCAGAGGAGTTTAGTGACTTGCCCAAGTTCAGACAATTAGTAAGTGGCAAAGCCAGAACTTATGTCTTCTGATCCTAATTCATATCACATTTAAACAGGGCTAAATATTTACTAAGTGCAGCACTCTGCATGCAGAAAGTACTCAATAAATACTCAATAGAGTGAAAAGGTACTTGATCTATGTCCTTGTGTGTCATTCCCGTATCCAGCATTTTCTGTTGCCTTAACGAATAAACATTTAGTGAGATCACACTTGCTGAGGTTTCACTTATGTTCTAGTGGTGAAAACATAAAACATTAAAAAATGAATTCATGAGGCATTTTCTACCTTCCACCCTTTCACTTTCAGATATCATCTTAGACCATGATCTTTATCTGTAAAGATACGGGAAAACTGGCTACTTCAGAGATCATGTTTCATGCTTTTCGTCACCTACGATCAACCGATTCCTCTTACTTATAGATTTCCTATTTGAAGTTCTTAAACATCCTTCCTCTCTCTGGCTAAGTGTTAGTTTATAGACCTCCAGGGCATGCTGTGAAACAGGACTTTCTCAGTTAAGCCTTTTCTGATTTGTAGGACAGGATGGCTGGCTGCTCTGGAAGCACAAGGATAGTGTTTTCTAGTTTTGTTTTCTTAGGATGGTTTGTGGCAGACCTAGAGGCTTAATGGAAAGGATCAATTTTAAGAACAATGGGATACCCAGTATCTCCTTCCTCTTTCTTGTGTCAGGATGATCTGTATGTGAATAGCTGTTTCAACTCCTCCTTGGCAGTGGCAAGTAACTTTCAGTCAGCAGAATCCTCAGCCTACTACTGCTGCAGATGGACTGTAACCCACATTCCCATTCTTAAAGGCAAAGATCAAAATTGGAGGAAAGGTTCTGAATCCTCCTTCCCATGTCAGAGCTTAAAGCACTTAGCATAATTTTTCAGTTAAGTGGTGTGGATATTCCCCAGTAAATAATACTTATTCCTGGGAAGGCAACATGCTACAATGGAAAGAACACTAAATCTATAGGCAAAGGAACTGGATTCAAATGGCAACACTATTATTTCCTACTTCTATGACCTCATGCAAAGCACTTACTCTGGGCCTCAGTTTCCTCATTTGTAAAAAAATAAGGAGGCTTAATTAGATAACCTCTAATCTTCCTTTTGGTTCTAAATCTGTGATCTCATAATCTTAGTCTGTACGGTACAATGAAAATAACGTTATTGTTCAGTCATTTTAGTCTTGTCCAACTTTTCATGACCCCGTTTGGGATTTTCTTGGCAGAGATACTGGCATGGTTTGTTATTTCTTTCTCCAGATTATTTTATAGATAAGGAAATTGAGGCAAACAGGATTGTGACTTACCCAGGATCACATAGGTAGTAAGTGTCTGAGGCCAGATTTGAACTCAGGAAGATGAAGCTTCCTGACTTTAGGCCTGGCACATTATCCACTATACCACCTAGCCACCTTAATGCATGGCTAAAAAGCCAGAGTTAGTAAGAGTAATCAAAAGCAAATTTTAACACTTCTTTCACCTTCCCTTTATATCTGCCTTTAGAAGTGCCTCTGGCCCAAAGTTCTTCAAAATATCAAAATTGTAGTGAAACGGTACCATGTTTTCCTATTCCACCAAGAGGTATGGAATACTAAGTCTTCACCAAAGTAGTCAGATTTCTGCATATGATGGAAACAGTCAGAAGCTGCCCTAGCTGAAATTGTACAGTAGGTGGTCTGTCTTTGTGATTCAGACATCACATTTATGAACTCTCTTCTCCCTAACCACTCCTCTATCCCTTCCTCCTCCTCCTCTCCCCAGACACACTCATTAGCTATGTGACCCTGGGCAAGTCACTTAAACTTTCTTAGCCCTGTATACTTATCTGTAAATTGAGGCTTGTAACAGTATTCCATAGGTTCATCACAAAGTTGCTATGAGAATTAACTGAGACAACATTTATAAAGTATTCTACACACCTTAAAGCGTTAAATAAATGTTAGATACTTTTATTATAGCAAATTTATTACCGGTTTCCTTCATTCCTGGTATAGTTTCAATCAAAAAGCATTTTTTTGGTATATATTATATATCTGTCAGTATGCTAAGAGCTGAGAATACAAAGAACTTAATTCTTTTTGGGAGAGGCAGCATGCACATACACACAAAAGTATGTGTAAACTTTGGACAAAATAAATCCAAGTTAATTGAGGAGAGGGCCATTAGTAATTGGAAGGATCAGGAAAAACCTCAAGAGGTGGTGTTCGAGCTGAGCTTCAAAGGAAACTAGCATCCTTAGAAACAAAGTTAGTTCATTCTAGGAATAGAAAACAAACAGACCGTGCAAAGACACAGACATAGGGTGTCATATATTAGTTGCAAATGTAGCCAGTCTATCGCTGTAGTTAGGTGGTGCAGGGGATAGAATTCTGGGTCTGAAATGAGGAAGGAGACCTGAGTTCAACTTTAGCCTCAGATACTAGCTCTGTGACCCTGGGCAAGTCACTTAACCCTGTTTGCCTCAGTTTCCTCATATGTAAAATGAGCTGGAGAAGGAAAGGAAAAATCACTCCAGTTATTTTTGCTAAGAAAATCCCAACTGGGGTCATGAAGAGTCAGACACAGCCGAAATGACTGAATGGCTACCAAAGTCAAATCCGTTAGCTTTACTACCACCACTCCTATGAAAGTCATAGGATCATAAATAAAAAGCTGGAGGAGACCTCATCTGTCTTCTAGTCTAAGCCCCTCAGTTTTTAACTGAGGAAACTGAAATCCAAGGAGACTTTGACTTGCTCAAGGTCACGCAAATAATAAACAATGAAGGCAGAATCTGAACACAGGCTTTCTGACTCTAAAATCAATATTCTTGTTCTTTTTGACTCTCTTTTTGCAGATCATTAAGTCTCAGAGAGATTAACTGTCTTTCCTAAAGTCACATATGAAGCAGCAGAAGCAGGGTCTCATTTGAAATCTTCTAATTAAATCTAATGTTTTTGTTTTCTTTTTTTCCATTGATTCATAAGCTATTTAAATATAATTCTCATGTTATTGTAGATTAAAAGCTTTTGTCCTGGAATTTCAGATATTAGTGAAAAGGGGAAAGAAGATATGGAGGAGGGGAGAAAATGGGTGGGGTAGAGTCTCCCTGTATCTTCTAATATCCCATCTCCATCTCCGAGGGAGGCATGTACTCTCAATGGCCAAGATGGCCTTGGGAAAAATCCCTCCAATATGAGCCCCAGCCTCTCAAGAAAATGTGATCTTCCTCCTCCTCTTCCTGGTAGCACTGAATTCTTTATGGGCAGACTGAATTTTCTGCTGGGAAGAGGCGATAAAATGGATTGACTCACTGAGGGATACGCTTCAGAACAGAGTGAGGAAGTGACAGGTTCTTCTGAAAACTATTTGGAAAATTTGTCTGCCTGGATTTATTTTCATTTATCAAATATTATTTTGCTAGCGTACCTAAGGTGGTGTAACTAATATTCCCAATTGCCCTTTACCACACCCTGGCATTGTGCCTGCCGGCAGTGCAGGAGACAGACATCAAGTGACATAGGCAAGACTGCTCTTTAATAGCCCAGCGTTATTTTATTAAGGAAAATTTGTATTGCACCTTTCCCTCTGAGATGCACCAAATGGACAGATTTCCATTTTGCTTGGCCGAGGGAATTAAAGACCAAGGAAGCCACTTTGTTCCCCTCTGGCTCTTGCCACCGTAGCAGACGCTAAATTCAGGAGGTCCCTGCTGAATCCAATCTTCCTGGAGCAGCTAAAATTTCAGGTTTGAATTTCATCTCAGAAATGCACAAAGCTACAAGGCTGGTGACAGTATCCTAGCTCGGTTGTTGTCAGTTACCTGTTATTCTATTGCTAATCACAGCCAGCCCAGGTGTATCCCCCCTAGGTAAGGCGGGAGGCCCTGCTGAATACCAGATCTCTTTGTTGCATATTATCTTGTTAGTTAAGCTGTCATGAAAGTTGCCAGTAAGAGTGGGGAACACAGAGTTTAATCCAATTAAGCCTTCACTGACTTTTCCACATTCCTCGTACTAGGAGCCCAAATTAGTAGGAATCTTTTCAAAGTGGGGGCGTCAAAAAGAGACCTGGCTAATAAAAACTGTTTGTGTAGCAACTGGGTGCAATTTAAAGAATAAGGTATTAAGAACAGAATTTGGGGATGGGGGAGACAGGAGCTCCTTTTGACCTGAGCTGATGGTAACCTTTCACCTTCAGCTGTCCTGGCCTTGGAGAACTCCCTGAGCAAACCAGGCAAAGGGAAGGGGAGCCTGCTCTGGACTGTCTAGTGAGGAAATAATCTTTTTTTTTTCTCAGATGTTTCAACCAACCTGACTCCTAAGAAGACATTTTGTGTGATCCGAGGAAATTATTCTTTTCTTCCGTTTTTTGGTGACTAGAGAAAAAAAATTCTAAGAATGAAAACTAACATATATCTTCAAACTGAAATCTACATACTTCATATATCGACACATGCTGACAGTTTTACTGATGTATCCTTTCCCTTTCACAATGGAAAATAACATGCCATGACAATATAACATGACGCATTATATTCTTGAGGAATTCCAACAGAAGCAAAGATACCATTGAGTTCCTGTTTGACGCTTATGAGTTTATATATATAAATGCACATACATACGCACATAAGATTATAGATCCATTTTAGTTTATTGAGCTACAGAAGAAAACAGCAAACCACTCCAGTATCTTTGCCGAGAAAATTCTAAATAGTGTCACAAAGAGTTGGACATAACCGAAAGAACTTTAACAGGAACAATATAATACTATTGTAAAATTATTATTATGCACTCTATATTAAGGACAATGTGTTCCCAAAGTTTTATCACAGTTTTAAACTAGATAACTATAAAGTGCACTAAGGCTATTGGGATACCTATTGTTATATGTATATATGTATACATACACATACATGTGTATACATGTAAATTGATATGTGATTACAATAATAGAGGGGGAAGTGCAGGGTAAGAATTACTTTCTGACAATACATATTTGTCTCTGCTCTGCAATTTATTATTATAAAGCTTATGATTCTAAGAGGTTGTGAGTTGACCAAGTCATCCTGACTCTGAGGCAAACTCTATCCATTATGTCATATTTTATCTCTCATTTGTATGTGTAAGCTACTATATACACATATAGCATATAGAGAGACATATAAGTGCAAGGCATGTATGTATACATATATACACATGCATGTGTATAAACATATATGATGAATATATTATAAATTCAACTATAATAAACATAAACTAAGTTTATGATGTCATATTTTCTTATTCACATTATTATTTCTTAATCATATATTATTATTCATACATAAAACAATAAGGTTAGCAAGTGATTTTTATTCATATGCTATTATTTATACATTTATACATAAATATATAAAATATATACATAATATATATACATAAGACATAAGATTAGCAAAAGTATTAAACTCTTTTTTTTTAGAATAAAATGGAAAAAAAAGCCCTTTTTAACTAGAAAACATCTAATCATGTTGAGAATAGCAGAGTTATATTTTTATAACATACTGAGTGAGTTCACTTAGAACTTCATCTGATTCCTGAGAGTTAGTGTGGCCTCCTGGATAGAATGCTGGAAACTGGAATTGCAAGAGTTGGGTTCACATCCTAGGCTATGATACTACCAGTTATATCTCTGTTTCTTCATTTGGAAAAGATAATGTTTATAGTAATACCTTACAGCATTGTTGTCATGATGCCTAAATGGGATAATGTATATAAAATGTTTTGTCAAATTTAAAGGACTATACAAACATTTAATATTAGTCATTCCTTGTCTGTTGTAGGTAGAAAAGGGAGGTGCAATGGAGGGATGAACATTAGGGAGTATAAAGGGAGGAACCAAATGGAAAGCCCAGTGGAATGAAACCATTCTGAATTATTGCTCAAACTTTGTTGAATTTCTACTAAAGAATGTTTCCTTTTGCATGATAGGTTCAGGTTTGTTCATAAGCAGAGATCTGGGAACTCCACACAAGAATTTTTTTTTTTTTTTGGCCTCAAGTCATTGCAGAAATTTTGTTAAAAGATCTACTAAATACTATTGTATGTGTCAGAAGCTTACTGAGTGCTCAGGAAATGTAGGATGAAAGCCTCAGTCAGATACTTCAGACAGGCAACAGGACAGTTGAGCCTGAAGGGAACTCTCCCTATGTGACTCACCCATTCTCAATAGTGTTTTCTTTGGCCCTAGAAAGACAAAACAGTGACACTCTGGAGACCACTTTTCCCAGCCTGAGAAATCGTCTAGATATCAGTAGATTATTTTTTGGGAATTTACATATGAGAAAGAGATTCCATCACAGTCCTGAGAATAGCGCAGTCTCATTTGCATGGCACTCTAAGAGACCATTCCACCCAGCTGTTTGTTACTCATACTCTAGGTACCCTGCTATTTTAGAATGTGATCTGGCTAATGTTAAAATCACTAATGGTCTTAAGTAATCCAGTCCTGTGTTAAGTGCTCTACGGTTAATCATTGTTGCCATTTAAGTAGCATTTATTGATATCTTTTCTCTGTGTTAGGGCTATACTGCTATGTCTGCCTTCACTGTACCAATCACAGTTGGCAATAGCCAAGGGAGGAGCTATTCTCTATCCCCCCAAAAAAAATAAAATGAAAAATGACTTCTTTCTAGCTAGAGAAAATCTAATTGTGGAAGAGATTGTTTTAGAGTTATATTCTCCATGTAGAGATGATCTTGCTTAATTTCTCTTGCTCTAATATACTCTTCAAGAATGGAGAGGAGACATGCAAAATTTTGATAACAAGGACTTAAATCTTTAGGAATTTCCTTCAGAAGAAGGTTGCAAATAAATGAAATCACATGAATAGTTTCCTTTGCTTGTTAGGATTGTTGTCAGGGAACTCTCACTTAGATATACTTGATTCTGGGGTGAGTAGCCCAGTGACATTTGATTTTGAACAACCCAGAGATTTCACCATCATCATTAGTTGTTCCCACTAGGACACATGAAGAGCTGATGAAAAGTTAAGAATTATTGACAAAGAATATCTGAGGCACTTATTTCCTTAGTAACTGCTCCCCAATTATTATTTTTAAATATAATTATGCTACTTTTATTTAGCTTTTTAAAAAAGTTACATTTTTGATGAAAAAAATATTTTTGAAATTGAAAAATTAATGTTTTCATAGCACTGAGTCATTGGACAGAAAAATTTTGTTACTCAGTGAACAGATATTTATGAAGTATCCATTATGTCCAAGGGACTGCTCTAATCATGGGAGAGTAAAATAAGTGGTGAGCATTGAATGATGACCAGGGAGGGAGGGCAAGATTATGATTTCCATGGGTGAGGTGTTAGACATCTGAGGGAAAAATGATAGCATGGGTATCTGTGACTGAAAGAAACAGTCCAGATAGGATGGCAAGGGGAACAAATAGAGTGGCAGGAAAGAGCCATACAGGAACTTGAACAATTTCACAGTTTTATCTAGGATCAACTGTTCTTTTGAGTCCCTAAATACATAGTCTAGTGTTTGGCCAGTTTGAAAACCCTTTTTATCAGAACTTTTGGGGAATTCTGGAGCGTCCTTAGAACCTGCTTCTTCAACTCTGAACCTCTGTGACTAAAGAGTTTAAAAAGCATCTGCTATATTCCTCAACTCCCCACCCTGACTTAACACTGAGTCATACGCTCACTTAGGTCACCTTGAAATTGGTTTAGGAGAAGAGAAATCAGAATCAAGGAAGCAAAGAAGTTTGATTCAACAAGAAATTCTAACTATTCAATACACAGAAAAAAAGCAGTTTTATTAATTGTGGGATAGATTGCACATAGAGAAATTCAAACAATATGCATGCAAAGTTTGTGCTTTTGTTTTCCCTGAGAAATCTTGCCAGGTCTCTGTTGAGGGAGAGATACATGACATCATAATTAGGAGCACCTATTTACATATCAACAACTAATTTACTGCCAACCTTAGAATTACTTTGTTTTCCTAAATAGTAGCAGCTGTTCCAACAGTTGACATACATGTCATGATTTAAGGTTTGCAAAGGATATTTGCTCTTTAGAGCAACACTTTGTGGTGGGTTAAATTTTGCTCCTATCATTTTATTTGCACTTATCCAACTAAGTGAAGTGGTTTTTTTTGCCACTCTTAATATTTAGCACAGGGACTGATGTACTAAATGCTTAATAAATATCTGCTGACTTGACTTCTTGCTATAGAGCAAAGGTAAATTTCATTTGGGATTAAGATGAGTTTCAATAAATATCTATTTAATTAGGTCCAAATTCTCATGGTATAGGATAAATGAATACTTTATAGGTTTTAGTTACTCACAGAAATAATGGATTGTGGATAGAAATTACTCATATCTTTCCCAGCATCCCAAACTTCTTTATTAATTAAAATTTAATCTTTATCTGGATTAAGTCTGAAAGGTTAGTCTTGAGCAATGTTCCTTGAGAATATCTAAATAGTCTCAAATTTTTGGATTAAAGATAAAATCCAGTTTCTGACTCACCACACCTTACCCCAGGATTTAAAAAGAAAAAGAAAAAAACAAGGTTCAGCACCACTAACTGGGAAGTCCTAAAACCCATTGGCAAATTGGACATTAGATCATATTCTTCAGTTGATTCAAGCATGGATGCTTCACATACAGTGGTACTGGTGATTTTTAGTCCCTTTTAGGCAGTTTAGTATCACCAGTGAGCTAACCCACATTAAAATTGTGCTACTCAAGAAAATGTGCTGTCAGAAGACCAGCCCAGGCCAGTTCTCCTAACATCGTAGAATCACAGCCGGAGGTATAAGGGCTGAAAGGATATTCTTTAGAATGCCATCCTCTTGCAGGCCTTTTGGTAGTCAGTGTACCCTATCAGCAAGTAATTGTAGGAGCCTAGCCCTACATATGCTTCACTACTTAGACACAATGAGATGGATTAAGTTTTAGAGATGTTTCTCTGATTACGCTGGGCCCTTCAAAGGATCAGGACATGTTATTTGCCTCAACTGGTGACTTAGACCCCTTGAAACCCATTGTAAGGACAATTACATGGGTGTATACAAGGCAGTTAATTCAAGATCTCAAAGCACATTGACAATAAATTGTTTTTCTCTCTCTTTTTTTCATGATCACCAAATAAATTTAAGAACAAAGTGGTTCTACAATCTTCAAATTCAAGCAAGTCTAGGGAACACCCTACCCAGGACTTACACGAACACTTGTTGTCAAGTGAGCCCTGAGATCTGACTGAGCCTGTGAGTTAGCCTTGCTAAGTCTACTAGATCAGAAATGAAGAAAATTACTCTGGAAGATTAGGAAATGAGCAGTTTCATTCACTCTGGAATATTGAAAGACCAGGTTAATTCCTCTTCTAAAGTGTTAAACTATCAGATTTTTTTCAGTGATGCTAGCCTCAGCTTTATCTATGACTTGGCCCTTCTTTTAAAGCATTCCTGAAAACTTATCCTATATATATCTGAAAAACTTCTGCTTTTTCTTTAAACACTTTCTTGTCTATTATCCTGGGACCATAAATGGCCATTTTTATTTTAAAAAGAGCATTCAAAATCTTTGAATTTGAAGTACTCAATCAAGCAAGAAGATTAGTACCTGAAGGGAACAGTCAATTTGTTATAAAAATAGTATTTTTTTAAAAAAGTTCATTTAATCAATGCAAATCTGACACTCTTCAGAGGATAGAATTTGGGTGCTGCAATATATTCCAATGGAAAGTAAAAAAATTAGGGGTAAAGTGGAAAAAATAGGGGGAAGTTGATGTACCTATATGAGTGATCTCAGAAATGGGGCACTTGCTTAGAATATTCAGGTTGAAATATTTGCTAATAAGGAAAGGGAATCTGGATTAGCCTAAGTAATTGTCTACATAGACCACATTCATGGGATGAATTCTCCATGTGACTTTTCCTGTCTGATACAGACCAGCTACTAAGTCAAATTTCTTACTCTTTACGCTATTTATAAAATATAAGCCAATTTTCCCTTTCCCCAGATGGCATAGAAAGTCAGGTAATGTAGTTAGGTAAGGGTCAAATTATTTCCAATAGAAGATGATTTCTGAAGTTCAGGCAAGTTGACTTTCCAAGGATGAAAATTTAATATTTATTTAACACTGTAATCAAACTAGGGGCTAAGAGAGGAAAAGCAAAAAGGATAATTAAGTCACAACCCTGCCCTCATTAAGTTTATAGTCTAGCGGAGCTTATAATCTAGAAGAGAGCTAAGTTTTTATAGTACCTCTGAGATGAAGCTTTCCATGCTGCACATTTCAAGGGCATTGTACAGCAGGGGTCCTCAGGCTCTCAGCTTTAAAGATGGGGAAATTGGCTAAAGGCTCAAGATTTGAAGTGACTTGGTTAC
Organism: Bettongia penicillata ogilbyi; assembly: GCA_023548195.1. Taxonomy (NCBI): domain Eukaryota; kingdom Metazoa; phylum Chordata; class Mammalia; order Diprotodontia; family Potoroidae; genus Bettongia; species Bettongia penicillata. Next base: position 16,426,162 of record JAJHZJ010000089.1, on the reverse strand, counting down.
AGTTATATAATCATAGAATTTTAGAGCTGGAGGTCATCTAGTCAGACTTCCTTATTTTGTCAGATAATAAAAATAACTCACTTTTATAGGACACATTAAGGATTACAAAATGCTTTTCTCCCATCTCTGAGAGGGAAGTAGGCTCCCAGAGGCGAGGTGATCCTGTCAGTGAAAGACAGAGCCTAGCTTTATCGTTGTCACATTCCAAGCCTGGTGCCTTTTTCAGTATGTAACACTGACTGATACACTAACAGTTACCTAAGGTCATAGATAGAGAAGGTTGTGCTGAAACCAGCTCATACTAGCTCTTGAGAGCTGGTTGTTAAATTTTTAAGGTCAGCATGTATACCTTTTGTTGCTGTCATTGAATTATTCCCAGCTCTTTGTGACCCCATTTGAGGTTTCAATGGTTAAGATAGTGGAGTGGTTTAACATTTCCTTCTCCAGTTCATTTTACAGATGAGGAAACTGAAGCAAACAGGGATAAATGACTTGTCTAGGGTTATATAACAATTAAGTGTCTCAGGCTGGATTTGAACTCAGGTCTTTCTGACTCCAGACCTGGTACTCTAACCCAAGTCCTGCGATTGCAAATATAGCTCTCTGTCCACTGACACTTCCCTTATGCTACCTCCTTCAGCAAAATCCACCATCAAAGAAATCCAAAATGTCTACACAGAAGGAAAGGGAAGGAATTGCTCATAGTCATGTTTTCCAAATAACGGGAGAGAAGTTTCAATGGATCTCAATTTTTGCTTTTCAGAGGATAAGGATTACTGCCATACTGTTAAAACAAACACGTTTAAAGCTTCCATTCAAAGAAAGGCTAGTTTGTTAGAAATGTTGTTCCTAGGAGAGAATTCCAACTCATAGATTCTCTAAAGGAATCACTGAGAGCTGAGAAGTGGCAAATAGTTAATAAACACCTACTGTGAACATTATATGAGTTACAGGAGACAAAACGAACAGGTGATATGGGACCTATTAGCATGGAGTTAATAGGGGAGATAAGTCCTCAGAGACATACAAACAGGAGTGTGGTAGTAAATGTTTCACTAATAGTTTGGAGGGAGAAGAGAAAATTGTGCATACATCACACTTTTAAGCTTAATCTTCATCATTAGCAATTTCTCCATCATTTTCTCAAGTGTAGAAAAATCAAGAAAACAATAAATCAAGCTTCTATTTGTTGTATTTGCCAGTTTCTGAGATATAAACTGTTTCTCTTGTTGAGTCATTTTTCCATTGTACCTCACTCTTAGTGATCACATTTTGGGTTTTCTTGACAGAGTATATTTTGCCATTTCCTTCTCTAGATCATTTTAGAAATGAAATTGATGCAAATAGGGCTAAATAACTTGCCCAGGGTCACACAGCTAATACTTATAAGGCCAAATTTGAAGTCAGGAAGATGAATCTTTCTGACTCTGGGTTCAGCTTTTTATCCACTGTGCCATCTAACTGTCCTATAAGGTATAAATGCTCATCTTGAAACTCTAATAATTGGTTCTTGGGAGCCTATATGAGGCAGCTCCAACATACTACTTATTATAATCTACATATTATAAATATATAATAATATAAAATCTCTATATTACAATCTATAGTCTATATTTATTCTGTAATTATCTGCTATAAAACATGTGAAGTCTAGTCAAAAGTTCCTAAGACATGAGGTCTGAGGTTCAATGATGACTAGTAGGATGTAAAGAAGTAATATTTAAGTTGGACTTTAAAGGGTAAGCAGCCAGCAAGTAAAGAAAAGAAGGGATACTATTGTAGATATCAAAGGATTATGGATTTAGAATTGGAAGCTATCTTAGAAGCCAAACAGAGAAATTTACAATTCACCTTAGAGCAAATGGGCAGCTACAGGAGTTGAATGAGGAAAATAGGAACTTCATAATATATACATTTAAGGAAAATCACTTTGACTCCTATGATGAGGATGGATTGGAGAGGAGACAGAAGAGGGGAGAGGATACCACCTGGAAGAATATTGTAAAAGTTTAGAAGAGAGAGGATGAGCTCCTGAACTAGGGAGTTGGCTGCAGTATTAGAGGAAAGAGGACATTGGAGAGAGACAATGTGGTGATATAAATAATATTTAACAAGAGACTGAATGGGGTAAAAGTGAATGAGATCAAGAAGTTGAGGATGATGCTTGAAATTGCCAACCTGGATGATTGGATGGTGCCTGGTCCTCTTAAGACCTCCCACTTGTGAGAAATAGCTAGGCAATTTCATAAAAAAGTATATTTAAAACTATATAAATATTGCAATGAATCTTTAATTTCATCACTAATTTTTTTGCTTAGATATCTGTATCATATCTGTTTCATAAAAGAAGTTTGATAGAATCCCTTCTTTACCAATTATTCCATTTTTTAAATATTGGAATTAGCTGCTCCTTAGATGTTTCATAGGATTCATTTGTAAATCTATCTGGCCTTGGTGCTTTTCTCTTAGGAAGCTCATTTATGGCCTGTTCAATTTCTTTTTCTAAAATAGGTCTATTCAGATATTCTATTTCCTCTTCTGCTAATCTAAGCAATTCATATTTTTGTAAATATTCTTCCTTTTCACTTAAATTATTAAATGAATTGGCATATAATTGGGCAAAATAACTTCTTATAATTGCTTTAATTTCATCTTCATTAGTAGTATATTCTCCCTTTTCATTTTTGATACTAGTGATTTGTTTTTAAAGTTAACTATACATTATATGTCAGGCCCTGTGCTAGTTGCTAATAATATAATTTTTTTTTTAAAAAGATAGTTCCTGCCTTCAAGGACTCAAATTCTCCTGACATAGGATTTCCTCTCAAGATGCCAATTCAACCTATCTGTACCTGGCCATCCTGAAAAACTCTTAGCCTGAACCAGAGTCAAAACATTTACAACTCTATATCAATGTTTTTCCCCTCAAAATAGTCACCTTAAGAGACTATGTACTTATTCCCATGACGGTGTCATTGCTCAGAACATGTCTGGAACTCTTCTTTTGTAATTACCTTCACGGCCAGTTCACAAAATACCCAACAGCAATCTCAGAACGTGACTTGATAATCACACATTATTTTGAACCTCAATTACCCACCATATTCACCAGATGAATGGTGAATTTTTTGCTCTAAGCAAATCCTGGATATTTCCAAAAATTAAATCCATTCAGGAAGAATGAAGATTTTCCAACATGATAGATAACTTAAAAGGTTGTGCCCCAGGCTCTAAAGACAATCTGTCTCATCATTTTATAATCATACTATATGTGATCTCAGTTATCCCTAGATCATCTTTAAAGGGATACATTAATTTCATTTTCAGATAGAAAAAACAGGAACAAAAAGAAGGTAAGTGACTGATCCAATATTGCATAGATAGCAGGTGGCTAGATAACATTAGTTGATGTTAAATTTGGTCCTATATGACAAGCTCTAACTTGGCTAGTCATCAATAGAAGACATTTATAAGATGTACAAATCATTTTCCGAACTGCAGTCTTTAGTGACAGTGGATCATCCCTATTTTACAGATTAGGAAACAGAAGCTTATTAAGGTTAAGTGACCATGGTTGCACAGCAAAGCAATTGTTGGAGTTAGGATTTCAACCCCAGTATTCTGACTCCAAGACCAACGTCCTTATTGCTAACTCAAACCACTGCCGATTTTATTAAAGTTTAGGTAAATTACATGCAAGGAGACTGAAGTAAATTGAAGTCATAATCTCAGAACCAGGATCGGGAATCTTTTGAGAAATTCTAAAGAACAAGAGAATTCTAGAGTTTGGGATGAAGCAATTAGAACAATGCTTTCTTGGCACATAGCAGTCAATAAATTCTTATGGATTGTTGTAGGATAATGACAATATGATATTTACTACCAAGTTTATAATGAATACGAATATATATAGGATATTTTAAAAATAACGTTATAATACAATAATATGCAATGTGATTTTTAAAAACCAACTCTAATCCCTCCTTCCACAATGAGAACATTGTCCCTAAATTCATTTTGAATAAAGAATTTGTTGGTCTATTTTGTCTTTCCTCTATTTTGGCAGCTGTACTCATTAATGAGTGTATAAAGGGAAGTAAAGAATTTGAGATTACTTACTCCTTTGGGGTTATACAATGCTTCATTCTTTAGGGTTTTCCTGGAACAAAAGAGTCTGCACTTACTGTACATATCATCCATGTTGATAAACATGCTTATCGATGGTCAAAAACGCACATTGAGCAATGCCCTATTCAACAAAACTTCATTGTAAAGTCAGCAAAAAGAAAATTAGATCAATAGCTCACTTGTGCTAGTACTTTTTAGTGACCTGCAGTGGCTTAGCAACTTGCTGCAAGGGTGTAACTGCTTGAAAACAGTTTCTGCATTTCAAGGTAAGAGAGCATGAGACTTCAGTCCTAGGACTGGCCTACTGTAGGCCTCAGAGACCTGGACATCCTTCAGGAACCCAGGAGGGATGGATGGGTGAATGGTTAGCTACCCAGTTATATCCAAGAGAAAGCTAAATCACTTTAATGAGGGTGAACATTTATGGACAGACCAGATTATGCTGGACTCCTAAACCTGCTTTCAGCTCCTCTATCTGGCCAGTGCAGGCAAATGGGATTTGTTTTGGTTGGAATGAGCTGGGAGAACTCTGTTTAGATTTGTCCTGACTGAAATAAATAATGAAATCCTTATTTCTGAAGAATATTTGCCCTATCCAGTGTCAGAATGCCCGGGGAAAAAATTTACTAATAAATGAGAGGAGAAGACAAAAGGGAATATGAGAATCTCTGTTATCTGGGGGTAGCAAGAAATAATACAACCTCTATGATGTTTATTGTTTTGATGTCTGAGAAAAAGTTATTAGTGCTTCAAAGAATCACAGAATACCAGAGTTAGAAGGGAACTCAAAGACCATCCAGCCTAACCCATGTTGAATAATAGTTCTCTTCAGTATGACACATGATCATCCAATCTGGTCTTGGCTTGAAGATGTCTAGTGAGGTGGAACCCATTACCTACCAGGCGTAACAAGCAAAGTAGGATCTTTGCTGTTTTTCTGGATGGATTTGTAGTCAATTGGATATGTACAAATAGGTTCTAGTAAATCAGATACTGAGTAGAACTGTATGGAAAGAGAGAACCAGTGTTGAGAAAGCATATGTAAAGAGAGCCAGCATTGAAGGGGTGAGCCAGTGTTGAGAAGAAGAGAGCTGAGAGCTGGGAGGAGATCTCTGAGTTAGGAGGAGTGAGAGAGGAGACTTCCGGGATGAGAGATGAGCAGGGAGACCTCCAGTGACTCAGAGGAGACTTCTGATGGCAGAGACTTGCTGAATGAGCCTGCAAACTTTGAAACAGAATAGGGATGTAGGGCATGAGGCTAAGCCCTTTGTGAGAGCTGTTAAAGTGAACTGAGCTGTTAACACAGAGCATCTGGACTTTGGAGGTGAATTGAGATGATGATGCTGGTAGTGTGTGGTTAGTACTGTTGACCTGTTGAGTTTTGTTTTCCCAGTGGCAGAAGGTGTGGGGTGGATCAACCCCCCTAAGCTGAGACATGGAACAGGATGGAAAAGTTGTCTATGTGTGAATCCAGGCAAGAGTCCCGAGAGGTCAGCCCATAGAGAAAAACCCATGGGACTTGGAAGTCAACCTTGAGTTTAGATGAAAGAAGACTTTACTTGGACACTTGGTATTGATTAAGGAGATTGTTCTTACTCTCACCTAGAGATGGATATTGTGTTATTTTAAAAAAGGACTTACTTTGATACTTGGTATTGATTAAGGATGTTGCATAACAATGCATGTATATATATATATATATAATGATATGTTTTACTTAAGGATATTGCTATGAATGTTATACTTTATTTAACAATGCTTAGCTTATTGATTAATAGAGTTCATTAAACCATGTGATTAGACCTTTGAAATTATTCACATCAGCAGTCCTCAGGTGTGCTACCATAATTGGCTTTACAGCAGAGTAGCCTCCATGTCCTAAACTCTAAATCAAAGACATTAAAACCAGCTTTGCAGAAGGCCTTTCCTGTGTTCTCCTTTCTACCTCCACCTCAATCTAAAGTGTTTTTATGATTCCCTGAAGGCTATTTATGGACCAAAAACCTATGGTGCATCATAATTACTCAGTGCTGATGGAGCCACATTGATCGGTGATAAGAATATGATCCTAGAGAGATGGGCTGAATGCTTTCATGGTATTCTCAACATACCATCATTAGTCAATGCTGAGGCCATTGACCATTTACCTTAGGTTGAAGTCAGTTCTTCTCTAGCTGAGCTTCCAACTGAAGAAAAAGATTTGAATTCCATTAGACTCCTTTCATGTGGCAAAGCACCTGGTGCTGATTCTATTGCAGCTGAGATTTATAAGGTAGGGGATCCATTGATCATACAAAAGCTGAATGAAATTTTCCAAGTTATATGACAAGAGGAGGTTATCCCCTAGGAATTCAAGGATGCCTCTGTTGTCCATCTCTATAAAGATAAAGGAAATAGATTGTCCTGCAGCCGTCATGGGGTGAGGTCTCTCTCTTATTCATTGTTGGCAAGATTCTGATCAGTTTTCTTTAATAAACTGAAGCTTCACCTGGAAGATGTTCACCTACATGAGAGCCAGTGTGGCTTCAGAAAAGGTTGAGGAATGGTCAATATAATGTTTGCTGCACAAATCCAGGAGAAATGCCAGGAGCAGAACAGAGGTCTGTACACAAGGTCTTTTACACTGTTAGTTGTGAGGGCTTATGGAAAATTATATCAGAATTTGGTTTCTCAGAGAAGCTCATCAGGGTTGTACATCAATTTCGTGATTGCATGTTTGCCCAAATTCTACATAGTGGGCAATGCTCTCATGCCTTCCCAATCACCAGTGGAGTCAAACAAGGCTTTGTGCTTGTTTCCATGCTTTTTAGCATGATGTTTTCAGTCATGTTGTCAAATCAAGGTCAGCTACTGCACGGATGGTAAATTCTTCAATTTGAAAAGGCTACAAGCCAAGACCAAAGTGGAGGGATTATTGGTGAATGATTTTCTATTCACAGATACTTGTGCACTCAATGCAGCCTCTGAAGCTGAGACGCAACGAAGTATGGATTGATTCTCTGCTGCTTGTGCTAATTTTGGCCTATCAATTAACACCAAGAAAACACAGACACCACCACACCATCCATATGCGGAACCATTGGTTAGAGTAAATGGAGAAGTTCTGAATGAAGTGAATAAGTTAATTTACCTTGGTAACGTACTTTCCAGGGATGTATATGTGAATAATGAGGGTGACCCATACATTGCCAGAGCTGGATCAGTGTTTGGGAGGCTCTGTAGGAAAGTATGAGAGAGAAGAGATATTAGACTGACTACAAAACTGAAGGTCTACAGAGCCATTGTGTTGACCTCATTGTTGTATCCCTGTGAAACATGTACAGTCTACCAGCACCATGCCAGGAAACTGAATCACTTCCATTTGAACTGTCTTAGGAAGATTCTGAAGATCACCTGGCAGAATAAGGTACCAGACACTGAGGTCTTTACTTGAACTAAACTGCCAAGCATTCAGATTATACTTCAGAGAGTGCAACTCTGATGGACTGACCACACTGTTCAAATGAATATGTACTCTTATCAAAAAGACTATTTCATGGAGAACTCACACAGGGCAAGCAATCACATAGGGGTCAAAAGAAGCGATACAAAGACACTCTGAAGGTCTCTCTCAAGAACTTTGGAATTACCTTTCATGGGAGATACTGGCACAAGACCATTCAGTATGGTGTGTCCACATCAGAAAGGGTGCTGTGCTCTATGAGCAGAGCAGAACTGAAACAGCTCAAAGGAAACAGTATGTGCAAATTTAGAGTATCCACCACAAATGTTCTCATGGACTATTTGTGCCTAATTTGTGGTAGAGCATTCCAAGCTCATATTGGTCTGAGCAGCCATAGCTGTACACATTGAAACTTGACTTTATAATAATGATGTCATTTTGGTCCTCTTGGAGAATGAAGGACAACAACCAACCAACCTCAATGCTTGGGACTTCCCTTTATAGTTTATATCTTCTATTTTCACAGTTTTATGTATGTTGTCTTCCAGTTATCATGTGGGCTTTTTGCTTTTCTTTGTATCCCTAGCATTTAGCAAACTGATAGGGGAAGACCCTCAGAGTTGCTGGCCAAAAGAGAAACAACTACTACTTACAATTTACATTCATCCAATCCTAGGAGGGCAGGGACCTATTGTGGTCCAACCTATAAGGTCCAGAATTAATTGGGTTTAAGGCTTGTTCTTTGCAAAAGAAATCAAGAGAGTAAAGCTGAAGTTAATGAGGCAGCTTTCAGGCAACAAATATACCTTCTTTTGGGCAGAGTATCCTCAAGTGAATAGAGGGAGAGGGAAAGGAAGAGGGAGATTTGATTAAAGGGCCCATCCCTTGACTTACTTCTTAAAGAGGACTATTCACTGAATGGCATTACCTCACTCAAAGTGAGAATCTGAAAAGAGTTTAGCCTAAAAGTACTAGGGTCTCCCATTACATCCTGGACCATCCCCAGTCCTCTCGATGAATATCAGTCCATTGGATCCATATAGCCCTGGAGGAGAAAGTAAGGCTGGTGATCATGCACAGCCCTCCCTCACTCAAATCCATGTCAATAGCAAGTCATGTCAACATCTCCCTGATGTCATGGTCCTTTTCGAGAACGAATGACAAACATTTAGCAGACTTCCTGGCATGGAGGAGGTCCTTAAAAATGTTCATTTACTGACTGACTGATTGATTTGGTGCTTCTTTAGAGTTTGTGAAAGAATCCCAGAACTTGAGAGCTGAAAGGGGTCTCAGATGCTTTCTAATAAGTATACCTAAAAGCATTTAGCAGTTATTTTGATGAACTATAAGAAGTTTTGTTCCAAATACAAATCTAGAAAGAGGAAGCTTAATGGGAATTTAAAAATTAATCTCACAAGTACAAGATTGGGAACATATAAATAGACTGAAAAGAGACCTGGAGGTTACAGAAGTCAGCGAAGTGAGTCAACATTTGTATGAAATGATAGCCATACGAATTGAAGCTAGACCATGTATCACATATCAGATTGCTTGCCAGATATCTTAGGGAGCGGGGAGGAGAAGAAGGGAAGGAGAATAATTTGAAACTCTAAGTCTTATAAAAAATGAATGTTGAAAATTATCTTTATATATAATTGGAAAAAATAAAATACTACTAAAAAAACTCAGATGCTAGAGAAACATGGTGTCCAAGGCTAGGGAAGTGACAGTGCTATAGGGATTGGCTCCAGTCAGACCATGTATGGAAGACTGTTCAATTCTAAACACAATACTCTAAAGACATTGATACTCTGAGTGTATCCAAAGAAGCACAACCAGTAAGGTGTATTCAAAGTTAATCCATATGAGGATTGCTTGAAAGAACTAGGTTTATTTTGCCTGAAGAAGGGAAGCCTTAGGATCCCCCCATAATGACTGTTCTGAAGTATTTTAAAGGTCATAATTTGGAAGTAAGATTAGACTTTTTCTGCTTGGTTTCAGAGCCTAGAAGTAGAACCTGGAAACTGCAAAGAGAAATTTTGTCTTGATGTAAGAAAAATCTATTAAGAATTAGAGGTGTCCAAAAGTGAAATGACCTGCCTTCAAGGTTAAGGGGTTCCTTTTCATTGGTGAAGTTTAAGCAAATAGAGCAGATTCTTTTTTCAAGTATAGAGTGAACAAGATAGCCCATAGGATTTCCTACCTTCCTACTCTGAGATTCTGCAATTCAGTGATACCTCAATATCAGTACACACTTATGTACTGGTATTATAGACGTGTGTGTGCATGTGTGTATGAAAATCTCAGAAAAAGAAGCTGAATTTATTTTTTTATTGATTTTCTATAATACTCCTATACAGCTCTATCTACCTATCTATCATACTCTGTAATTCAGTGACACTTTCAGTGACCAGAGTTTCTCAAAGATCATGTCAATAGAGTGTTAACTTTTGCAGATCTTATCAAATTGAAGTGTTTTGAAATACAAACCCAACAATATTACATGACAACCAGGCTTAGCAAAATTGATAAAAGTTCATCAGTCCAACTGTGATCACAAGTGGCAGATTTTTTTTTTTATTGATTTATTTCTTTTCAGTTTTCTACAATCACTTCCGTAAGTCTTAAATTTTCGCCCCCTCTTTCCCCCACCCTCTCCAAAATGGTATACAGTCTTATATGGATTCTACACATACATTCTTATTAATCACATTTTCACATTAGTCATGTTCCACATATGAATTAAAATGAATAAGAGAAACCATGAGAAAAACCCAAACAAAACAAAACACAAGAGAAATTATTTTGCTTCACTCTGAATTCTAATTCCATAGTTTTTTCTCTGGATATGGATGGCATTTTGCCTCAAGAGTCCTTTGGGAATGTTTTAGGTCCTTGCATGTGACAGATATTTTTAACCTTCAGGAACTCATGAGCCCATTTACTAAAGACGGCATGTTGGAATTCTGACTTGTGCTCGTAGAGAGGACTCACCCTAATGAAATAGCAGATCTGAAATGGTGAAGATTTTTTTAAAAGTAGGAACTATCAAGCAACTTAAGAGGATGTAGAAGGTTGCAGTGTGATAACTCTATGGGTAGATGCTGTAAGATCTGACATGGGATCCTTTGAGATTGGGTCATGGGGGAGATGGTTGGAAAGACAATTTAGAATTTTCGGAAACCCTTTACTGAAAAGAAAATACCTGCCCCGAAAAACAATCAAACTGGGATTTATCAAAAGCAAGGGAGAGAAAGATGCCTAGAGAATGCAAGGTGTTCATAGATGCGCTAAAGGAAAAAGCCTGGGGCTTAGTGCCACCTATTTATTTATTATTTATTCATTCATTCATTCATTCATTTATTCATCTTCCTACCCAATTATTTATTTATTTATCTCCCTTTATTTATTTATTTTGTGGTTGATTAGTTCAGCACAGGTTTAGTGAGTCACTTTGACAGTTCACCAAGTTGAGTTGTCAAACAAACTCATTGGAGGATCTGACTCCTAGCACAGCTTAGTGATTTCATTTCTCGTGGACTTTCCTTCCAGCACCAATAAAGGTGCTGTGAATAATTATTTGAGAAGGAGGGTACAGATATGTGCTGGGGAGGTTTACAGTACTCACCAGTCCATTGTCCTCTTTCCATATGCCTCATTTCCTCTGAAAATTATCTTAAAACCTGTGATCTACCATCAAACCTTCTCTGATCACCCTTTCACTGAAGTGTCTTGGGGAAGTCGAGATACAGAATAAGATATACATTCATGTATTTTCAGATATAGTCAATGTGGGGATTTATTTTACTTTCCTATTCATATTTATTGTCAAAGTTTTTCTTTCTTTTTCAATTTTAGGATAAGGAATGAGAAGAAGAGGGAGGCTAACAATAGAGTAACAAAAAAATGAAAAAGGGGCCATTGAAGCATTTTTAACTATATAGAAGAAAACTGAAGAAAGGCCAGAAAGAATCACATGAGAAACAAAACAGCTTTAAAATTATATGATGAATCCATTGTATATATTTAATGAAAACCAATTTATGTAGAAATGGTCTCACAATCCTTTTCCTCTGATATATATATATATATATATATATATATATATATATATATATATATATATATATATATATATATATATATATGCTCAAGTCATCTGGAAAATACTATCTTAAAAATGTAAACAATAAAATTATCAAGGAAAAAAGAAATGTCTTGGAAGGAGAATAGGCAGAGGGACAGATACACAGAGATACATAGCTTATATATAATCATATTCATTATATGTTTTGATCTTCTCGAAAACTCCATGAAGTAAGTAGTACAACTATCATTACTAGAATGTCTGCTCCGTAAATTCGAGTTTGCTTTTTAAAGCCCTTGATAACCTTCACAGGTCCCCCCTCCTACTCTTCCAGTCTTTTTTTGGCTTATTCTCTATTGCCACCCCAATTTCTTCACCCTTTCCCCACTCCCATGTATGCTATAATGCAATGACACCGGTCTTCCTTTCTTGACATTCCTTGAACAAGATACTCACTCATGGGATGGGGTATTTTCATTGGCTTTCTCTTATGCCTGGAATTAATGTGCCCTGCCTTCTGTCTTTCTAGATTTCCTTCAGGTCTCAGAAAAAAAGAATACTGCCTTTTGTAAGAAATCTTTTCCAGTCTTCCTTAATCCTAGTACTTTCCCTCTAAGATTATCTCAGTATGAGCTCCTTGAGAGCTGAGACCAATTACTGGTTTTGGTTCTGTTTCTTGACTGTGGTTTTTTGTTCGTTTTTGTCGTTGCTTGCCTTTCTTTGTATCCTCTCATTTTATTATAGTATCTGGCACATAGTAGGTGCTTCATAAATGCTTGCTGATATGATGTGAAGGAAGGGACTGCCATGTTCTTATCTTTTTGTCTTGCCTTGTCTTTGTATCTTTAGCACAGACCTGACACGTTAGGTACTTAATAAATGCTTGTTGACCAATCAACTGAATATTGTATGAGATTTATAAGTAAGGAAATTGAATCTCAGACAGCCTTTGCACCTTGGCCCAAGTCAATCTAGTAGCAAGTGGCTGAGCTGAGATTAGAACTCAGATCTTCAAAGGATTAGCATCTAGTACATCTATCTGTATGTAGATCCTATCTATTTAGCCCTTCTAGTTTGTATCACAAAATAGTGTGCAATTATATTCTGTCTTATATTGTTTGTGCAGTTTCATGTCTTGTTATATATGTCGTCTCATAGTTAGATCTTAAGTTTTTTAAGCAGAGAGTAACTTCTTGTCCCCCATGAGGACAAAATTAGGCACATAGGACAGACACCTTATTCTTTCTTAGTATAATGCATCTTAGCCTATGACTTGTACTAATGATAACCCTGATGAATATTGTCTTCCTTACATATAAACAGATGGTAATGTGTTTACGGCCTGGAGAAGGTATTTTGTTGTCATTGATAATAATCTGAGACCCAGGTATTTATCTCAGTTTCTTTCTCCCCTTCTTTGAACTTCTGTTATACACTGGCCATTGCTCATTACACTTTAATTTTCTATCTGACCCTTCCTACCTTTCCAATCTTCGTACATTTAATTTCCCAACGTGTATTATTTGATCCAGGGATGTTCCACAAATAAGACACTCTTGGCTCCGTGAATTTTCTCTGGCTGTCCACCATACCTGGAATGCTCTCCCTCCTCTTCGCTGACTACCAACCTTCCTGGCTTCCTTTAAGGTCCAGCTTAAGTTCTACCTTCTACAGGAAATCTTTCTTAATTCCATTTAATTTATTTTAATTATTTCTTATTTATCATATATATGGCTTGCTTTATATATAGTTATTTGCAGATTTTCTCTCCCATTAGATTATAAGATCCTTAAGGGCAGGAACAGTCCTTTGCCTCTCTTTGTATCCTCAGTCTTTAATACAGTGCCTGTTACTGAGCAGGAGCTTAATAGATGTTTATTGAATGATATTTATATTTTTAACAAATATTTTTTTCTTCTGGATGCTAGCTTTGGGACGTCTGTCTTTTATTATCCAAACCACCCTAGATATGTTGCAGTCTACCCCGCAGTCTACCCTACTCTCTTTCCTAAATGGAACAGGAGCCTCTGGACCTCCCTCTCTCCCACTGCCTCCTGGGAATTAATGTTCTCAAGTTTGGTGCTCTTTTCCCTGGGACTGAGAAGTCCTACATGATGAGTATTGAGTACGAGCTCAATTGTACAAGTACAATCTATTATAATCTAACCCGACTGAAGCCAAGCTCTACACTTACCTTCCCCAGACACTTTGCTTTCTGCCCCAACTCTGATGTTCTGAGATTTTGTGAGGGTCTAAAGATTCAAGGAATTTCCCACATTTACTGAAACTAAAAGCACAATAGAGCTATCAATAGATATCCTTATATCTCCCTCTCGTCATCCCTCACCCCTTCCAGGAACTTTTCTTGGCTGGGAACTGTAACAAACCAATACTACCATTGTTTCTGGAAATAGCTTATAATTAACTGTCCTACAGCATCACTTACCATTCCTGTGACTTCTCAGAACAAAATTCTTCTTCTGGTCTTCACTCTTCTATACAGCTATGTCCTCAAATAATGAAACCTCCAAAGTGGTCATACAAGTTTACATTATTTAAAGTTATAATTATGTAAAGTGTGGTCATTAGGTACAGTGAGGATATATTCACAAAGTGAATTCAAATAATTCCAATAATCAGGGATTCATTATTTCACATTAATTGGAACCTGTCTATATGTTTCTTTTTCAGCAGTCATAATAATGTAAGCTTTCATGAGGGCATGCAGAGAGGCTCATTTCAATATTCTTTCCTAGGAACTTAGTATGGTGACTAGAGCATTATAGGCACTTAAATGTTTTTTCATTCATTCATCCATCCACTCATTCTTTGAATCCCTAAAGCTCCTGCATATAGTGGAACAAATAAATATTTGCTGAATAACATACTCCTATAGTGCTCTAAAGTTTTCTCATATTTCTAAAGTGTCACAATATACCTGTGACAACTAAAGTGCCATTATTGTGATTGCCTCTACTTTATTAATAAGATAACTGAGATTCAGAGAGGTTATGAGGGATCTTAACAGTCATAAAACTTAAAATGTCAGCAGTGGGATTTAAACTGAGGACTATCCCAATTCCAGACCTGGAGCTATTCCCTCTGTGCCATATCATTCACAACTCAACATGGCATGTTTCAGGCTATTTATTTTATAACTTTTATTAGAATAATTATAATAACAGAAATAATGTTAGCCCATTTTACAGATGAGAAAACTGAGTCTCATAGAGATTCAGTGACTTTCTCTTAGCCATAAGTCTAGTTAATATTAATCAGCAGCACACATCAAACCCTTGTTTCTTCTGTCTTCTGCTATCTCTCCTGAGTTATGCACCTCAAAACTTTTATGGAAACATTCTAATAGTATGAATTTATATAGAGCTCAGCTCATAAAAGCTTCTATTGTTTTTATCCTGGATCACTAGCTTTGGGAAGCCTGTCTTTTACTAGCCAAACCATCCTAGATATGTTTCCATCTACCCCGCAGTCTACCCTTCTCTCTTTCCCAAATGGAACAGGAGCCTCTGGACCTCCATCTCTCCCACTGCCTATATAAACAAAAAGCATTTATTAAGCAGTAATCATGGGCCACACATAATGTTAAAAGTTTTATGAATATTATCTCATCTCATAACAGCCTTGGAGGTAGTTGCTATTATTATCCTTATTCTACACTTGAAGAAACTGAGGCAGACAGAGGTGAGAATATTTACCTTAAAGGATCATAAAGACCAACTAGCCTAACCCCCTAATTTTATAGATGAGGCAATTTGAGGTCCAAAGATGTTACCTGACTTATCCAAGTTCACACAGGTAAACTCAGAGGGAGAACCTGAGTTCTGGGACTCCAGAGCTGGTGCTTTTCTGTGGTACCATGTGGTCTTGGGCAAGGCATTTAATGTTTCTGAACTTTAGTTCCCTTATCTGTGAAAACTGAGAAAATAATACCTTCATTACCTACCTCATAGGATCATTTTGAAGGATTTGTTTTGTAAACTATAAAACCCTAGATAAATGTTAATGTTAATTATTATATTACTAATATAAATAATTACTATTAATTATTACATTTAATCGTTAAGGTTAACATTGTTTATAATTATTGCATTATATTATCACATGAAGATCATATTATATTATATTATAATAATAGCTATTATTGCTGCTGTTATTACCATTACATCCATAGTCCAGCCTTGCTTGCCCTTAAGCACTTCTAGCCAGTGAAGGAAAATGGGCCTTCCTGTGGATTTTTGGTTGAAACTCCCAGCAAAGCATGAACATTACTCTTAATGTAGTCTCTGGGTAGGCCTTAGATCAGGGATTCTTAATTTTTTTGTGTTTCATGGACCCTTCGGCAATCTGGTAAAACTTATGGACACCCAAATGTGCTTTTAAAATAACAATTATTAAACAATAATAAAATAATGCATTTTTTATTACATTTGAAGGAAATGCTAAATTTCAGTTAGAGTTTAGTGAAAAGAAAGGCATTTTTCTCATTTATAATCATGAACTCCCGAAATCTATCCAAAGACCACTTAGCGAGTATTAAGAACCCCCTGCCTTAGACCATTTCTACACTTTATGTTTCCAAAGGGCTTGGAACTATCAGTCAGCACCTGGAGTTACACATCAGAGAACACAGCTTCACGTGTCAATACACCTGCCTAGACCTAGATTCAATGAAGATTCCTGGTTGGTACCAAAGGGAAGACCTAGTTCTTTACTGCAAGTTTTTCTTTTTGTCTTCTTGACCTCAAAGGGGAAAATCAATTCAATTGCTATTTCCCCATAATCAAACAGAGAAAAATTGGTGGTAAGATTGGGAGATATAATACTTGTCTTTGAGTATGTATAGCGTTGTCTTATGGAGGGATTGTTATTCTGCAAGGTTCCTGAGGTCAGAATTAGGAGAAATGAGTGTCAAATACTGGCTTGGTATAAGAAAAATCTTCCTATGCATCAGAGGTAAGGTTTAAAAAATTCTTTGTCCCTGGTAGTGTTCAAGGGAGTTCTGGATGACCCCTCATTGGGGATGATGTACAAGGGATTTCTATACAGGTCATAGCTTGATTAGCTGTAGCCTTTCTGTTCAAAGATTTTGTGATCATTAAGTACTTCCTCTTTCTTCCTGAAAAAGAGGTCAGGAAGCTCTGGGCTTATAGAACTCATATATAGTCTTTAGTCTCACATTGATTAGCCATTTATATTTGTCATCAGAGTAAAGTCTACAAAGCAGTTACTTCCAATCTAGACCTTCATTTCTCTGAGGGTGAGAAAGGTGACTTTGGCCAGCAAACATTTCATTTGAAAAACACAAAGAACAGAAAAATCCACAAAGACAAAAAAATCTCGTTAAAACAGATGCTTCAAGATCTAGACTTAAAACAAAGAATTCCTGTAACACAAAACAAATCAAATAATGCAGCTGATTGTGTTGCTGAACACAGTTGTTGAAATCTGTTTCCCAACTTACCCTACAGCCCCAGGTTAAAAATCTGTGATTGGTAAACAATCATCACCTTTAAGGTGAAAAGGTCGCTATTTTCAATATGGTTTCAGTCTGGAGCTAAAACTAGACCTGACCAAATGTCAAGTGTCCTGAGACTCAAATGCAACCACACATATACATAAACACACACACACACACACACACACACACACACACCCATATGCACACACAGACACACACATTTTCCCCACACATTATACAGTAGAAATTTCTCTTTTCCTTGTTCCACCTCCAGATGTGTTTCAATAGGGAAATTCTTAATAATCTGTATAGCAGCATGAGTTTTTAATACTTCTTTTTTCACATTAACTGTTGTAATTATAGTCATAATCCAAAATTTATATCAAACATGACTATTTGGAAAGACTGCAGTGATGGAGCCACAATACTTTTATTACCATCTCTGTGTTGATGATTCTCAAATCTATCTTTCCTGCCTCAATACCTCTGCTGACTTGCAATCTTGAATCCTCAAATGTCTTTCAGACATCTTGACCTGGAACTTAAGTAGCCATTATAAACTTAAAATGTCTAAAACAACCCACCATCTTTCTCCCTAAACCTTACCCCCACTACCTTCCTTATTATTATAGAAGGCAGCAGCATCCTCCTCTGTCCTTCAGCTTCACAAACTAGGAGCCATTCCTGACTCCTCACTGTCTCCCACCCTCCATATCCAATGAGTTGATTTCATCTTTACAATATCTCTCAAAAATGCTTCCTTCTCTTCTCACACTGCTACCACTTTGGTGCAGAATTTCATCACCTTGTCCCTACTCCAGTTCATCTTTCATTTAACTACCAAAGTGATTTTGCTAAAACACAAGTCTGGCCAAGTCATCTCTACCTACTCAATAAACTTCAGTGCCTCCTATCACCACCTCCAGGACCAAATACAAAATCCTCTGTTTGGCATTTCATACTCTTCACAACCTAGTCCTCCCATCCCCACACTTTGCAGTTTTATTGTGCCTTATTCTCTTGGTCAAATACCCTCCAATCCTGGATCCTTGACTCTTTCACCAACAAGACACTTTATCTCTCAGCTTTAGGCATTTTCTCTGTTTTCCATGCCTGGAATGCTCTCCCTCTCCACATCTGCCTACTGACTTCCCTGACTTCTTTCAAGGCCCAACTAAACTGTCATGTTCTACAGAAAGTTATCTTCAACTGTTCTTAATTCTAATACCTCCCTTCTTTTAATTATTTCCTATTTATCCTTTATATAATTTATTTCTACATTTTTGTTAATTTTTGTCTCCTCTATTAGACTGTGAGCTCCTTGATGGCAGGCACGGTCTTTTGCCTCTTTTCATAACTCTGGTCCTTAGCACAGTGCCTGACATATAGCAAGCACTTAATGGTGTTTATTGACTGACGTTTCGCTCTATCACTGTGAATGAGTTATTATCTGCATAATTTTGTATAAGATCATAGCATCAGAGATTTAGAGGTGAAAGTAACCTTAGAGATCATCTAATTCAAAGTATTCATTTTACAAACGAGTAAATTGAAGCCAAAAGAAGTTGTGTTAAGTAGTTAAAAGTTAAGTAGCAGAAATTAGATTTGAACTCAGGTCTTCTGGCTCCAAATACCTTACTATTATCATAAATTCATAAGATGTTTCAAATGTAAATGGATAAGCCTTTGCTTTTCCTGAAATTGTTCTGAATTATTTTGTACTCACTGAGCTGAAATTACAAAGGTGTTTTGACATCTCTGAGCTCTCCCCAAAATAAAGTTTCTTTTTTTAAAAAATCAAATAATCTGCCAGTAATGGAGTATGGGTAAGAATCAGGGAAACATTAGAGACTTCAAGACACTAGAAAATAATATTGTGGGTACAACTGTCCTAGATCACGTTAAAAATAAAGAATTCATGGAAGAAAAGATACAAAGGATTTCACCAAAGAAATGTGTGCCTGGAAGAGAAGATGTGGGTCATTCAGCAGTTAACAAAAATATTTATTTAGCTATATGGTGGAAAGATATGCAATAAAGATAAACACTGAGGACAGCTCCAGTTGATTCAAAGCACCCCTCCCTTTTGCCCATCATAGTCCACTAAGCATCTTGGTTATTTTGTACTTACACCAGAAAGTGATATCAACTGCTTAAGCCTTTAGTCTCTTAAGGCAAGGAGTCTCTCTCTCTCTCTCTCTCGCTCTCTCTCTCTTTATATATGTGTGTATGTATGTATACATACATATATGTATACATATACATACATATACACATGTATGTATATACACACATAACTATGTATGCATGTATATGCATGCATATGCATATGAATATACATACACATTACATATGTGTATATGTATATATATGTGTGTATATATATATATATATATATATATATATATATATATATAACCTTTTAAGGACAAGCTAGCCTAACTTGCAAAGGAGCGGGGTTTAGTATATTGCCCCTACCTCACATAGGTGACCTACATCCTTTACCGGTATCATGTCAAGAAAATGCTACAAAGGACTCTAGCACATTAGGTAAACCCCTAGGATGAACACATAGGAGAATGTGGGTGACACAGTTATCAAGGATGGATAAATTGAGAGTTAAACAGTTGGAAGGAATTCCCACAATAATGAGATCAAAGATTCAGCCTAGTATTGGTCATATGGGTATCTTTTAAGAGGCAGCTAGATGATGTAGTGGGTAGCTAGGTGGTACAGTGGTTAGAGTGCTTTACCTGTAGTCAGGAAGATCTAGGTTCAAATCTGGTCTTACTAGCTATGTGACCCTGGGCAAGTCACTTAACCCAATTTGCCTCAGTTTCCTCATCTGTTAAAATGAGCTGGAGAAGGAAACGTCAGACCACTCAAATTTCTGCGAAGAAAATGACCTCACAAAGAGTCAGACACAACTGAAGTGACTGAATAAGAACTGATGTAGCAAATAGAATGCTGGACCAGGAGTCAGGAAAACATGAGTTTAAATCCTGTCTCAAAAACTTACTAGTTGTGTGACCCTACCAGTGAGATGAATCACTTATCCTGGGTCAGACCTCGCTTCTTCATATGTAAAATGGGGATAATAATTGTACCTACTACCAAGAATCATTGTGAGGGCAAAATGAGATAATATTTGTAAAGTGCTTTGTAGACCTTAAAGTGCTATACAAATGCTAATTTTGTTATGATTATTCAATGATTCTTTCATTGCCTTATTATAATATACAGACAATTCTGGGCCCTACAAGACCATAAACACCAACTCTATCAAGTTTTATCAATCTGGAAAGGTTTGGAGTAAGGGCCCAGTGAAAACTTCATCTTCATCTGAACAGTAACTCAGTTAATGGAAAGAAGGTTATCACCAGGATGGCAAAAAAGGTCAGTTTGGGGCCAAAGTAATGACAGAAGAGTGTTAACTTCATTGTAGAAGGGTTAGAACCTTTCTTTAGTGAAAAAAGATATCCCTATTGATGAAACCATACATATTTGAAGTGATGAGATACTGAAATATCTCCTGATGACAAGGTGATAATTCAGTTCAGCAATTCAATTCAATTCCACTTTCTATTCACAAGGCACCATTAAATAGACAGTACTGTATTTGTTCATTCATTCATTCCAGTGAGACATGCTTGAACCCGTTGATGATCACTTCTAAGTTATTCTTTGTCTTACTGGTTGAGTTTGATACAGAGTAGTTTCAGTAATAAACCAAAATTTATTAAAATACTTACTATGTTCTAGGTATTATGTTAAGTGCTAGGGATAAAAAAAATCAGTCTCTCAATAAATATTTATTAAGCACCTACTAAGTGTCAGGAGCTTTGCTAAGTTCCGAGGGTATAAAGAGGGAAGCAGGGTATAAAGAGGGTATGAAGAAAAGGAAAACATAGTCTCTGTTGTCTAGCACCTCATAGTCTAATGGGAGACAAAATGAAAAGAACTATATATAAGTAAGCAGTAGACAGATTACATTTGAGATAGCAGAGAGAAAGTACTAGAAATAATGGAGATTAGGAAAGGTTTCTTATAGAAGGTGGGGTTTTATCTGAAATTTGAAGGAATCCAGGGAATCTAGAAGGTGTATTTGACAAGAGAGAGAGTTCCATACAAGGAAAACAGTCAATTAAAATGCCTAGAATTGAAAGATAGAGTTTCCTATTCAAGGAATACCAAGGAGACAGATATCATTGTACCTCAGAGTATGTGGCGGGCAGTAAGGTCTTAAAAGACTGGAAGCGTGGATGATGAGTAGATTGTGAAGGATTATGAAAACTAAACAGAAGATTTGATAGTAAGAAGGTCAAAAGTATTATCCCTACCCTCAAGAAATTCACATTCCAATGGCAGAAAAAATATGGAGTTTACTGAGTAAAGGGATCACAGTGTCAGACCTGCACTTTAGGAAAATCATTAGGAATGGAGAATAAAGTAGAATGGGCAGAGTTAAAGTAAGTAGATCAGTTAGACGTTATGGTAATAGTCCATGGGAAAGAAAATGAGCACCTGTACTAAGGTATTAGTGGACAGCAGAGGACTCTGTACAAGAGATATAGTGAATGTAGAGTTTAATTTTGGATATATTAAGTTAAATATGTTTACTAGTCATAGAGGTCAAAATGTCCAAAAGGCAGTTGGTGATATGGAAATGGATTTTCGCAGAGGGTCTAGGACTAGATAGAAGGGTCTGAGAATCCTCTGAATAGAGATGATAATTGAACTCATGATACTTGATTAGATCATAAAGCAAAATCACATAGAGAGACAAGAGAGATGTCCAGAATAGAACTTGTGCGTTGTCCAAAGTTATCAGGTATGACATAGATTAAAATTCAGTAAACAATCCTGAGGATCTGTCAGATAGTTAGAAAGAACTCAGAAAGAAAGCAGTATCATGAAAACTTAGAGGAGAGATAATGTAGAAGGAGATAATGATCAACAGTTTCAAAGGCTGCAGAGAGCTCAAGAAGGATGATGATTCCAAAATGGCTATTCAATTTGATAGTTACAAGATCAGTGATAAATTTAGTTGAATGATGAAGTCAGAAGTCAGACTGAAGATGGGTAAGAAGAGAGTGAGAAAAGAGAAAGGGGGCACATACTGAAGACAGCTATCTCAAAAAGTTTAGCAGAAAAGGAATAGGACTCTAGTATAATAACTAGGAGGGATGCCCAGATCAAATAAGAATGTTGTTTTTGTTTTATGACAGAAGAGATACAAGTGTATTTGTAGGCATCAAGGAAGGATACAGGACAGAGAGAGAGAGAGAGAGAGAGAGAGAGAGAGAGAGAGAGAGAGAGAGAGGGAGAGAGAGAGAGAGAGAGAGAGAGAGAGAGAGAGAGGGAGAGAGAGAGAGAGAGAGAGAGAGAGAGAGACAGAGAGAGAGAGAGACAGAGAGAGAGACAGAGAGAGAGAGAGAGAGAGAGAGAGAGAGAGAGAGAGAGAGAGAGAGAGAGAGAATACTAGAGGGAGTAACCTGGAGGGAAGAGGAAGACCAGGGGAATGGGACTGAGTGAATGTAGAACCACCTAGCAATCAGGACAACAGCCAAAGAGGTTATAATGGAGAAAGATCAGGTATTCTGCAATAACAGGAGACAAAGACTTTGAGTATAAAACATAGTGTGGAGTTGAAGTATTTCACCAAGAACTCAAGACAGGAAAAGGATTGAAGTGTTATCGGAGCAAGAGTGACGAGCAAAAGATGGTAAGACAGGGCTTAGGATAGTGAGACATAGGGAAAGAGTCATCTTAGATGCCAGGTAACATTTTTTGCCAAGATCTCATTTTAGAGGTAAGAAAAATGAGCAAAGAAAGGTAGCTTTATTAGGGAAAGATGTTCTGATGTTCCCTGGGGCTGTTCCTAACCACTCTCTGACACAGGGATAGGTAAGGGAATAAAACCAGTGAATTTGGCCTCCCAGTCCTTTCTCCAATCACTACACATGCACAAGTTTGATTTTCTTACCCTAGATTTGATGTCATGCCCTATGCCTTGAAAAACTAACAGGCAATCAAAAGAAATTGGTTCTCACAGATATTAGATTCCCCTGGATATTTCACAACCATTTAGCACATGAACTTTTGGGACTTGAATTGCCCTGTTCTTTATGATGTCTATAATATTTATTGCCAGTCTGTCTAATTTCTCTGAAAGACCTCTTCTTTTGGTACCCTTTGGTACAGAGAAGAAAAAAACATGTTATGACCCTATAATGTTGGAAATTATCTAGTAAATCAGATGGAAGAGCTTGAAACAAAAAAAAAACATGAATGTACACAGGAAGAATGTGAGATACGTGCAACTATGAGCCTTCCATTCAGAAGATAAATGATCACATTTTAAAATGCACTGCTGTGAAAAGGTGAAAAAGAAAGAAAGAAAGAAAGCATGCAAATTGTAGAGGAGCTACTGATGCAAACTGTAACTGTTTTCCACTGAGAAAATTAGAAAGCACTGTTTTACTCAGAGCAGCATTAAAGTTGAGTGTGACTTACCAGCAATAAGCAAAATCAAACAGTCCACAAACTGAGCATCTACTATGTGCAAAGCACTGTATTTAGAGTTGGAGGTGAGGATAAAAAGATGTATAAGTCTTGTTTCCTATCCTCAAGGAACTTACAATGGAGTATTAGACAAGAAATACACCAACAAAAAGATAACTAATTCTACAAAGCAATACATACCAAGTGTCATGTGAGAACTGACACAAACATTTTATATCCACATGGAGAGCGAGCATTATCTGGAAGGTTAGGGACAGAAGAAAAAAAGAGGAGAGATTTGGCTTCGATGTTGAAGTAAGGCAAGGTTACCTGTTTGCTATGCTATGCAAATAAAATAAAACATTTTCTTTTCAGTAAATTATCTATTACTAGTTGGCCAAAAAGATTAAATTGTTTAGCTTATTAAAACATGACAATAATATGGAGTTCTATGTGAATTCAGGTGCTGTGGATAGAGTATTGGGATGCCTTAATTAAATCCAAACTAAAACACTTATGAGCTATGTTACCCTGAGCATGTCGCTTAACTTTTG
The DNA here is from genome assembly GCA_023548195.1 of Bettongia penicillata ogilbyi. Lineage (NCBI taxonomy): Eukaryota > Metazoa > Chordata > Mammalia > Diprotodontia > Potoroidae > Bettongia > Bettongia penicillata. The sequence goes on along the minus strand of JAJHZJ010000089.1, from coordinate 16,401,968 downwards.
TCAGTCTGTTTCCTCATCTATAAAATTGGGATAATAATAACACCTGCCTCCCTCCTGGGATTGAGATAATATTTCTAAAGCACTTTGGAAACCTTAAAGTGCTATATAAATGTTGTTATTGTTGTGGCTGTTGTTGTTACCACCATTCCTAACATTATAGAGAGGAGAAAGAAAATCATTCCAAGTGGGGAACCTAGTGTGAACAGTATTATGGGAGAAAAATGCAAAAGTCAGCATCAGGGCACAGTGAACAAGTCAGTCCACCTAGAGCACAGTATTGTCTGAAGGGTTGTGGAGGGTAAAAGAACAGCAAGGGATAAGTTTGGAGAGTCAGCCAGGGACTAGACTATGGAGAGTCTAGAATTCTAAGTTGAAGAGTTGGGACTTTATGCTCTAGGTATTTAAGAGTCATGGAAACTTTTTTTATTTTAAAATATAATTCATGTATTTTCAGTTTTCAACATTCACTTCCACAAGACTTTGAATTCCAAATTTTCTCCCCATTTTTCCCCTCCCCTCACCTAGGACAGCATGTACCCCCAACCACTCTGTCCCCAATCTGTCCTTCCTTTTGTCACCTCCTTCTCCTATACACCTCTCCTCTACTTTTCCGTAGGGCAAGATAGATTTCTATACCACACTGCCTGTACAACTTATTTCCCAGTTGCATGCAAAAACAATTTTAAACATTCATTTTTAAAGTTTTGAGTTCTACATTGTCTCCCTTCTCCCTTTCCCACCCACCCTTTCATTGAGAAAGCAAGTGATTCAATATAGGTTTATACATGTTTAGCCATGCAAAACACTTCCATAACAGTCATGTTGCAAAAGACCAATCCCATTTCCTTCTATCCTGTCCTGCCTCCATTTATACCATTCTCTCCCTTGACCTGTCCTCCCACAATAGTGTTTGCTTCTGATTACCCCTTCCCCCAATCTGCCATCCGTTCTATTATCTTCCCAATCCTATCCCCTTCCCCTTGACATCCTGTAGGGTATGATAGATTTCCATACCCAATTGAATGTATGTTATTCCCTCCTTAAGTCAAATCCCATGAGAGTAAGTTTCACTTATTCCTTCTCACCTCCCTTCTCTTCCCCTCCCTTGTAAAAGCTCTTTCTTGCCTCTTTTATGTGAGATGCTTTACTACATTCTGTCTCTCCCTTTCTCTTTCTCCATGGGAACTTTTATTTTTTTAAAGAGTGATGAAGGACTGATGATGGAAGTGGAAAGAATGATTGCAAGGAGAAAAGAGTTTGCAGAGGGATGAGTTAGGGGGCTACAACAATGATTCAGAGTTGAGGAAATAAGAATATGAATTAGAATCATAGGGTCAGCATTGGAAGTGACTTTAGAAGCCTACTAGTTCAACTGGTACCTGAACAAGAATGCACTGTGTCACATTTCACAATGCTGGCAGCTTTTCTGATGAGTCATTCTTAAAAACATGATTATCAATTGACACCAAGGTACTACATCAATTTTGAAAATGAGGAATGCATAAGACGAGGTGCATAATTTTTTACTCCTCCTCCAATCAGCTTTATTCAGACCAATAGTGAGTCCCAACAAATTGCCGTGAATTAGACTAGGGAGATCATGCACAGGTCAAAACTGAATCAGCTGTTGTATAAAGCGATGGCTCCTGCCAATAGATCATATGGAGAATATAATGAAGAAAGTCTGGTTTTTGCCTCCAGCATTCCAATGAGAAAGATTAATTAGCCCTAGATTCTAGCAAGAAGAAAACTAAGAACATGACTGGAAGTATATTAACTAACCATACCAGAGGAGTGTCCAGGGCTTAAAAACACTTATTGGGGTAGTCTTGCTCTTTTGATCATGTTTTCCCTGCTCTGATACTTAGGGAACATAGAATCATAGATTTGGAGCGGAGAATGATTGTATAAGTTGTCTAATTCAACTTCCTCATTTTACAAATGAGGAAACTGAGGCTAGACAATTTAAATGACTTTAAAAAATGTCAGACAAGAGATTCAAACTCAAGTATTGTGACTCCAAGTATAATGGCTAGTCTACGTCCTCCCCCAATGGAGATTTTAGGAAAAGCTCATCCATAAAAGAAGGGATTCATGGGAGAGGAATCAGGAGGCAGCTGAATCATGGTGGCTAAGTCAAGAGAATCTGGGATAGCTGGTCTGGGCCTTCTCCCAAAATGGAAGTTCCATGGAGTACTCACCATTGAGAGAAAAGGTCAGTGGAATTTAAAGGATAGATCTAAACAATATCACAAAGGAAGGTTCACCATAATTTAGCAACTTGAGGTGCATGAGTCAAAGGTACCTCTGAGATCCAGGTTTAAGTACCAAGAAGAATAATATTATTGATAGAAAAAGGAAAGTCAGAAGGGAGAGACTGGGATGAGGGAGACAAGTTAGGAGATTTTGAACTCTCTTCACTCTGGCACTACGTTCAGGGCTTGGCTATACTTTTTATCTCTTTTACATGGAGGAGCAGAAGAAGATAATTAGTCCTGCTTATTCATGAAAATCCTAAGAAATTCCATCTATATATATCATATATATATATATAGATAGATCTATGCATCATACATATATAGATCTATATATGGTATATAGATTTATATATATCATATATATAGAAATTACATCTAATATATATTACATGTACATATGTTTTTATAAATATATTGAAGACATTATTTTAGTGATACAAATTAATATATGAATATGACAGGAGACAGAAAGGTAATGTTCAGTCTATTATAAAATCTTCCATGATTTGTAATAATAGTTTAAGAATAATTTATAATGGGAATGTTTGTAAATGATAAAATGCTACAAAATTTCAACCATGGTATTGTTGTGAATGCAAAATCAACTGCTAAAGGTCTTACCTATTAAGAGAGGAAGGGAACACGCATTTATTAAGTACCTACTACGTTCCAGGCATGCTAAATGTTTTACAAATATTATCTCATTTGACCAATATGATCTATGATTACTTTAGTATTTGCTTCAGAAACATTTCTTGAATACATGTAAGAAAAAAGTAATTACACAATAAAACTATTTCTTTTCTATAGTAGCTTGAATTTGGCAATATTATCATGCTTTTAAAAAGACTCCAGTTCACAGGGTCACAAAACACTAAGATGATTCCAAGAAGAGACTAGCCCTCTGAGATACAGCAAAGGCATGACAAATAGCAATAATACAATGGAACTTCCTCTATTATAGGACAAAAGTACATATCTCACAGAAAGATGAATGAAATCTTATATCATCAAATCCTGTAAGGGTAGCTATGGTATGATGGAAAGAAGACTGGATTTAAAGTCAGGTTCTACCACTAACTGGACAAGTTGCTTTGCTTCTCTTACTCTCAATAGCCTAATCCATAAAATGAGAATAAGAACACTGTGTTACCTTCTACCACAAAATTATTATCAGGAGCAGTTGAACCAATGTATGTAAAGTTCTTTCAAAACATGAAGCACTACATAAGTGTGAACTATAATATTATTGTTGTTGTTGCTGTTATAATTTTTATTTCTCTGGATACATTCTCAGAACCTCAGGTCTGAAATAACTCTCAGCGCAAAGAATGTGAACTGGATTAGATGATCAGCAAAGGGTAGGGTGTTCATGTTAAACCTCAGTCTTCACCTTCCTCCTCTATGTATCAGAGCAGCAGAACCACTACTTTATCTTCAAAAAACATCTCAGTACCAACAGTTACTCTCCTGAGGGCATCATGGAGGTGAGAGTAGAGTCAATTTACCTGCCTGCCATTCAGTAGTGTAACAACCACTGGGCAAAGCCCAGTCAGCACCATGGCCAGCAGCTGCCTGTTTTGAAACTTGACTTATCAGTACCAAGGCTCATATTCTGACTACAGCTTTGGGCAATTATAATCCTTCAGTTTCTGGAAAAATTCTCAAATACTGGCAGTGTTGTCCAGATACTGACTCTTTTTTCTCCATTCATATGTACGAAAGACTAACCATACTATGGCCTGGGCTCTTCACCGATTATTATATGTAAGCAAGCTGGATTCACACTGCAGCCCTTCTTACTACTTTTGTGATTCTGCATAAAATCATTTAACTCTATCAGTCTCAGTTTCCTCACTTGTGAAATTAGAAGCTTGGACTAGATGACCACTAGGATCCCCACCAGTTGGGTTCACTAGCATGGTGCTGTGAACAGATCACTAGATTTAAATTCAGAAGACTGGGTCCAAATATTACCCCTGCCAGTTATCACCTGTGTATCCATGAGTGAGTCACCAAACATCTCCAAACCTCAGCTTTTAATCGAGAAAATGAAGAGGTTGGACTAGCAGACCACTAAACACCCATTTAGTCCTGAATATATGATTCTAAATCCATGATCCTCTACACTAACCATCCCTGTGAATTGGTGCATTCAAGGCAAGTGTTTCCAAATGGCATTATATTTTTCTGGCCTGACATTCCTCTTTCCTGCAATTAGTCTCTATGGCAATAGAAAGGGCACTAAAGATAAAGGGGAATCTGATGCACTGAGAACCAAGGAAGATTTTTTTTTTCCATTAAGACCTTGGCTAGGAATTAATCAGAAACTTTCTAAATAAAACTACAAATTGGCCGGAGAGAAATTCAATTAAATAAAAATATGATGCTTATTAACCACTCACATGCAGAACCAAGTGTTAGAATCTGGTAGAAGCACAAATTTTAAATGGATTTATTCTTGAAGTCCTATCCTGGTTTATTGATCTCCTTCTATCATGAAAATCTCAAAAGACTCTGACCTAGTCACTCCTTTCTATCTTTATGTTTTTTCCCTCTTAACTATTCCCAAGATTCAATTATTGACTTTATGCCACTTACCTCCAAGCCCTAATTTCTTTCCTTAACTCCACACTTGAATCACCAAATTCCTCCTTTGTTTTCACTGAGATGTCCCACCAGCTTCCAAAACTCAGTGTGTCCCAACCTAGACTCTAAATCTACTCCTTTTCTCCATTCTTCAGTTCTTATTGATAGTGCCACTATTATCCCATTCTCCTGGGCTCTTGACTTTTGAATCTTTCCTGTCTCTTGCCCTCTTACCCTCCCATAGCTAAACAGTTCCAAGACTTGTTGATTTTGCTTCCACAACATGTGTCCCATTCATACCATTTTTCTGTTTATATATTATCAACACCCTAATTCAGGTTCTCATGATCTCATACCAAAGACTACTGTAATTGCCTCATCAATGTTCTTCCTGCCTGCAGGATTCACCCTTTTCCAATTCATCCTTCCTAAAGATGCTAAAATGATTTTCCTAAGTGAAGTTATGATCATGCCATTTCTATTACCCCAAAATCTTTAATGTCTCCTTATTACCTTTGAGGAAAAATGCCATATTTTACAATCCAAAGCCACCAAAAGTCTAATTTCAGTCAGTATGATGCAATCAAAAAAACCCAGGAGATTTAGAGTCTGAATCCTGCCTCTGTAACCTCTGTGAACCTGGGCTAGTCTCTTCACTTCTCTGGCCCTTTGTTTCCTCAGATATAAAATGAGAAGAATGAATCAGATGAACTCTAGTTTTAGGCCTTCCAGTCCCAAATCCATAATCCATGGTTCCATTTTATTTCATTGCCCTCAACTTTACCCACTCTATATTGCAACTAAAATGATCTTCTAGTTAATCCCTGAACTGCCTATGTGTGCATTTTCTTAGCCCATCGCCATAGTATGTTGCCTTCCTCTTAATATCAATATTTTAGATTTTCTCTTCAAGGTTCAACTCAGACACCACCTCCTCATGAAGCATTCTCTGATTCTTCCACGTGATGATAGTGTTCTCCACCTTCTCAAAATCTCTCTCTTTTCATTCTGTCACACCCCCCTTTTTTGCAATACTTATCTATGTATATGCCTCATCCCTTTTCTCTTCCCCAGTAAAACATAAAAGCAAAAACTAAGGTATGTATTAGAAAGTATATCATTATCTATGTACCTCAAATACTTCACATACAGGGCCTTGCACAAAGCAAATGCTTAATAAATATTTGTTGAATTAAATTGATAAGATATGCCCTCTTCCTTCACATATCTTGGAGTCTATTAGGAAATGTCAGACATATTCAGTGATTTCAATACAAACTCACATATGATAAGTACACAAAAATAAGTTTAGGTAAGGTGCCACAGAGGTCAAAGGTTGGGGGAACATTAGAGCAAAGAAGGCTTGATAGTAGAGGTGGCATTTGAGGTATAAATTCAACAGGCAGAGTTCTTGAGGATCATGAAAGAACATTCCAGGTGTATAGAAAAGCATGATAAAAGCACAAAAGGGAGAAAATTCAGGGAATACTGAAGGAATATCAAGTACTGACTACCTTCTACACATACAGGTTCAAACATTTTTGGGGGTTAGATTGACTCAAGCCCATTTACATGAGTGACATCTCAAATGCTTTTCTAGTGCTCATAAGGTCATGCTACCTACCTGGTAAATCTTTTTGGTTATACCCTATGCTTCCATAGAGAGACTCAGTGTGAATCTGAATTTATCATATGTGGCTCTAGGTACTGGCTTATGTCGACTATTTGTCCATCATCATGTAGATATGACCTTTATCTGGATAAATAAAAAAAATGACATCAAGCAAAAGTCTATGCCTTGGTTGTGGAACTGTCAAATGAGACAAAATGCTCTCAAACTGGAGTTTTGAAGAGATAGATGATGGTTCTCTCTAAGGGGTCCATAAATACCTTTGCCTCCAACTCCTCATTCTGAGAGAGATTATTACTCAATAGAGCAAAACAAGGGGCAAATAGCATCACATCCATTTAATAAATGGAAGAACTGAGGCATAACAGGGCAAAATGAATTGCTTTTCTTCATCTAATAGTGTCTTTTTGAACTAATATATAATCTAACTAGTACTTAGATCTTTACACTAGAAGCACTGTAATTTGTTACTTCAAACAGGCCATAGGTGTTTCTATGCAAGTACAGAAAATGATGCTGGGAAATGAAAAATTGCTTCCAGTCCAGTTCACTGTGGGTCATCTTAATGCTATCAGAGAATTGAAGTCTTGAATCTAACCTGTATAACTAAACAATGACACCACAGGCTGATTAAAAGTTTCATTGCTAGTGCAGGCAATTTTCCAATACAATACAATCTATCCATGCTCAAAGACTTACCTTGATTGGTGTTTAAGAAATAATCAGTAATAGAAACATTAGTCATAATACTGTTGCATATTATCCTGTAAAATGGAACATGAAATTAGTGCACAATTTATTATATATGTACATATACATAAATGTGTATGAATATATGTGTGTATACACCAAATCCTCCCTGCTCAAAGATAGATCACTGTAACAATAGCGTTCATCATACAGCACCTACGAGGTACACAAAGTGTCTTTTAGAATTCGGTAGATGAATAATATTTAAAAAATAACCAGCATCACAGCCTATAAAACGGGGAAACAGGATCAGTAGAGGGAGGAAAGGGAGAGATGAAAGGCCCCCAAATGCCTCCTTTAGAAAACCTGAACGAAGCACCACAAAGTCTTGAAAACTTAGCTTTCTTTCTCAAGATTGTCCCTGATGACAGAGTTAGATGAGATCAATGTCTCACCAGATGATGTAGTTGAGGCTGGCTGAACTTAATTAGCTTGGATGACTGGTTTTAAGTTTTAACTTTTGTTATTTATTTCCATGTCCTTTTCAGTGGTGATGACTCAAGAAGGAAAGAAAAGAGGAAGAAAAAATGGAGAAATAATGATAACGTAAATAGTTCAGATTATTTACTTCACCACAATTTTGGCTACAAGGAAGTGATGGGGACATCGATTTTAATATCTGTGCATAAGAAGGGTAAACTGACTTTCCAGAGTAAGAGATTCTCAATTCTATACCTCTAGTCCTACAATCTCTAACATAATATATAATGCACCCAAGATGATACTCAAACCAAAAACAAAGAAGTTTTGTCCAGAAAAACTAACACATGCATTGCTCTTGGATTCTATAGCTTTAACAGAGGATTTTCTGTCATCCCAGAATACTAAAAACATAGCATTATCTGCTTTCTTTCTGCTGCAAATTCTTTTCATCAGTAATAAACATAAGAAGGAGGTTGGCTTTCAGTAGGAGTTTTGGATTTGTCTTAAGGAGCTCTGACTCCCTACAATCACATTCATATTTTTTAATCTCTATCCAAGAACTATCCAAGAATTTCATTGAAATATGTTAAAAATTAGAAGATCTTCATTTCATGTTCAATGCCTTATTTCTTTGACTACCATGCTGGTTGTTATTTTGTTTGTGAAAGTCAAATACCAACCTATTTTGAGGTGTGTTTTCACCCTCTTAAGAATCATAGCTTCTTGGTCAGAAGAAATCACCTCCTTTAAAAATGATAAGATATAAATATATTTCAAAGATCACAGGATTGGATTAGAACTGAAACTGCTCTTTATTTAATTGTAGAATTAGTTCTCCTTTAAGAACCTTTTCATATAGATTGGACAAACTAAATCACCCGCTTCCTAAAGAATGCCAAGTTCTTGGTCCTACAAAATTAATCTGAACATTTAGATATGATTGCATTGTACCAAGGCCCAGGCTACTTTCCTAGAGCACTACAGTATAACCAAAAGAAGTAGGTCACATTACCTGGTTTGATGTTTTCTGTGTATCAGGATATAGGTAAATTTTCCAAGGTTTTCTAATCTTGTATTGTTAAGCACCAAGGAATGAATTTCAGGATCCCTGAATGCTCATTCAATCCAATGATAAAATGCAAATTTGATTTTTTGAGTCAAGGTGCTCAAAATAACTGAAATGCAGGTACTTGGTGCAATTATTTTTTTTCAATGATGGGGATTTAGAACTAAGTTTAATCAGTAATTTAAACCATCTCTTAGTTCTAGAATTACATGAAGTTGGGTCACAAATTTAAAACAAACAAAAATTGTACCTGAATTTATATCCCACCAAAACCTTATCTAACCTCCTTAGAAATAAAATCATTGCAAAATGCCAATTTCTTGCCCCTTCACATCTGTCTGCTAGTGAATTTGCTGGCAAGAGAAAATCACATAAATATGAAGAAAGGGGAAAAAATCTATTAAATAGAATAAGTATGTAAGTTAATGATAATGTATTGGAAACACAATTTAAATTGGAAAACCAACTTGAACGCAAAGCAATTACTGACATGTTTAATATTAGCCAGACTAATAAAGCAGCAATTAGATCTCATTATATGGCTATAAAGTTGGTTTGTAATAGATTGATTGCACCAAATGCTCTGACTGATGTTTGATGGCATCACGGACAAGAGAATTATTCCTTTTTATAATGGTATGAAACAAAAATAATAATTTCTCCTAATGGATTTCAGATGTTTGGGATTCATGCTTTCAAGTGGACATCAAAGACAATGCAAACAAACAAACACAAGAAAAGAAAAGCTATGCAGGACTCTATATGTCTGTCTATTTCTTTTCCCAGGGGAATCTCAGTTATTTCAGAATCTTCTTGCCAGAAGCACTGTTTGGAACTCTTACAGCAGACTGGCTCCTTTGTTCATACTCAAGGTAGGTGTATGAGCTACTGGATGAAGGTGATGTGAAAGCACATATCCAAGCCCATAATGATTACATGATCTTAGACATTTGAGATAGCAGACTCTATCAATGATTCCAAAGAATAAAGGAAAAAAGTGGGGGGCCAGCATGAGAGACTACCTTGTTATTCAACAGAGAAAAGAAGTCAGTATTCTGAAGTGTATTTATTTACTCAGCTAAATCCTTTAACTTCCTAAAGCCTTAGAGATGCTTTTTGAGCATCTCTTAAGAGAAATAAAGTTAAGACTAAATGGAAGTCAAGTGGACATCTGGCTCCACACATGTAAATTGAAGACATTAATGAAAACCAAAGAAATGAAGTGAACTAAAGCTGATGTGTGATGTTAACAACAAAGAAAGATGAAAGTTGAAGTTATGTTCTTACACTTACTTGTTATATCCTTAAACCTCTTTTGGGCTTGGGGAAAAAGACATTTCATTCTGTATTAATAGAGCATAAAGCAAGCCATGTAAGCAATTGCCTACTGAATCTAGGTGTTATAAGTAGAAAAGGTTCATCAGCTCCCCTCCACTACTGAAGATCACAAATGTTTGAGCCATTAGTAGCTGGTTTCCATTTAAATGGTGTTGTAACTAAAAAAATTCATCACTTTAGTGCCGACCTTGTCACCTGCTTCTAGAAACTTAGCTATGCTTTTCCTCAGATAATGGGTATGAGCCTCAAACATAGTACAGTAGAAAGTGCATCAGCTATGGGCTCAGGAAATCTGGGTTCAAATTCTGCCTCAATTGCATACTGACGGTGTGACCTTGGACAAATCACACACCCTCTCTAAGCCTCAGTTTCCTCATCTGTAAAATAAGAGAATTGGACCAGATGCCCTTCCAAATCTAGTTTTCAGTCTTATGATCTTATGATACTGTACTTGAAGATTTCCATTTTGGTGTAGCAAGATTAGGCAGAGTTTGTGTTCTGTTGGCACAGCCTTTATCATTATATCATCATCACCATATTACCACTACTAATAGTAACAATGCCACAGATATTATTAATAACTAATATGTACATAATCTGTTTGTAAAGCACATCATCTCTAGACTGCAATGAAACTTCAGAGTAGGATTTAAGTGGAAAGATCCAAATATAATGCTATTAAAACCAAGAGAATTTTCAATCAAATTAATTTATTTCTGTTCTATTCACCATTTTCATCAATGAGTTTCTATCGTAATTCAACAAATTCAGTTTGACAAATATTTATATAAAAGGCAGCAACCTTGAATTCTCATTCTCAGGCAGTACTCACATTACCATTTCCCTAGTTGGGCTGAATTGTTTACATTTTTTGAAACATGAATTTTAAAATTTTCTTTTTACTCATACAATGTGAAAACTATTAAGAGATCTTAGAAGGCATCTAGTCCAAGACCCTCATTTTCCAAATTAGAGAACTGGGCCCCAAAGAAGTGATGCCATGCCCTAAGGGACACAATAAGACAAAAAGTATTTAATTTACATTAGCATTAATATTTTCTTACCCCAAAAAACCCCATAAACTAAATATTAAGCTTGATGATTTCAATTCATATTTATTCAGATGTTACTAAAGGCTTATAATATTTGTAAAAAGTTATGAGATTTGCTAAAAAGTGCAAAGAAAATTATCAACATTTAACAATATTTAATATTTTTCTTTAATAAATATTTTTAAATTCCTGATCTGCTATTTTCTTCCTCTTAAACTAAACATCTGCTAGACTTTACATGGTGATTTATTGATGGATAAGTCTTCGAATAAAACATCAAAAGCACAAGTTTTCTTCTCTCTTTGGAATTACTGCTGCCAAAGTAGGTATTATATCTTTTCAGAAATCAACGAAATAACCCATGGACAGGATGTATGTTGTGTTTGTTGCCTTCAATACATGCATATTGGTTCAGACGAGGAGCTCTTGATATCTGTTGTACAAATGATATGGAACTGTATCTTGAATGGGGCCTCATTTTCTAGGCACTTTAGTATGTTCTCTCTCAACGTATATACTAGATATTCAGATGTATGTCTATACATACATGTAAATATGTATGTCTATATGTATCTACATCATTTATATGTGCATCTATATAGATGTAGCTATGGATACATACAAACCTCGATGAGAAATGGATGAATTCTAATAAGCAAATTAGAAATACTATTACTTAGGCCTATTCTGGAAAGTATGTTAGAAGTGATATAATCCAGTGTCTTCATTTTACACAAGAGGAGACTAAATCAGAGATTTGGAATGGCTTATTCATGGCCATATGACTAGTAGTGCCAGGACTCAGTACCATGTAGGCTCATTTAAAATCCAGTGTTCTTCCAATTACACTGGTTTACAAATATGAAGAACTAGACACATCTTTATACTTAAGTAAATAAGACTACTTATAGCTCAAGCTTCAAAGAACAAACCGAAATCCAAAAATCTTATGTATTTATGGATTTACAAAAAGAATTGGGAAATTAAAGAAAGATATGAATGGTATTGTGTAAAAGGCAGAATAGAATCAGGAAGACCTGGGTTCAGACATTCAGCCTCGGATACTGACTAACTGTATGCTCCTGGGAAAGTTATTTAACTTCTTTCAACCTCAGCTTCCTCATCTGTAGGAAGTGAGTAATATTATCTATAGTATTTGTTTTAGGGTTGATGAAAGGTTTGCATTCATTTATGTATATAAAGCATTGTGTAAACCACATGGTTCTCAGGCAATCATTTGAAAATATTTTAAAATACATACTATGTGTCAGACACTGTTGTAGGCACTGGAAATACAAGGACAGAAAATAGTCTCTGACTTCGAGGAGTTTACATTCTTTGGGGAAAAAAAAATGTCACAAATAAAAAATGTCACCTGAATACATTTGAATCATTGCTATTCTTTTTGTGGGCACATGGCTTAAGATTACTTTGTGTTGGATTGAAATTTTATTTGTAAGAAGAGAAAGTATGTGTTTTTTTTTTTTGTTGAGGTGAGGAGTGGGATATGGAGAAGGGGTAATTTGTGTAGACTGTAAAATAATCAAGTTTTATTTAAACAAGGTGAGACAATTGAGAAAAAAAGCCTTGATAGAAACCTTACAAGAAGAATCTCCTTCAACAAAAAAGAGCTGCTGAATGTAGAGGGATTTCACAATTTCAGAAAAAGACTAGTTCTTTCTTAATGAATAAACCAACCTATTCTTGCTGGGAAGAGATGATGGTTCACACTAACAAAAAAAAAAAAGACATGTCACCAAAAATGTCAACCAATATCCCATCCTAAAAGATAATGCACATACAAATGTGTCCCCATATTAGGTTCCTTTATGTTCTGTAGTGCCTGTGCTTTGGAGAGAACAGTTTCCTTATTAAAACTCTTCAAAAGGCAAAAAACGCCTGGAACAAAGTGACTGTAACTGTAAAAATGTCCTTAAAGGCCAATTAGAAATTGCAATACTGGGAGTTTTATTACAACCAACTCCTCCTTAATTATCAATCAATGGATTCTGTTGGAAAAAAATCTCATATTCACTGCTGGGGAAATGATGCTAATTATTTTCTGTTAATTAAGGCTGTTCTGGGATTCAGACTGTCATCCTTCAACTAAAAGATTGACACATCAATGCTAACATAATGTTCAAGGCCCCCTTCTAAAGACTTTATAAGTAGCAATAATAAATTGATGGCATGTTATTTAAAATCTCTTGAATAATCATGACTGTCTCTGTAAAAAATGCATATGCATGGAGTAATATAGATATGTACTTTAATATGCTATAATATATAAACTTGCAAATATTTAAAGAAGACTTTTTGACATCTGTACACATTCATATTTTATTAGGTAAATCTAAACACAATATCCATATAATGTTAAAACTGTAGAGAGACCTTAGGGGATTACCTTGTCCATCATCATTTTGGAAACGGACACCCAGAAGTTAAATAGAAATCCCAAGATTATATAGTGAATTAATAGCTGTCAGAAACTGACATAAGTAGTAATTTTTATACCAGGTACAAATAATAGTCAGATTAAACTTACCTGGGATACAGGCATAACATGGAAGGAGGGAAGAAAATAAGCACTGCTAGGGACTCCTGCACTTTTCTAAGCTTCTGAACAGAAAACAAGTCCAGGTATAGCTCCACTACTATATATGTTGCTGCCACCACTAGAATAAGATATACAGGGAGAAAAGCATGCTTCAAAATGTTGCTGTCCGCCAAAGTTTTACACCCTAGGGCACAGATCCATTGGCCCCAACAAAAGCTATGATTCAGATAGGAAAGGTCTCTTCATTACCACATCATGGTTCTTTCCATCATGTTGCTTTAGAAGAGAATTTGATTTGGACAGCTGAAGTATAAAAGTAAAACATTTCTAGGACTATCTAATTCATAAGAGATGGTAAAGTACCCAGTCTCATTAAATGGTGTGGGACATTTGCAGGTCAGGTGTTAAGCAATTGGTCAAATTATAAACAATTCATCTAGTAGTATTGAAAGTAAGAAAGTGGCAGCTTAGAAACCTAATGCATGAAAACTATAATATATATCCTTCAGTTTGTCCCTTCTTTCTGCATTAAGGGGAGTGACCTAGCTTAAACACAGATTAGTTCTAATAGAGGACCAATCCAGAGCATGACTTTAGCCTGCATGACTGAGGATGCAATAGAACCCTCAAAGTTGCAGCCTGAAATGTAAAGGAAAAAATTAAACTGTGTATTGCTATGGTAATAGAGTCTTCGCATGGCCTGTTTTTCATCTGGGTTCTTGAATCTATCTTGGTTCCACACAGAATCACATGGAATATCCAAAAGGGAATCAGATCTTACCTCATTTACTCCAGTGGAAATGCATTAGGTCTTCAGAGAATCTGAGATGGGGAGGTAATGTCCTTATGTAGTCAAGCCCTAACATTACCAGCACCTTACTGGCTGAAGGTGGAACCACGTGTCTCTTCTTTAAACAAATATAACCCCTTCAAACATAGAAAGTAGAAGATTGACAAGTGGTTTCTCCACTTTAATGGTGAGCCTTATCTCCATAGCTGTTATAATCAGTCCTGATGTTATCCAAAGATAAAATGGGTAAGCTACAATCTCTTTGTGTTTATATAACTCTCTAGTTTTTGAGGTCAAAATTCTTTTATAGGTAAGGTATCATCTTCACCAGGAAGATAGTACAACATGCTGCCCCTTTTGTATATGGATAGTATTACTGCTAAAGGGGGAGGAGAGGAAAACAACATTTATATGAGAAAAATATGATAAAATGAACTTGTGAAGAAACAATCTCTTAAATAAAATGTTGAGTAAAGACAGAATCATTGGGGGAGTAAATAGGGAATTGCTCTTAAAGTGAATGTATCAAGATGACCTGTTTGAAGATAGAACAATGACTGGAGTAAAGTTAGCTTCGGGGCATGGTGATCTATAAGTTTTTTTTTTTATTTTTACTATTTTTATATTTTTTTTAAAAAATACATTTATTTATTTTCAGTTTTCAACATTCATTTCCATAAGATTTTGAGGTCCAAATTTTTTCCTCATCTCTCCCATCTTCCCATCCCAAGATGGCATGTAAATTGATAGAGGCTCAACATGTACATTCATATTAAGCCTACTTATACATGTCATGTTGTACAGAAGAATTAGAATTAATGGAAGAAACCATGAGAGAGTAGAAATGAGAGAAAGAGAGAGAGAGAGAACAAATAATATGCTTCAATCTGTATTCAGATTCCGTAGTTCTTTTTGTGGATGTATAGCATTTTCTATCATGAAACTTTTGGAGGTGTTTTAGATCCTTTCATTGTTAAGAAGAGTTAAGTCTATCAAAGTTAGTCATCACATAATGTGGCTGTTACTGTATTCAGTATTCTCCTGGTTCTGCTCATTTCACTCAGTATCAGTTCATGAACTTCTTTCCAGGTTTTTCTGGTCTGCCTGCTCATAATTTCTTATAGCACAATAGTATTCCATTCCATTCATATGCCACAACTTGTTCAGCCATTTTCCAGTTGATGGATGTCTCCTCAATTTCTAATTCTTTGCCAATACAAAAAGAGCTGCTATAAATATTTTTTGTCCTTCTGGGTCTTCCCATTTTAATGATCTCTTTGAGATACAGACCTAGAAGTGGTATTGCTGGATCAAAGGTTATGCACAGTTCACAACTCTACCAACAATGCATTAATGTTCCAATTTTCCCACATTTTCTCCAACATTTTTCATTTTCCTGTTTTGTCATGTTAGACAGTCTAATAGGTGTGATGTGATATCTAAGAACTGTTTTGATTTGCATTTCTCTAATCACTAGTGATTTACAGCTTTTTTCATATCATTATAGATAACTATGTTTTTTTTTTAATCTGAAAACTGCTTGTGCTTGTCCTTTGACCATTCATCAATTGAGGAATGACTTGTATTCTTACAGTCTGACTCAGTTCTCTATATATTTTAGAAATGAGGCCTCTATCAGGGACACTGGTTGTAAAAATTCCTTCCCAGTTTTCTGTTTCCCTCCTAATCTTGATTATGTTGGCTTTATTTGTTTAAAAACTTCAAATTATTGTAATCAAAATTATCCATTTTTCATTTCATAATGTTTTCTATCACTTGTTTGGTTATAAATTCTCAATAATTCCAACAGGTAAACTATTCCTTTCTCTCCCAGTATGCTTATGGTATTATTTTTACACTTTTAATAGTTATTACAAAAAATTTAAACTGAACAACTTTGGAGGCTAGGAAAGATTATGTAACAACTCTTGAGTTCATGCCTTAAGAAAAAAAAAATTATAAGAGAAACCACCATAGATCATCAGCATTCATATATATATATTTCCAATAGAAATAACTGTAAAATACTTGGGAGTGTACCTGACAAGAAAAACTCAGGAACTATACAAATAGAATTAAAAACACTTTTCACAGAAATAAAGTCAGATGTAAACAATTGAAAAAATATTAATTGCTCATGGGTAGACCAAGACAATATAATAAAAATTACAATTCTACATAAATTAATCATTTACTCAATCTATTTATACCAAACTACCAAAACAATTATTTTATGGAGTTAGAAAAATCACAGAATTCATCTGAAAAAACCAAAGAGCAAGATTGTTAAGGGAATGATTGAAAAAAAATGTGAAGGAAAGTGGTCTGGTCATACCAGGTCTCAAACTTTATTATACAGCAACATACATCAAAACAACCTGGTTCTGGCTAAGAAATACAGTGTTGATTCAGTAGAATACACAATAAATTATAGTAAATTATCATAGTAATGTAATATATGATACAGCCAAAGATCCAAGCTTTTGGAACAAAAACATTATTTAACAAAAAAACTACTGGAAAAACTGGAAAACAGGTATAGAACAACATCTCATACTATAAACAAAGATAAGGTCAAAATGAGTATATGATTTACACATAAAGGGTAATACCATAAACAAATTCAGAGAACATGGAATAGTTTTTCTATAGATATATGGAGAAGGGAAGAATTTCAGACCAACCAAAATATAGAGCATTATAAAATATAAAATAGATAATTTTGACTATATGAAATTTAAAAGTTTTCACATAAATAAAATTAGATGGAAAGCAGAAAATTGTGAAAAAAAATTTCAACAAGTATCTCTGATAAATGCTTCATTTCTCAAATATACAGAAAACTGAGTTAAATTGATAAGAATATCAGTCATTCCCTAATTGATAAGTATTCAAAAGATATGAACAGGCAGTTTTTAGATGAAGAAATCAAAGTGTATGAAAAAAATGCCCTGATTCACCACTGATTAGAAAAATTGAAATTAAGACAATTCTGAGTTATCACCTCACACCTATCACAGTGGCTACTATGATAAAAATGGAAAATGATAAATGTTGGAGAGGATGTGGAAAAACCTCTGAGACATTCATGCATGACTGGAGTTGTGAGCTGATTCAATCATTCTGGAAAGCAATTAGAAACTGCATCCTAAGGTGATAAAACTGCATATTCTTTGATTCAGCAATATTACTACTAGGTCTAAATGTCAGAGATATTAAGAAAAGGAAAGAAATGATTTATTTGTAAAACATATTTATAGCAACTCTTTTTGTCGGGGATAAGAATTGGAAATCAAGGGGATGTCCATCAACTGGTAATGACTGAACAAGCTGTTATATGATTGTGATAGAATATCATAGTACTATAAGAAATGACAAGTAGGCTCAGATGCAATCCAGCTCAGATTCTGTCTAGCTGGGATTCTATCTGGCCTACTTGTGAATACAAGTGTTACAAATGCTTAGGCTCCTTAAGAGGCAACTCAATTTGGCGAATCTTTAATAAACTTTGTTTTCTTTGGCTTTAAGAAGACTTGAGTCGAATTCGTTGGCGCACGACCCAGACTATTGGTATCTTGGGGTTCCCTATCACCCCTCAACCTTGTCACACAGACCTCCCACCTCTGCAAAGAAGTAGGAGTAACCTTAAGAACATGATGGAGATTCCCAAAGGACAACTAAACTGCACATATTCTTTGATCCAGAAATACCACTACTAGGTCTGTATTCAAAACATCATAAAAAAGGGAAAAGGATCTACATATGCAAAAATATTTGTAGCAGTCCTTTCATGGTGGCAAAATATTGGAAATTGATGGAATGCTCATTAATTAAGGAATGGCTGAATGTATATGAATATAATGCATATGAATATAATGGAATATTATTGTGCAAAGAGAAATGATGACCAGGTAGATTTCAGAAAAGCCTGGAAAAACTTGTATGAAGCAATGCCAAGTCAAATGAGTAGAATCAGCAAAACACTGTACACAGTATCAGTAACATTGTCTGATTACCAAATATGAATGACTTCACTCTTCTCAGCAACACAATGATCCAACACAAGCACAAAGGACTCATGATGGAAAATGCTATCCATATCCACATAAAGAGATTTTGAATTTAGAAGGCTTATTGAAACATGCTTTTTTTTACTTAAAAAAAAAAAGAAATGACAAGTAGATTTCAGAAATCTGATGATGAAGATGATGAAGAAATGACAAATAATTTCAGGAAATCCTGGAAAGACTTACAGGAACCAATGCAAAGTGAAGTGAGTAGAACCAGAAGACCATAGTATACAGTAATAGAAATATTTTACGATGAAGAACTGTTAATGATTTAGCTCACCTCATCAACACAATGATTCAAGGCAATTCCACAGTAGTCATGATGAAGCCAGCTATCTACCTCCAGAGAAAAAACTGATGTTGTCTGAATACTAACTGAAACATGCTATTTTTTCACTTTTTTGTTTGTCTCCTTGTACAAAAATGAATATTATGGTAATTTTTACGATTGCACTTGTATAACCTGTATCAGATTGCTTATTGTCTCAGGGAGAGGTGAGGAGAGGGGGGGAAAGGGGGAATAGAATTTGGAACTCAAATATTTTAATGTTAAATTATTTTAACACTTAATTGGGGAAAATAAAATACTATTTTAAAAAAAGAAAAGTAGATTTCTTAAGTTTTATCTCAAAGATAAAGATGAGTCATGGACCACTATAGCTCTGTGATTTGAGACATTGATTAATTCTGAGGGTCCCAAAGGAAAAGAATCTAAAGAAAGACAGAAAAGATAGAAGTAGGGTAATAAGTTGACCTTAGCTATAGTCTCAAGAAATGAGAAAGAGAAAATATAGAAGGCTTCTAAGACAGCCAACTTTTCAGGCGCTTTACTAGGAATTTGCTGATAGGAAAAGAGGTATTTATTTGCTCACTAGCTGGAGAAATGGTGGTACAGCTTCTAGAAGCTTTCTGGAAGAGAAGTAAATCCTGCCGATTTGAGAAGAGGTATTTGAATCTGTTGCTGTCCATCGCCATCTAAAATCACTAAGAAGGGTAAAATCTCAGGTTTTCCTGCATTGCTATGTGTGTCTCTCTTTGCTTTTAGAGGGATAAACAGAAGGGAAAAGACAGATTCAGACTTCTTTCTCTGAGCTTAGCTTTCCTGGGAGAAGAGGCTTTGGAGCTGATTAAATAAAGCAGAATTCACTGCTATTTGCAAATCTGAGGAGTTAATAGAATTATAAACTCTCCAAATTAAAGGAATTTTCTTGGTCATAAAAAAGCATGACAATCTTTACCAACCCTGTTATAGGTGACAGTGAACAAGGAGTTTTGCCCAACAGCAGAACTGTGAGAATCAGAAGAGAAAAATAGTGGAGAAGTGCATTCTGTGGTACATATTTTTCCTGAAGGGAACAAGGTTAACAAGACCCGAAGTAAAGAGTTAAAAGTTGCCTTGGGCACCTAGCTTCCTCCAATCATGTTCTTCCCCGATATGTATCTGTGTTTGTCCACTCCTTCCCAGTAAATATCATGTGCATTGGTGGAAGAATGTGAGCCAGGTTCATATGTGGGTTTATAGTGTTACAGTGAGTAAATTTTGACCTTCTCGAGTATATGTTCTGATCATTTCCACTCTTTCTTCACAGTCAATTTTGTTATTTGTTTTTTATCTTTCATTAAGTAAAAGTAATGATTATTTCTGTTTTATCTTCTAATGAATAACTGTAACCTTTATTAGTCCTGCTTTTGTTTTATCATCAAATAAATATTTTATGTTTAAAACTAAAGGGTGAAAGTCTTCTTCAATAGATAAGTGGTTAGAGGACATGAATAAACATTTCTCAAAGAAAAATTATAAGCTATCAAAAACCATATTTAAAAAGTTCCAAATTACCACTACTAAAAGAAATAGAATTCAGTACAAATTCAATTTCAACTTACACCCATAAATTCACAAGACTGAATTAAAAAAAATAGTAGGTCTAGAGAATGTTATAGAAAATGGTGAAAGACAGGCATATTGATATACAATTGGTAGAACTCTGAATGGTTATGACCATTCTGAAAATCAAATCAGAGTTATGTGAATAAATTGACTAAAAATTCCATATCTTTTGATTCAGAATCACTACTGCTAGACATGTTTAGATCATTACCAAAAAGAAAGGCTCCACACATACCAAAATATTTATATCCACACTTTTTGCAGTATCAAAGAGGTGGACACAAGATTTCCATTGATTAAAGAATGGCTAAATAGATCAAATTCATGAATGCAGTTAATTTCTTAAATTATTTATTTTAATTAATAAGAATTTATTTTCTTCCTCCTATTCCCAATCCATTGGGAAAAACCCACATTTCTTATAAAAATATGCAGAATCAAAAAAAATATTCCTTCATTGGCCATGTTCAAAAATATGTTTCATTTTGTACTCTGAATTCATCACTTCTCTGTCAAGAGAAGGATAACATACTTCATCATTGTTGAATCATAATTGGTCATTACATTGATCAAAGTTCTTATAGTTTTTAAAGTTTTTTTTACAGTGTCATTATTATATAAATTGTTGTCCTGATTCTGTTTATTTCATTCTTTATCAGCTTAAAAAATCTTCAAAATTTTTCATTTTTATAATATTGATGTTGCATTATAAATTGTACTTCTTACCAGGAGGTCCTTATACACATGAAATGAGATGCCTATGCATGCATGTGTGTATACACCCATACAAACACACACATATCTGTTTCAATTTAAAAGAAATTCTTATTATTCTTCTGGCTTCAAATTATATACATATATATGTGTATATATATATAAAATAATATAGCATTGCTTTTCACACATACATACACACACAATTTTCTTGCTAAACTGGATTACTAACTCTTCATGATAACCCCAAACCCAACTCCATTCCTTTGCATAGCTATCCTCCCATGTCAGAAATGCTTTTCTTCCTGCCCTTCCCTTCTTGAAATTCCTAGCTCCTTTCTAGGCTAGACTAAATGCCACCTCCAATAGCATGCCCTTCCTGATTTGGGGATATCACTCTGAACTGGTTTGTTTTTGAAAATCTTTTTCACTTGCTGTGTACATGCTATCCTCTCTTCCTCCAAAATAAGTATTTTTTGAGGACAGGACTGTTTTTTCCTTTTGTCTTTCTAGCACCTAGCACCATGACTGTAACATAGTAGAGACTTGATAAATGACCGATGTTTTGAATTAAATTGAAATTATCTTCAGTATATGCCTGTGAGGTATGAGACAGTCATCATTTATTTTATCATCTTACAACAAACTGAGGCAAAGGGAGAATATGTTACCTATCCCGATAAATCTATAGAAGAAATAGTCCTGGAACTCCATTTCATTATTTCACAGACTGCCTTCTGCTCTCTCTATTCCCCTCTGCATCAAAGCTTAGATCCAGCCTGGAAACATAAATTCATTTCATGGGAATTTCCACAAACTCAATTTCCAACCAATTATCTTCTAAAGTACAGCCTATAATTATCCTTCATACGTGTTAACCGTCAATTAATCAACAGCTATTTATTAAGCACATAGTATGTGCCCAGAATTGCCTTAGATGCTAGGGAGGATATAAAGAAAGTTAATCCTTGATTCTTTACTTACTCTGTATGACTATTCTGCCTCTTTTTCTGGCCAAGTGTATAACTCCGATGATATCTTTTACTCAGTTTTCCAATGCAATTCTTTGGTAACAAGCTTCAGCCTCCTCACCCCACCATGCACAACTTCATTGTCTTTTGAATGACCACAACTTTAGATATTCAAACTGAAGACCATGACTCAGAAACATACAGCATTACAAAAAGATTATTGACACTCATAAACGGGGCCAGGAAGAATGCAACGACTGCCAAATGGCTGCTTTCTGTAAACCTCTCTAACCACAAAAACTGAAAGAAATTATGGACCTGAAGGAATGATGGACCAATTATGCAATATCCTGAAAATTGGTACAGAGGCGTTTGAAGTACCTTGGTAGCTACATAGATGTTACATTCAATTTGGACTCTTAATTTTACATTTTATACGACTAAGTCAGACATCTTTGGCAATGACAGCTCTCCCTGTTTTATGTCTCTGTTGACTAATAATCAATAGGAGTTTTCTCTTTTATATATTTCAAGGAATTTTGTATGAATTTAAAAGTTTATGCACATTGAAGAGTATTTACCTGTAATTCATTGCAAAAAATAAAAATAGTATAGTGTACAAAGAGCAGGTCTAACAGTCAGGAAAATATGGTTTTAAATCTCATCTCTGATACATACTAGATGTGACTTCAGGCAAGTTACTTGACCTCTTAGCATACTAACTAACCACCTAAAATTTAAGATATAGTGCAGGTACCAATCTGCATGAGTAGAGGGAACTCCCTAGGAGCTCCCTATAGAAATGAAATTATTGTTGCAGTTTAAAAAAAAATGCATAGTACACACTTCCTTGTAGGAGAAGCACCACTTTATGCCATTTTTCCTTTTTATATATATTTTACATATTATCCTATTTCTAGTATTCCATTTCTAGTCTTCTTTCTAAGATCATCCTAAAATACTTTTGGGATGCTCTGGCTCTACTGATTCTCTAGACCAACTTTTGCAAACTTGTTTTCCTGTCTACCATTTCCTTGTTTGAGGTGGCAATAATGTTCATAATCACGGTCAAGCAAACCCCTAATAAGATGTTTACAAATTAATTTACCTTCTCAGCCACTGTTGCCCTTACTCATCATATGTCCCTTTTGGCAGAGCCAAGTACTTTTAAGGGTGGCTGAAACACATTCCAGTGATGTTCTGGATTTTTAATTATGTCATTAGGAAATAATGAATTTTGTTGAAATCTTTAATTTTTTTAATGTTTTTTTTAAAACTCCTTAAAAAGATTAAGTTAGAGTTGCCTCAATTATATTCCATATCTTCCCATACTTAATTCCTTCAATTTTGTTGTTAATTTCAAATTTCTCCTAAAAGTCAACTGTCTAAATATTTACAGACTCCTATATCAGTACTAAATCATTTGCAGTCATTTAGACTCTATTTAATTTAATTTTTAAGGACATTCATTGGTAACTCTAACTTCTGAAAAAAATATAGTTATGATATGCAAGTATGATAATTCTCTATAATCTATAAGCCTTTGTCTTTTCTTGATTGTTACTTCTGAATCAAGTTTTCCCACATATTTTCATTATTCTTCTGTATTCCCACTTTTACACTGAATTCACGAAGTAGTAAACGAAATGACAATTTAATTTGGAGGATCTTATTGCATTCTTCATTAAAATTTTCTCTCCATACTCTGCCATGTTTGCTATAATTATCTTCCTGTCAGTCTGCTTGCAAATACTTATCATGAGTACATACCCTAACATAATAAGTAACTCATAGTTTGTATTTAGTATTTGCTTGCTTTATTGAGAGGACCAATATTATATAAATAGCTTCTCCAAAGACAGTCTATGTACCTCTTTTAGCTACAATTAGTTTTTGTTTACTAGCTTTCTTTATAACAAGAACATCAAATGGTATATGAGAAGACAGTGAAGAATATGTTGGAAAATACAGTCTGAGATGAAAGAGGAAAAGTGGCAAGTGATTTTTTAACTGCATAGAAATATCAAGTATATCCCTGATGATTTTCTTTAAGAAGTGAGTAGGAAATGATGAAAAGGATAAGTATCAACTAACATTACAACACATGATGTTGATTCTCTCTTAACATATAATACATACTGATTATCAGTATAGGACTCATTTTCAAATTATCTGTATATGCACACTAAGGCCATTTACTGTTACAAAGATAACAATAACAAAAATGACAAAGGATAAATAGTTATGGTTAATTAGTCAACAAATATTCATTAAGTAATTTGTATGTGCCAGTGTTCAAAATTTGGCATATAAATATAAGACAATGAATAAAACTAAAAAAAGATTTTCGTATTCATGAGGGACACAAGAATACATCTAAGCATATACAGAATCAATAGAAATAAATACAAAGTAGTTACATGCTAAGTCATTTGTGATGGAGAGTACTATCAGTTAAGGGGCCAAGAAAGACTTCTTGTGGATATAGAAGACTAGAGTGAAACAAGGAATTCAAAACAAATAAAATTTAAGGAATAATTTTTAAATGATTAAAAAGACATAAAATATGTAAGAACCAGATATTGTGGCCTAAACTTGGGGAAGACAGGATACACATGGGAATAGACTACTTTAAATATTGGATTTCTTAGGTTTGTCATTCTTTTATTTTTTCTGCACTTTTTTCTTTATAATGAGAGTTCTAGGAGTGGAAGAGAAAAAATTAAACCTTGGGAACAACATATTGTAAACTTATAAGACAGCGATCACATCAATGAATAGAAATGGAATATATTCACCTATAAAAAGGACGAAAGAAGCAGAATGAATAAGGAACTAAAATTGATATTTATAAGGATCATGTTTGGAACATAAAGATACACACAGAGTCAAAATAAGGAGATGAAACAGAACTCATTTTGCTTTGGCTAAATGGAAAAAAGGGAGTAACAATCATGATCTTAGAAAAGGCAACAGGAAAAATACATATTATTGAATATTATGTTTAAAGGTGCCATAGATAATGAAATAATATCAATAAGTAATATGTATTAAATTTCATGATATCTAACTAATCAAAGGAAATGTTAAACTTAAGGGACAAATGTTCAATAAAGCTGTAATAGTCAGAGGCATCAATTTTTCTCTTCTAGGCTTTGAAAAATCTCAGTAGAACTTGAGAAAATCGATGTAATGTGATAGATCTCTGATAATGAATGAGAAAATAAAAAATATAGATAAATCTTATCTATACATGACACTTATTCAAAAAAATGACCACATACTAGGACATGAAGTCTTCATAAACAAGTACAAAAAGTAGAAATGTGAAAGGCATCCTTTAGGAAGCAAGATGCAATATGAATTATAATCAACATAATACCTCTAAAGTAAGTACTCATAATTAAATGAAGACTAAATAACAGTCCTAAAAAAAGATATATCAAAGAACAATTTTTTAAATGACAGGAAATTTAATTAAATAAAAAAGCATGAGTCACAATTCAACAGTATTTGACATGTATCTAAACTCTCCCTTGAGGAAAAGTTTCTCTCTCTAAACATTTTCATTAACAAAATAAGGCAAAAAAAAGATCAATGAGTTGGACACAAAACCAAAAATAAGAGAACTATTAAAGGGGAAAAAACATTTGAAACAAAAATAATTTCAAAAATGGATATTTGGAAAATCAAAGAAGAGTGAAATATTTTTAAACTAGTGAAGTGATCATTAAAACCAAGATTTGGTTTGCTAAAAAGCATTTTCTGAAAAGGCAGAGCCAAGATGGTAGAGAAGAGGCAGGAAGTTTTCTGGAACTGTCCCAAATTTCCTCAAGGCAACTTTAAACCATGCCTCAAAACAAATTTTGGGGAGACAGACACCACAAAAGTATAGGGTAAAATAATTTTTTAGCCCAAGATAACTTAGGATTGCAGAAAAGGTAAAAGGGGAGCATAGTCTATTGCAGGCAATATCTGAGCTAGCCAGGGGGATGTCCTGGGCTCAGCAAAGATCAGCAACTGAGGTTCCCTGGTCCATGCTCAACAGACCAGCAGTACAGCTGGCCAATTATTAAGCCTCTGGGGATGCAGCAGGCTAGTGGTCAGGCCTGGCAGACTCAGAGACCCTATCACAGAACACTAGTGACCAGTGTCTTGGCCAGTAGCACAAGAAGCTTGGGACAGTGCCCTCTGTGCTCCAGGAGCAGAGTTGAATTTTAAAAGTCATGAAATAACCTGGAAAATGAACAAAACACACAAAAAGTCATTATCATAGAAAAATACTGTGGCAACAGGAAAGATCAAAACACAAACTCAGAAGAGGACAACATTGTTAAAATATCTACATGCAAAACTTGGAAGAGAAATATGAATTAGTCTCAAGCCCCAAAAGTCCTCCTGGAAGAGCTCAAAAAGGACTTTAAAATCAAATGACAAAAGTTGAAGGAAAATTGGTAAAAGAAATGAAAGCTATACAAGAGAATCACGAAAAAAATCAACAGTTTGGAAAAAGAAAACAACTCTTTAAAAAGTAGAATTGGTCAAGGAGGTATAGAAAGGAGGTATAAAAGCTATTAGATGAAAATAATTTCTTAAAAATTAGAATTGGGCAAGTAAAAACTAATGACTCTGTGAGACATCAAGAATTAGTCAAACAAAATCAAAAAGGTAAAAAAATAGAAGAAAATGTAAAAAATAAAACTGACCTGGAAAATACATTCAAGGAAGATAATTTGTGAATTATTGGACTACCTGAAGGTCATGGTAAAAAGGAAAAAAAAAAGAGCCTGAACAATATCTTTCAAGAAGTCATCAAGGAATACTGTCCCCTATGCTAGAAATAGAGGGTAAAATAATAATTGAAAGAATCCACTGATCTCCTCTGGAAAGAGATCCCAAAACAGAAACTCCAAGGAATATTTTAGTCAAATTCCATAACTTTTATGTCAAAGAGAAAATACCTCAAGCAGCCAGAAAGAAACAATTTAAATTTAATGGAGTCACAGTCAGGATTACATAGGACTTAGCAGTTTCTACATTCAAGGATCAAAAGGTTTGGAATATGGCATTGTAGAAGGCAAAGGAGCTTGGATTACAACCAAGAATCAACCACTTTGAAAAACTGAGCAAAATCTTTCAGATGAAAAAATGGATATTCAATAAAATAAGGGACTTTCAATCATTCCTGGTGAAAAGACTAAAGCTAAACAGAAAATTTTCAAATACAAGATCCAGAAAGTAAATGGGAAAGAAAATATATGTTATTCAATAAAGTTAAACTATTTACATCCCTACACTTGAAGATGAGCCTCATAACTCTTAAGAACTTTATCTTTATTAGTACAGTTAGAAGGTGTATAGATAGACAGGTAGGAGTTGACTTTGATGGTATGATATATTAAAAAAATTAGGGGATGAGAAAGAAAATTGCACTAGGAGAAGGAAAGGAGAGGTAGAGTGGGCTAAATTATGTTACATGAAGAGGAAGAAAAAACCTATTATAGAGGAGGGGAAGAGGAGATAAGAGTGAGCATTGATTGAATTTTATTCTCATTAGATTTGGATAAAAGAAGAAATAACATACATACTTAGTTGGGCATAGAAATCTGTCTTACCTTTTAGGTAGGTAGGAGGAGAAGGAAACAAGAAAAGGGAATGATAAATTTTGAAGAGGATATTGAAAAAAATTGAGAGACTAATACATTCTTGGTGGAGTCGTGAACTGATTCCAAACATTCTGGAGAACAATTTGAAACTATGTGCAAAGGGCTACAAAATGGTGCATATCCTTTGATCCAGTAATACCACTACTAGGACTATAATGGGTAAAAGACCTACATACACAAAAGTTTTTATAGGAGCTCTTTGTGTGGTGGCAAGAAAATGGAAATTGAGGAGATACCCATCAACTGGGGACAAGTGGTTATATATGAATATAATGGAATATCATTTTGTCATAAGAAATTATGAGCAAGTAGATTTCAGGAAAAATTCTGGAAAGACATACATGAAGTGATGCAAAATTACATGAGCAGAATCAGGAGAACATTGTACACAATAACAATAACATTGTATGATGAGTAAGTATGAATGACTTAGGTCTTCTCAGAGATGCAATGATCCAAGACAGTTTTTAAAAGAGTCATGATAGAAAATGTTATCCACACCCAGAGAAAGAACTGATGGAGTTTGAATGTAGATTGAAGCACACTATTTTCAATTTATTTTTTGACATTTTCCCTTTTTGTCTGTTTCTCCATTCACAGCATGACTAATATAGAAATATGTCTTACATGATTGCATGTATATAACCTATATAAAATTGCTTACTATTTTAGGGAGAGTTGAGAAATGGAAAGGAGAAAAATTTAGAATTGAAAATTTTTTTTAAATGAATGTTAAAATTACCTTAACGTAACTGGAAAAAAAATACTATTTAATTTTTTTTAAAGAAACAGAATAAGAATGATAAAAAATAATATTTGTTACACCACGGAGGTCCAAGAGCCCAGAAACTATCTTAGCCAACAAGCATGTGATCTGTTTGCCAAACCAAGAGACATGACACCAAAGACAACATCATGTATAGTATAAATGCATTTGCAAAATTTTGTAGGAGAAAATGATAGATTAGGAATAGTATTGTCTCATAGCAACTGCGGGATTCTATAGAGGAAAAATGAATTCTCAGAATGCTCAGAATGTCTGAATTATTTTACATCATTTCAAGGACTTAGAAAGACATAAGGACTTGTAAAGTTTTAAAAATAAGTTTGTGGGGGTGTAGAGCCAAGATGACAGACTAGAAAGACACATATACTCTAGTGCTTCCCCCACAGCCCACAAAATACCTGTAAAAAATGACTCTCAACAAATTCTAGAGCAGCAGAAGCCACAGAAAAACAAGTTACTTTCTTGGTGAACAGGTATCTTCTTCCATCCTTTTGAATGAGGAAAAGGAAGGCATACTGTCAGAGGAAGTCAAGGCGTCTGCCTCCAGTACCTCCAAAATGAATATGAAATGGGATCAGACCACAGAAGAGCTTGAAAAGAGTAACAGCAGCCTGCTAAAGGAGAACCAAAAAAATGCTAAGGAAAATAACACCTTTAAAAAGAAGCTAACTCAATTGGAAAAAGAGGTCCAAAAAGCCAATGAGGAGATGGAGGCTTTAAAAAGCAGAATTAGCCAAATGGAAAAGAAGATTCAAAAACTCACTGAACAAAATAGTTCTTTAAAAGAGAGAATAGAGTGAGTTCAGGGAAGCTAATGACTATGAGATAAACCAAGAAGTTAGAAAACAAAATCAAAAGTTTAAAAATAAGTTTGCAAGTAAGCTGATGAACATAAAAAATAGAATATTTGTTAGTATTTGTATGTTTTCTTCATCAGTCACTTCAATTATCTTTTGGTATTTATGTTTTTTATGATTATTTTTTCATCATGTAAGCTCCTTGCTTAAATACATCAGCCATGGTAACTGAAGATACTCAGTAGAGGGTTAACTAATTAAAACACACCAAAGGTTTGCTTGAGAAGGATCAGTAGAAATAAAAGAATTTTTTTTTCAAATTTCCTATCCTCTATTGGCATTACAGGGCAAAAATTAAAAAAAAAACACATGGTGAATCAAAGGGTATACTATTAGGTTGCATTTTTCATGAGATTTGGGGATATGAAAGAATTTTCTATATGTCTGTACATGTGCACAGTGATGTCTCCAGATAAAGATTTTGATTAATGAGGAGTTTTTACAATGTGAGTCTTAAAAATGTGAGCAAGCCATATGGATGACCTCATGGGAATGTAAAGACATAGTTGGAATAGAGGGAAAGAACATAATTTCTGGGCCTGCGGTAGTGATGGCTTAAAGCTTAACATCATGTTGAAACCATGATGATGTTTATAGAGTTAAGAGTTTTCTATTGTTCTCCAGCCTACCACCAAAATATTACTAGGAAAGATTTCAAAATACAGATGGCACTGCGCTCGAAACTTCCACAATTCAGATTCTGACTTGCAAAGTGAATTACCTTATTTACCTATTTTGCAAAGTGAATTGACATATTCTAGGGAGTCAGAAAGACTAAGCAGACATTAAATTATAGTTCTCTTGGAGCTACGGGAATTATATCCTCTTGTTTATATCACTTTGCTTTTTTCTTCCCTTCCTTATTATTAGTTATATCATATTATAACATTATGCTATGAAATCGAATTTATGTGTCTAGAAATAGAGTAACATGTCAGATGGAGGCTTGGGTCAGAATTTGAAATAGTTGTTTTCTGCAATAGGAGAGCTATATTTAGAAAGAAAATTAGAAGAAAGAGACAAGGCTTTTTATGTTTATTTGTTTATAATTTATATATATGATATTTATGTATAATCTAAATGGTAATTTATATATAAACTGAGTCTGCGTTCATCTTTAGTTTTTGAAGAAGACCGTGACATTAGAGAAATGACGTCATGACTTGCACTTAACTTTGTTTTGAGTGAGGGAGGGCTGTGCAAGATCACCAGCCTCACTTTCCCCTCCTGAGCCATCAGGATTCATTGACCAGATATTCATCAGGATGACTGGAAATACTCCAGGATGCACTGGGAGACCTTGCCCTATTCAGGTACTCATTTAGATTGAGGTAACTCCCATTCAGTGATTGGACCTCTTTAAGAAGTAATCAGGGAATGGTCCCTTTAATGAGCAAAAGAAAAAATAAGTAAATCAAGCTGGGAGGAAAAGAGCAACAGTTACTATTGATAATCACTCTGAAGCCAGGAGTGTCCTGAGAAGAGTCATTAAGTGGAATTTGGGCAGGGATCTATTATTGTGCAATGTATGAGATTCAGAGTACAGTGAGTTTAAGGTTTTGGGAAGGAAAGAAAAGAAGAAATGAAGAAATGAAGAAAGAAAGAAAGAAAGAAAGAAAGAAAGAAAAGAAAGAAAGAAAGAAAGAAAGAAAGAAAGAAAGAAAGAAAGAAAGAAAGAAAGAAAGAAAGAAAGAAAGAAAGAAAGAAAGAAAGAAGAAGAAAGAAAGAAAGAAAGAAAGAAAGAAGAAAGAAAGAAAGAAAGAAAGAAGAGAAGGAGAAAAGAAAGAAAGAAAGGAGAAAAGAAAGAAAGAAAGAGAGAAAGAAATCTGGTCTGTAAAGCCCAAGTTAATATGGAATTCTCTATTTATTTCTCCCTTGCTAAATAATTTCACCACACATCAACCATCCTACTACTGTTTTCTTAGGTTGCCAATATGGTACATGATAGGTCAGATACTCTCTTAACGTAAGTCATCATCATTTCTCTGTTCACTTACATTCCTACACACATATCCATATGTACATGCATGTACATATTATACATATCTATGGTAGAAATATCAGTAAGAATAATTTTTTAATATTCATGTTGATTACAGTTGATTTCATAAAGGATATTTGCCTACCGTTCAACAACTTCACTCTACATGGTCGAATCCCCAACTGATAGGAATGTTCTAGATGGGCCTATGCAGCCTGCCTCCTGCAAATAAACAGAATATTTCTTACCTATGATAGGTGATTATGTGGCTTTCACTCAGCTCTTGTAATTCATTCTTGCCTTCTGGCATTCATGAGTCATGGGTCTTTTACACTTGTCAAAGAAACCTAATCCTTACCCTTCATGGGCCAGCTATCCTAAAGATGGCTGAACATGTAATTGCCTTGAAGTGTAAAATATTTCCCACATTATTTATTATAGCGATGCCTGCTAGCACCTCTATAGTTGAGGTTGTGTCAGCATTTTCATTATAACCCCCTATTTCCAGCTGTAAAAATGTGCTCCAGGCTCAGATTCAACACATGGGAGCTAAGTCCAGAGGAAATTTTCTACCTTTTTTTTTTTAACAAATAAATTGGTAGGGGCATTTTTAAAGTTATATTAGCAAAAGAGAAAAGAAATCGTGAAATAGACTTTTAAAGCTTCTTTTTGTGCATTTAAATCTAAGATTAAGATAAGGGTATGATAACTTCACCAATCACCATGTGTATGTATACAGATGGGGCAAAGTCACAAAGTTGCTGCCTCCATCAATTTCTCATTCTTTCCACCTCTTTCTCCACAATTTAGTCACAAGGGAAGAATGGACACAGGGCTGTGGTCTTTTGAATCAGTACTGGTTATGGAACTGTTAAATAGCCTTTATATGGAGTATAAAGATAGAAATTACTATTCTAGTCATATCAAATTAATATTAAAAACACTGTCATATAACCAGTATATATTAAATATATATTTATTATACATATATGTACATATATGTACATATATGTGTATATATATATCTATGAGAGAGAGAACAAGAGAGGTAAGAGAGAGAGAGAATGAGAGAGGAGGGGGGGATTATTTGGAAACAGTAGTTTTTTATGTGTTTTTTTTGTTTGGTTTTGTTTTATTTTCCATCAGATTATTTTGCTTGCTGAGGACTGTGGCTATAAGATGTGAAGATGTCAGTGGATGAGTAGAGAGTTGCATAGTGACAAATCTTGCAATTTAAGGACCTTGTGTGAGTACCAAGTTTGAGAGGAAGTATACCAGAGTGGTGGAACAGGATAGCTAAGGGATCAGAGAATCCAGAAGGAAAGGCATGTGAAATGCTAAAAACAATCTTTATCTACTTGAACACTTTACCTTACCCTTTGTAGGCTAGGTTTTATTTATCTTTGTATGCCTCTTATCTACAGAAACAAAGTACTGTGTCATTCAACCAATAAGCATTTATTAACATTCTACATACTTTGCTGCTCACTGAGGAAATGAATTCAAACGTAAGACAGTCCTTGTTCTAAGGAAGCTTATGATGTAAAAAAGTATGATAAAATTAACATTAGACTCATCAGAGGTAGTTCAGTCATGTTCTACTCTTTTTGACCCTGTAGACCATGACACATCAGCTATCAGATGAGATTTCCTTGGCAAACACACTAGAGTGTTTTGCCATTTTCTTCTCCATCTCTCTTTACAGATGAGGAAGCTGAGACGAACTGGGTTAAGTGACTTGCCCAGGTTCACACAACTAGCAAGTGCCTAAGGATGGATTTGAAGTCAGGTCTCCCTACAACAGGCCCAGTGCTCTATGCACTGAGCCAACTAGCAAAGGGCCTGAGGTGCAACAGATAATGTGTTTGACTAAGGATCAAAATATTCTAGACTTGTCAGAGGAACTGTGTTCAAATTCTATCTCTACCAGAGATATTAAATATCAGTAGCTTATATACTACTATAGGGTTTCAGACACTTAGTAGCTGTGTGACCCTGGACAAGTCACTTAATCCTGTTTGCCTCAGTTCCCTATCTGTAAAATGAGCTAGAGAACAAAATGACAAACTATTCTAGTATCTCTGCCAAGAATACCCCAAATGGGGTTACAAAGATTCAGAGATAACTAAATAAGAACCACATTATCATACTCTTATGATAGGGTGAAATTTAAACATCTAAACATAAAACAGTGAGACTGCTCATAATCATTGCATTTTGGTTTTACACTACCCAACAATTCCCTGTAGTTCTACAATTTTGGGCAAACCATGCCAGAGCTTGGCTTATCCTCCTGTTAGTGGCCATCTCCTCCTCCAAGAAACACTGCAGTGGATGAAGGGAGAGGACATTCCATAGAACTGAAGTCCTAAAATTTCCTGACCTCTTTAAACTCACAAGACCACCTCCAAGGTTGAATTCATCCATTCGAAGAGGATTCTGTTTAGTCACCTACAATCAGGGAAGGAATAAAAACATGAAAGTGGCACCTAGGACTAGATGACTCAGTAGATAGAGCACTGAGCCTGGAGTCAGGAAGACTTGAGTTCAAATCCAGCTTTACTAGCTGTGTGACCCTGGGCAACACACAACCTGTGTTTTTCTTAATCCACTAGAGAAGGAAATGGCAAGCCACTCCAGTATCTTTGCCAAGAAACAAGATAATATGGTCCATGGAGTCATGAATGACAGAACAACTACATGGCTGAGATCCAGGTTTAATCTCATGTTGGCAAGATAGGTGTTTTGGATTCCATACACTCATATATACCATGTGGCAGGGATGGAAAAGAGGATCAGTTCCAGGGAAAGTTTTCAATAATCCTAATGCAATCTACACATTGGAAGAGAAGAGTGCAGCCAAGGATGAAAGACTTTTAAAGATCCACTAAGTCATAAGCTCTTCCTGATCAGAGGCCAGCAAGAGTATTGCTTCATCACCTCACAATGTAAGCCCTTCAGCTTTGAGTCATGTTTCCCCAAAGTCCTCAGAATTTTGAAGAGGAGTTTTAGTTCTTGTTCCATGGGATAGCCCCTATAAGCCCATTCCCACATATTCTTCAATTCTTGCTTCAGCTATTATTATCACAGAAGGATTATGATTCTATATTAGATTTCATGAGTAATACAATTGTCATCTCTACCCAACAAAACTGAGTATGATCCTACAAATGGACTTTTAATGAGAGGACTTTCAAATGTTCCTGATGAAAAGACCAGAACTGTAGAGAAACTTTGACATACAAACTCAGGAGTCAAGAAAAACATAAAAAGGTAAGCATGAATGTGAAATCAGAAGGGACTAAATAAGGTTAAACTCTTGACATTCTTATATGGAGAGGTGATACGTGTAACCTCTCAGAACCTTATCATCATCAGGAATACTAGAGGGAATTTAATTATTTTAGACCTAGAGAAGGTCGTAGGTATGATTCCATTTTGTTTGGATGATCTCTAAAGAAGAATGGCAGAGTAGAGAAGAAAAGTGGAGACAGAGAGAGAGAGAGAGAGAGAGAGAGAGAGAGAGAGAGAGAGAGAGACAGAGAGACAGAGAGACAGAGAGACAGAGACAGAAACAGAGACACAGAGACACAGAGATAGAGACAGACAGAGAGACAGGGAGAGAAAAGAGCAGGGGATGAATGGAAAAATGCTCTCACATAAATGGAGTGCACAAGAAAAAGATTTTTTCTTTTACAAACAGGGAGGATAAATGGGAGGGTGAGGGGAACAGACATTTGAACTTCATATTAGTTAAAGAAAGAAGAATACACAAACACAGAGCTGGGAATAGAAATTCATCTTTCCCAACAGGGAAAGAATGAGAGAAGATAGGTTAAGGGAGGTAATATTCAGAAGCAAAATAGACTATTAAAGAGGACACAAGGAGAAAAGAAAAGATAAAGTGTAAGGGATAGAATGGAGAGAAATATAGTTAGCAATCGTAATTATGAATGTGAATGGAATAAATTCACCTATTAAGTGGAAGAGGATAGCAGAATTGATCAGAAAACAGAATCCAGTTACACATGATTTATAAGAAACACATGAAACAGAAAAATACATATAGAGTTAAAATAAAGGACTGGGTTAGTCTTTTAAACTTCAGCTAAAGCAAAAAAGGCAGAGTTGATAATCATGATCTCAGGTAAAGCAAAAGCAAAAATAGATTTGATTAAAAGAGATAATATGAGAAACTATATTTTTTCTAAAAGGTACCATACACAAATAATTAATATGAATAATGGACATTTAAGCACCAAATGGCACAGCATATAAATTATTAAAGGAAAAATTAAATCACTTACAGAAGAATTTTTTAAAAAATCGTAATAGTGGTGGTCCTCAATTTATTCCTCTTAGACTTATACAATTCTGACTATAAAATAAACAAGAAAGATATTAAAGAGATGAATGGAATTTTTATTAGGTATGATAGACCTCCAGAGAATGTCAAATGGGAATAGAAAGGAATATAGCTATTTCTCAGGTGGGCATGACATCTTCACAGAAATTGTTCATGTATTATGGCACAAAAACTTAAAAAAGAAATATAGTAAACCAAATATTAAATACATCCTTTCCTGAGCACAATTCAATAAAAGTTACATTTGAAAAAGAGTATTTTAAGACTAGAATAAATGTCTATTGGAAACTAATTGATATAATCCTAAAGAATAGGTGAGTCAAAGAATATATCAAAGAAACAATCATTTTCATTAAATGTAATGACAGCAATGATACAAGATACCAGCATTTGTGAGATGACGACAAAAAAGCAGCACTTAGGGGAGAATTTAAATATCTAAATCCTTTCATGAAGAGAGAGAGAGAGAGAGAGAGAGAGAGAGAGAGAGAGAGAGAGAGAGAGAGAGAGAGAGAGAGATCAACAAATTAGATAAAGAACTAAAAAAAAATCTTTAGAGAACCAAAAAATTAAAATACCCCAATTAAACAACAAAACAGAGGTCCTGAAAATCCCAAGAGAGACCAACAAGTTTCAAAGTTTTATAAAAAAGTAACAATAAGTAAAATAATAGTAGGTGGGTTTTTTGGGGGGCGGAGTAGATAACCCATTTGATTTAAAAAAAAAAAAGGAGAGGGGGCAAAGCCAAAATGGCAGAGTAAAGGCAAGGATTCACCTAAGCCCTCCCCAAAAGCCTTCTAAATACCTTTAAAAATGACTAAAAAAAATTCTAGAGCATCAAGATCCATAAAAAAAACAGTGAAACAAATTTCCAGCCCAAGATAACTTGGAAAGTCTGTAAGAAAGCTCTGTTGCAGCAGGATGAGAGAGGAGCACAGTCTAGCATGAGCCACACCAGCACAGACAGGGCCCCAGTAAACCCAAAGCAGGCTTCAGGGTGACTGAATTGCTGGTAGCAGTGGCAGTTTCCAGACCTTTCAGCCCACAGATGCCAAAGACAACTTAGAAGTTCAGGAAGAAAGGTCTCTTGCACCTGAGTGAGAGCAGAGTGCAGTCCAGCACAGGCCATGCCAGTACAGCCCTTAACAAACCAGGAGCAGACCTTGGGAATGATCGAATCAGTAGCTGTAGTAGCTGCTTCAAGAACTCTCAGCCCACAGATGGTAAGGGAGCTAAATAATTGGTCAGGAGATAACAGGAATTTTTTTTTGCGAGCACTGAAGCAAGACCCTGTTGCTTTGCCCATATTCAAATCTGGGTTGCAGTCCTGGTGGCAGTCCCAGAGTAAGGAGATGCACTAGCATAGCAAAGCTTGTGACAACAGTGGAGGGGGGACCCTCTTCACAGTTCCAGGGCAGAAAAGAGTGCTTGTGATTGTTCACACACTAGAGCATAGGTCAGCAGAGTAGAAAACATTTCTTATTAGCCTGCAGTATATTGGAAAAACTGAAAACTTAGAGGTCTCTAGAAGTATCTCAGAAAATAGCTGCACAAAACCCCTGAAACTTGGGATAGTGCACTCTCCACCCTGGAAGCAGAGCCCTACTTTAATAAACAGTTAAAAATCAAGTAATATCTGGGGAAATAAACAAACAATGGAAAAAAAAAACCTTAGACTACTGAGTTATGGTGATAAGGAAGATCAAAACACACATTCTGAAAAAGACAACAAATTCAAAACTCTCTAAGAAAAGTGTTAATTTGTCTCAGATCACAGAAGAGCTCAAAAACGATTTTGAAAATCAAGGAAGAGAGATAGAGGAAAAAATGGGAAGAGAAATGAGAGTGATGCAAGATAATCATGAGAAAAGAGTTAATAGTTTGGCAAAAGAGACACAAAAATATTGAAGAAAAAATACCTTAAAAAAAAAACTCGGTCAAATGGCAAAAGAGATCCAAAAAGTCAATGAGTAGAAGAGTACCTTAAAAAGCAGAATTGACAAAAATGGAAAAGGAGGTTCAAATGCTCACTGAAGAAAATAATCCCATAAAAACTATAATGGAGCAAATGAAAGCTAAAGAGTTTATGAGAAATCAAGAAACAACAAAACAAAACCAAAAGAATGAAAAAAATAGAAAAGAATGAAATAACTCATTTAAAAAACTGACCTGGAAAACAGATCCGGAAGAAATAATTTTAAAAAATTATTGGACTTCCTGAAAGCCATGATCAAAAAAAGAGTCTAGACATTATCTTTCAAGAAATTATCAAGGAAAACTGTCTTGATATTCTAGGACCACAGGGCAAAAGAGAAATTGGGAGAATCTACTACTGATCACCTCCCAAAAGAGATCCCAAAATGAAAACTCCCAGGAACATTATAGACAAATTCCAGAGCTCCCAGGTCAAAGAGAAAATATTATCAGCAGCCAGAAAGAAACAAGTCAAGATAACTCTAGTCACAGTCAAGATAATGCAAGATTTAGCATTTTCTACATTCAGGGATTAGAACACTTGGAATATGATATTCTGGAGAGCAAAGAATTTTTCTAAAATTTGAAACTTTTCTTTTCAATCACTTTAACCAATCCCATGGGTCCAAAATATCTCAAAGTTGTTTTAATTTGCATTTCTCTGTTCAACATTGATTTAGAACATCTTAATATAACTAGATATTGTTTTTATTTCTTCATCAGAATACTGTCTATTCATATCATTTGATCACTTATCAATTGGAAAATGACTTGCATTCTTAAACATTTGACAAAGTTCTTTATACATTTGAAATAGGAGACCTTTATCTGAGAAACTTTCTATAAACCTCTCCCCCAATTTTCTGCTTCTTTCTTATCTTGGCTACATTTGTTTTATTTATAGAAAACCTTTTAAATTTAATGTAGTCAAACCCATTTCATACCTCACTTTGTTCTCTATTTCTTTTTTATTCATAAATTGCCTATTTGTAAATCTGACAAGTAATATCTTCCATGTTCTTCAAATTTTCTTGTAATATCTCTCTTTCTTTCTAAGTCATGCAACTATTTTGATCTTATCTTGGAAAGTGGTGTAAAATATTGGTCTATGCCCAATTTCTGCCAAACTGCTTTCCAGTTTTCCCTACAATTTTTACCAAAAAATGAATTCTCATTCAATATTGTATTGAGAATCATTTTTAAATGGAAAAGGACACCTA
Organism: Bettongia penicillata ogilbyi; assembly: GCA_023548195.1. Taxonomy (NCBI): domain Eukaryota; kingdom Metazoa; phylum Chordata; class Mammalia; order Diprotodontia; family Potoroidae; genus Bettongia; species Bettongia penicillata. Next base: position 16,363,018 of record JAJHZJ010000089.1, on the reverse strand, counting down.
ACAAACAATACCACATCTCAAACTATGCTACAAAGCTGTAATCATAAAAAAATAATCAATGTGATACTGGGTTAAAAATAGAGACGTTGATCAATGGAACAGAATGGAGGCACAGTATAAAGGAGCAAATGAGCGTAGCAACCTAGTGTGTGATAAACTCACACTACTTGGGTAAGAACTCCCTATAGGGGAAGTGTTCATGACCAAAGAAGAGACAGAGAGGTTCACTGGAGATAAACTAGATATTTTTGATGACATAAAAAATTTTAAGGTTTTTGCACAAAAAACAATGCAGCTCAAATTTAAAAAAAAGGTAGGGAAATGTAGGGGATCCTTGCAACCAGTTTCTATAATAAAGCTTTCATTTATAAGCTATGTAGGGAACTAAGTCAAATTTACCAGAAAAAAGTCATTTTCTGATTGATACATGATCAAAGTATATGAACAGGTAGTTTTCAGAAGAATTCCAAGCTATCAATAGTCATTAGAAAAAAGAATACCCTAAGCCATGAATTATCAGAGAAATGTGAATTAAAATAACTCTGATATATAACCTCACAGTCACTAGATTAGCAAAAAAGGATCTGTGAACCAATTCACCTATACTGAAAAACAATTTAAAACAATTGTCCAAGGAGCTAATAAGTTATACATATCATTTCCTCTGCAATGCCACTAGTAGGTCTATGTTCCTAAGATCTCAAAGAAAATTTATGCATATATGTGAAGAACAAAGTACAACAGTCAGCTATAATCAACTTACACTACACTATATTATATTGTACTGGAAAGGGTACCAAACGCAGCAGGAAGACACATATTCAATATCTGTCTCCAGCAATGATTAACTAACTGTATAGCCATGGGAAAAAAAATAAGCTCTTTAAGCGTCAGTTTCTTTATTTATTAAATGGGCATAATCAGAAACTTACTTCCTAGCACAGGAACAGGGATTAAATGAGAGAATATGCTTAAAATGTTTTTCAAAACTTGATCACTAGATAAATATCAGTTATTCAATTAAATAACAAATTTCTATTAAATGCCTATATGTCAGACACTTTTCTAGGCACTGGGGTTACAAAGATAGAGAAGGAAACAATTCCTACTCCCAAGAAGTTTATATGGAATTATATACATAGAATACAAATAAATATAAAGTGGTTAAATACAAAGGTGATGGGAAAGGAGGGCTACAGCAGTTGGAGAGATCAAGAAAGATTTCATGTAGAAAGTAATACCTGAGCTATGTCTTGGAGAAAGAAAAGGAATCGATGAGGCGGAGAGGAGTGAACACATTCCAGGCTTGGGGGATTGCCAGTGTAAAGACACAGGGATGGGGTTGGAATGTCACATATGCGGAACGGAGGGAAAGCAGAAACTTTCAATAACTGAATGGAATATCACAGCTAAAAACAAAACCCAGAGTGGTCAGAACATGTAGTGTGGGCCTAGCTGAAAGAACAGTGGTCAAAAAGGCAGGAAGTCTTTACCCTTGTCCAAACTTTCCCACAACTGAGCTGTATCTTTGAAGAAGTCACAGCCTCCCTGGCACACGTGTTTCCAGATTTAAAAGGGCTCTCCCAATCTCTACTGGATTACATAACCTCTATGGCCAGTTCCCTAGTTTTAAAATTCTGACTGTCCTACACTCAGATTAGCAATCATCACCTATCAAACACTAGTCAGGATTCTAGAATCTTTTTTCCACCTCCAGAAAATCATCCTCAGGCTCACCAAGGAGAGCCTGAGGACACACAAGTAGGGTTACACACCAGGTCTGTTTTCGGAGTCATGCTGCCAAAAGAAGTCATATTTTCATGGACTGGCATCTCTCTGAAGAAAACTACCCCTGGGAAAACAAGAGCATTGTGGTTTCTTATTTGCTGTTTGTTTTTTCCCCAACTCTTTCCTTCTTTCAAGATACAAGATGAAAAGAATTTTAAAATGATGGTTTTTTGAACCTTCTTTCTATGGTTCTTCTGGTTTGTGTCAGCTTGGAGCGAATGCTTATACAGTCTGAAGTGATGGGATTCAGTGCAGCGGTGACCTGCTGTCAGGCTGTAGCAAAGAAACTGCTTTTTTGCCCCCCAAATCCAACCTAAACCTCATTAAAACTTTGAAAAAAGAAATAGAAACCAAAAGTTATAACTTGTTCCAGAATATTCAGGGGAGAGATTTTTTTCTTTTTTGTGGTCAGGGAATACAAGTTGAGGTTACTTGAGAACTATCTAGGCAAATTACGATAGATTCACTGCTGTCAAAATCTCCCATCTCAGGGAGGATCTGGGAGGCTTCCCAGGCCATGCTACCAGGTACCTTGAGTATTTGAATGTAGATTAAGTCTAGCCTATCTCTACTCTCCTACTAAGAGACAGTTTGACTGAATGTAAAACATAATACACAGAACCAGAAGACCTGAATTCTCCACTCTCTATATAAATATCAATTATTGTTATGTTGAGGGCAGGTAGGAAGTGCAGTGAACAGAGTGCCAGGCCTACAGCCATGAAGACTGATTTTCCTGAATTCAAATCTGGCCTCAGACACTTAGTAGCTGTGTGACCCTGGGGAAGTCAATTAACCCTATTTGCCTCAGTTTCCTCATCTGTAAAATGAGCTGGAGAAAGAAATGACAAACCTTTTTTGTGGTCAAGGAATGAAATTTTTTCCATTGTCTTTACTAAGAAAACCCCAAATGGGATCCTGATAATCAACAACTGAACAACGTGAACATAAGCACAAAAAACTGAAGTGACTGAACAAGAAATTGCTATTATTAAAAATAACTGATATTATCATTATTGTTATTAAATAGAAATGAGGGTCTTCAAAGAAGAGGTATGAAAAGACCTCCACCCTCCTTTGCAAAGGTGAGAGACTATAAATATGAAACACTGCATATTTCAGACTTTCTCAATGTATTAGTCTTGCTGAACTGTAGACTCTCTAGGCTGAGCAGGAGAAAAGGATGCTTTGGGAAATTTAGGTGATATCAAAACTGTATGTAATATATAGTATATAATATAGAAATATTATATTTTATATGCATTTTGCCACATATATGGTATATATAATTTATTTTAAAGAAATACATGTCAACAAACAAATTTCAGGTGCAGAAAATGTGATTAGTTATGAATTAATTTAGCTGTTGTGAAAAGCAATTTAGAATTATGAAAAAAGTGACTAAAACACTACTACTACTGCTGCTGCTGCTGCTGCTGCTGCTGCTGCTGCTGCTGCTACTGCTGCTGCTGCTGCTACTATTACTATCATTACCACTGCCAGTGCTGCTGATGATGACGATAATGGTGACGATGACGACGATGACGATGATAACAGTGGTGGTGGTAGTGGTGATGGTTGACTAAGATTTACACATCACTGCAAGATTTACAAAGCAGAAACTTTGGAGACATAAATACTACTAGCAGGCATATATACTCCGAGGAATTTAATAACAAAACAAAAGGCATCACGTACACCAAAATATTTACGGAAATATGTTTTATAGTAGTAATGAAGAATTTAAAATAGGGTAGATGCTCATTGTTTATAGAATTGAATTGACAAATTGTGGCATATGAACATGATTTAATATTACTATGCTATATTGATGAATTATAAATATAATAACTACATGGCAGCTTAGGACTACCTAATGAACTAATTAAAAGTAAAATAGGTAGAATTAAGAAAACAACATAGACAGTGACTATCATGTAAATGGAAAGAATGATAGGAACAAAAATTAAAGTCGTAATTAAAATGACTCAAGCTTAACTCCAAAGAAGACCTATGCAGACAGATTTTCTCCTCTTTGGAGATACAGAGAGCTGCGGATGTGAGACTTTGTATGCATTGTTTGACTTGATCAGTGTGTTGATTTCTTCGCCAATAGGCTTTTTTTTTTCCATTTTTTTTGCTTCTATTCTTTGTTATAAGAAATGATCTCTAGATAAGGGATCAAGGAGGATATATTTGGAATTGAATTACTGATATTCAAAGAAAAAGAACTGATCCTCTCAACTCTTTTGCCTCAACTCTGAAACAAAAGTACTAAACCTGCTTTATCTATCTCACAGGTCCTCTGTAAGGATACAGAGAGGTAAAGTACATGAAAGTCTTATAAAAATCAAAAAGCTTTATAGAAATATAGTTGGCTATAATTCAATCCAACACCCTCTTAGTAAGTGCCTGAATTTGAATCACAGATTTTTAGCTGGATGGGACTTCATAAATCATCTGCTCCAACCCTTCTATTTCACAGACAATGTCCAGAGAAGTTAAATAACTTTCACAAGACTACACAGTTAACAGAACCACAATCTCAACCCATGTCCTCTAAGTTCAAACACAATTACATGAATGACACAAAAAAATGTTTTGGTTAAGTGACCCATCACTGTAAATTCTTTATGTAGCTCTACAATGACAATTATCCAAAAATCTTACCACTAAAAGAAATTTTTCCCCTTAGGAATCAACTGGATCATATGCTGCTAAAGGATTTGTGTATTTCTTCTATAATCTTCACATTCCATCAGTCAAGAAGCATTTACTCAGTGATTTCTGTGTGCCCAATACAGTGTTAAGCATCAGAGATGCAAAACAAGGGACAAAGACACTCCTTTTCCTAATGGAGCTCATGGTCTAATGGGGAAAACATGAAAACAGCTATGTACATATGGGATATATGTAGTATAAATGTAAGGTAATCTCAGAAAAAAAGGCATGGGGGGGAGGGTGATAAGAAATGACCAGAAAAAGTCTTTGCAGAAGGTAGAATTTGAGATAAATCTTGAAGGAATCCAAGGAAGCCAGGGGCAGAGATGAGGAAGGGGATCATTCAGGGAATATGGAGACTAGCCAGTGAAAAGAGATATAGCTGGGATATGGAGTGTCCTGTCCAAGGAATAACAAGAAGACCGTTGTGTTTGGTTTGGGTCATAGAGTACCGTACATTGAAAGGGTAGTAAGGTATTATGTAGAGAGTATTCTACCCTAACTCTCTCAGAACAAGGTCTGCTATATTGCCCTCTCAAGTGTATGTTACCCTCTCCCTACTGTAAGCTGCTGTCTTTAGTACCCAGTATCTTTTAACTATTTAATATCTATTAGCTTTTTACAAAGGAATATTTACTTAAAAATACAACAGAACAAAAGTATAAATATTTTCCTTTAGCAGCTCCAGAGTAACACTCCCTTCTATTCCCTTTCAATCTCTGGGGAGACTGAGCTCTTCTGTGATAGAATTCCAATATAGCATTGATTCCATCAAGTTTACATTCAAATACACTGTCTCTACCAGATAAATCCTCTTTTTAGATGTCACTGGAATGGTCCTGAAGGTTGTTCCTCAATCCCCAGGACACTGATGCTTATCAGACTGAAAAACCCATCACGGACTCAACTTCCAGTCTCCTGGACCAAGGTTGTATGATCTGGCTCATTAAGTCATAACTTAAAACTTATGTCACCTAAAACAAAAGAGCAAACACTAAGGCTCACATTCAAAGGAAATACATGTTGATCTCAGAGGAAAAGAACATAAGGCCTCTCCCCATACTGCATCATCTCTTACTGGATGCCATATTTGGGAAAGAGAAGGACCACATCAAAAATGTCACCAAAGATCTATTTGGCTAGTGACTTTTGAATATACCCTCTGCTAACCAAAAATGTGGCTCCTCACCTGTTAGCAAAACCAGTCACAGAATGACCATGCATTATCCAAATTATAGGTCATCATGACTCTCCTGAAAGCAGTATTCCTGGCCTATGCCATGTAGAGAATTGTATTAGCAGCATTTCATATGTGCTCCTAAGGATTAAGTTCAATGACCAGTCCCCTGTTACCGTAAAATATCTGGAAAAGTAGGAAGGGAACAGGTTTCAAAGGGCTTATTAAACCAAATGGAGTATTTTATTTTTGATCCTGGAGTTCACTGAGTGGGAGTAGCAGGAGGGCGACCTGGTCAGACAGAGCTGTGCTCTTAGTAAGATCATTTTGTCAGCAGAGCACCTTGCATATGCTGAGTTATAATTTACTGATTGCTGTTCTGTAGATCATCAGATATCATTTGATAGAGTCTTTGAGGTATGTCGTTACTTTACTTTTGTAACTTGTTAATAGCCTTAGAGAGGAATATCTCATTCTGGGTTTTGGTGGGAGAATAGGGTGTCTCTATAAAGTGCCCTCAATTCAATCAGCCTGATTTACCTCACCTAATGAACCTAAGTAGCTTGAGCAATTGCACCAATTACCCATCTCTATTACATCTTTAATCCCTAGACCTCAAGTTTATGTTTCTCAAAGTCACTTGTTTGCTGGAAATCAGAAATTGAGCTGGGGTGAATTTGCCAAAGACAGAATACCAGTCCGGTTCCTTTCTTTGTTCACTCAAGATTGTTTGTTTTGAGAGCTTATTAGAAAAAAGGAATTTAAAAAAAGGAGTGAGTTGGAGAGGGAAAGGCTTGAAAAGACTATTTGCAATGCTTACAGTATAAACCCTGAACACTAATTAAGAAATTAGAGAAAGTTTCTTGTTAGTATTTCCTCTGTAGTTATAATCGAGGTACCAAAATGTGCAAACAGCCCAGATTAGCCAGAGTTAACATTTAGGGCAGGATTAGATTTCTTCAGCTGGTTTATGGGGCCAGTGAAGTTTTCCATTGGTATACTCCAGTATGTTATTTCTTCTGTCATAAAACTGGATATACTTAGGTAGTTTGCATCCTTTCCTATATGTATTCTCCCCGCTCCCCCAAAAAGGGAAGATTCTTTTTATATAATAAGATTTTGTAATTTTTTTTATCATAAGATTCTTTTAAGTTTGTCTTACTTTGATTTGTTATATAGGTCATACATACAAGAAATGCAGTTGTAACTCATTTTATTGGGGTGGTCCCCTAGTCTGCTACTGTTCTGGAGAATCTCCTATGGAATTGGGCCATTAGTGTCACTCCAGGGAGAGACGCGCTGTGTGGCTCAGTGCTGAAGGACTTTCCTTGGTGATAATGAAACAATATCTCATGGGTCTCTGTGATTGTCAAACCACAATGAAGATGAATGGCCACTGGGCCAGGAAGAGCTACTCACTCAAGAGACTAAGAGGGACTGAGGAGAGACAACTTTCTCTTATTTCCTGTCTTATAAGCATGTCATGTGGGACTCTGTCAGCTCACTCTTAGATTCCCTCTGGGAAGAGGAAGGGAATTTCTTCCTTGTTCTCCCTTACCCCATCGTCAATACATACACATACATACATACACACACACACACACACAGCAAAAGTTATGGTGACTACAGGAACTTGATAATGAGAACACAAGAGATTCTAAACTCATGGAGGATGGGACATGGTTTAGCCTTTCTTTCTACCTCCAGCAAATTGCACAGTGCCTGGCACATAGCAAGCATTTAATGCATACTTTTTATTTGTCTTTTATTGTCAAAGAAAACCAATGATACCGTAGAATTATATCTGAACTTACAATATATGAATTGAATTTAAATGAGGCAGAGCTGCACATTCATCAGCCTCACTTGCTCTTCCAGGGCCACCAGGAGGAAGACAAAATCAAGATGACTGGAGATGGCTCAGGATGCAGAGCATGACCTTGGCTAAACAAGGTCTGACCAAGCTCTCAGCAAAATTCTTATTATTTGCCTAAATTCTAAGTGTTCCATGTGCCTGCTACACACACACACACACACACACACACACACACACACACACACCACAAGGTACCCTGCAATCTCAAAGTACTCAATTTAAAAAAAGAGGTATTTTTGAAAGATTCCTGGACCTAATTCCAAGAGAAATGAGAAATGCCCTTTTCCAGCTTCACTGCTGAGTAAGAGACAGAGGTTATAATGGAGCTGGTGGCCTGGAATAACTAGAGCAGATCCCAAGGGAACCACATGAAGATCAAAATATTTTCTGGATTATTGTCAACATATTTAATTGTGACCGAACTTAGAGGTTCAGTAATAACAAAGTAGAATCATACAATTTTAAAGTCTGCACAGACCACAGGTGTAATAGAGCAAAGGACAAAGAGTCAGGAGATTTGGATTCCAATCCCAGTTCAGACTGTGACATATAAACAGACAATAAACACAGGAATGTTAATTGATTGACTACGTATCTAGGTAAACTTGAGACTGGAATTCAAGCCCTCCAACTGCCCATTCAACAATTGTTTCTTCCCTTGACCACAGGTCACCAAATAGTAGTCCCAGGGATACACAGCCAGCAGTACTCTGCAAATCATCCATTTTATATAGCATTTGGTGGCTTTTGAAGCTTCCATCTTTTTCTCTCTAATACTTAGATTATACAGCATTTTATTTTTTCCTATCTCCTTTACTATCCACTAGGATAGTCATGTCAGACTCAAACAGAAATAGAAGCCACTTCTCTCTACATAAGAATCCTATGCAGGTTGCATATTGATTTGTTTTTAAAATGTAAGACTATCTGTTTTCACTGTATTTTTACTTATTTTGTTGAATATTTCCCAGTTACATTTTAATCTGATTCTGGCAACACTCAGGAGTGCTGAGGCAGCAGGGCATGTATTTGACACCATCTCTGTATTAGGACAAATATTTGCATCTTATCAGGAAATGGTACAGAGGAGAAAACTCTGGATTTGCAGTCCGAGGATCAAGGTTTCAATCCCAGCTCTCATGTCTGTGTGACTTCATGCAAATCACTTATACTTACTGAAACTCAATTGCCTATAAAATGAGAGGAATACACCCAATGGCCTCCATGGTCCCTTCCAACTCTAAATTCATGAATCTATGAGACCATGAGGGCCTTGAACTAGTTATCTTGCCTTTCTCATTTGTAAAAGGAGAAGGTCCCTTTCAACTCTATGTTGGTCATCATAAATAGTAACCTTTGATGGGAAAAGTATGAGATCTTCATCATAGGAGAAAAAGTGCATTGCAAATACATTTTTCTATTGTTAACTAGTATTTGGCAAGTGACCCCATATTTTTATAACATAAGCAGAAAGATGTTCAAAGATCGGTTGGCCTCCAAAGAATTTGAGAATATCTAGAAAACCTTTGAGGGGGACAGGGGTTCTGTTATGAGGGAAAGGAAACCAAGTGAGCAGAATGGAAGAGAAAAATCCAAGAAATGTACCCAGCTGATGCTTCAAAATTTAACACTGAGTCTACCAGAAAAAGAAAAACACCCTTTAAAAAAATTCTTTATCTTACCGAATAGACATTTCCCCTCATTTTAAACAGATCAATCAAGGAAGGGTTAAACTTCACTACTTCTGAGCTCAGCAAGATCAGTAGTTTAAGTTCCTTGGATCCTCTCTGAAGTCAGTACCTTCCTTTTTATTCCCTCATTCCCTTCATCTTTTTTTTTTCTTTTCCTGAGACATTTCAGTCCTCTCAGAGAAAGGTAATGCGGTTTCTTTAAGAAAATACTTATAGTAATAAAAAATGACTTTAACAGCAAAAACTAATAATTGCTAAGGAGCCAATTAAATTCTGAAAGCGAGATGAAACTCTTCTTATTTCCCCTGGTGATTTTACGCTTTAAACTTGCTTCCGTGTTGGAGGAGGGAAAAAAAAAGAGAAAATATAATTTCAGAAGCTGACAGAACTCATTGTTCAAGAAATTTTAAATTCAAAAAAGTTAATAAAGCCCAACTATAAGATGAAGGGAATTTGCATTTCACAGATTAACAACATGTACAGCAAGAAAGGCGATCCGCCTTGCCCCAGGTGATAATTTAAGAAACCTTTGCATATTTTATTTAAAACTGGGCCCAGTTTGGCTGGGTAATAAAACAGACAGATAATGATTAGAAGGTCGCCCCTCCAGGGCACACAGCTTGGGCCCTGGCAAATACCAAACAATGAACCCACAAGCCTGGCTTGCTGAAGATTAGTCTAATTGCCTGCTGATGTTTTTTTTTTTTTTTTCCTGAAGTTTCTCTCTTCCCTTCTCCCCACCTCCTCATTCCCCCTACCTTTCACACACCCCCAGCCCCCACTTTCCCTTATCCCTCCCTTTCTTTCCTTGAAACTGCTAAACAGGGTTGTAGTTTGGCATTTACATGTTTTGCTGTTCTGTCCCAGAAAACAGCAGAGCAATCTATTCTGCCCAAGCTAGTTCTCTGGTTCTCAAACTCAGCCTTTGTCTCACTACATATATTGCTTCACTTATATTTTGTCAAGACTAATCAGGAAGGTGATGAATCTTATTCCATATTCTAATTTCTCCTGCAGTCAACTCTTTAGGTGATATAAAAATGTGCAAATTAAAAGATCAATAGTGTTTGAGGTTCTCAATATCTTTATATTGGACTGATTGCGATATCTTAGATAACACAGAACATTGAGGGTATACACGTGCATATCCTAACCTCCTATAGACTATGGATAACTGAGTGTTCTACCCAGACAGTTCATACTTACATTGGAGCCTAGTTGAGTTCACACTAATGACCAACCGGAAAATTCTTCACAGATGGTCACCTTTGGTGACTGAGGAAATGAATAAGAATGTTTAAGAGAAAATCCAGGAAGTGGTATCCATAGAATGTACCTTGCTCATTTATTATCACTTGTGTAATTTAGCTTTAATTATTCATGATAATACTTCAAAGGATAGTTGTCAATGGCTAGCAGAATATTTTGTAAGAAAGTAATGAAGTCTTAGTAAAAGGAAGTCACCCTTCAGTTCTTTGCCAATCAATCTTTGATGAAAATGAAGTTGAGTCTACTTTGGAGGTGGGGGGGAAAGGAGGGGAAGTAGAGGGGGGAAAGGAGCTTGATATGACAACAGACAGGATTATTTTAAGAATACAGTTTAAGAAATAAGAATTACTGAGTTTCTTACTACTCAGAATACACATTAGCTTACCTATGAGTTTACACATGCATAATACATGTGTCTACCTGCACAAATACTTGAAAAAAACAAAACAAAGATTTCCACAAATACTCAGTTGATTTAAGGATTGGATTCAGTCAATAAATGATTTATTGCATTCAATTTTTGGTGCAATAGTTTTGTTTTTTTTTTATTTTGATTCCAAATAAGTTGACATAACTTTTGCTCCTAAACTGGTTTGTAAGTTCAGACTTAGATAAATTATAGCTGATTTGCAGAATTTTAGAGCTAGATTCACTCATATGAACATAAAAAAGGGTCATCAAGTCCAGACGTTTCCAATCTAGATAATACATAACCCATTGAAAACCTTGCCAATTGGGTACAGAAAATATTTGATAACTATATTACTGAAATTAATCCTTTTTTTCTTGTAGGCATATGCATGGTAAATTCTAAGATGAATATTAACCAAAGAGTGTATGGACTGAAAAAAATTGGGAACTTCTAATCTAGTCCCACCCCTCCATTTTACCAATGGGAAAACTGAGACCAAGAGAGGTTAAGTGATTTGCTCAATTTGATGCAGGTAGTAAATAAAACAGATGTGTTTTGAATCCAAGTTTTTCTATTGTACCATGCTGCCTGGAAAAAAAAACCCTTAAACTATATTGTTTTAACAAGATTGTATTTATATATGCAAGTAGATAAATCATGGCTAGCTCTTTTAAAAAAGCAGACCTATTATTTCATTGGTGTAAGGAACTCCCAAAGGAGAAGCTTCCTCTATAGATCTATGTAATTACTATGCATAAGAGGTAGACTTTGAACTCAGTTGACCCTAAGGCCAGCTTTTTGTCCACTCAATTCATTATAGATGTGCGTGTGTGTGTGTGTGTGTGTGTGTTCATCCTTTGCTGATGAAGAAGATCATGCCATCAGAGAAATAATGACGTGACTTGCACTTGACTTTGTTTTGAGTGAGGGAAAACTGTGCAGGTCACCAGCCTCACTTCTCCTCCAGAGCCATCTGAATCCAGATATTCATCATGATGACTGTTGATGACCCAGGATAAGGCAATTGGGGTTAAGTGACTTGCCCAAGGTCAGACAGCTAATGAGTGTCAAATATCTGAGGTGAGATTTGAACTCAGGTCCTCCTGACTCCTGCACTAGTGCTCTCCATCTATTATACATATACATAGATATGTATGAATTAATGCATATTCTTAATATTTCATAAGAGTAATAAATATTCTTTTATTTTGAAACTTTTCGTTAAAATATATTAAATTGCAAGGACATTTTTAAAAATACAATATTTAGGAACTTTCTATATCCATATAGATGTGTTTCAGATGGAAAATAATTCCATGAAGTCAAACAATTTTTCAATGCAAAACTCTTATGAAAGAGACACAACAAGATGCAAGAAGGTTGAAGTCAACGTCAGAAGAATATTTGAAACTCTAAACATGAATCTCTATGCACCTATTTCTTGCTTCTTTTCTATATTCATTGACTAGCAATAGTGCACCTAGTGCTATACAAACCACAGACTCAAAGGGTAGAAGTGCTGAATGAGAGGCTCAATTCATCAATAAGAATTCATTAAATACCTCAATATTCTGTTCCAGATACTTTGCATTCACTGTAGAACAATGTCTGTGTGCCATAGTGGAACATGGACTAGATAAGAGATCAGAAGATTCTGGAAAAACTCTGTCTCGAAGTGATGGGCAAATTGTGATCCCTCTCTGATTTTGTTTCTTTATTTAAAAAAATAAAACAAAATAAAGGGATTGGGTGAGTGGTTCTCTAAGTTTTCTTGCAGTTCTAAATCTGTATTTCTGATTAACATCCCATCCCATTCTCTGAATGATTGCACATCTACATGCTAGTGAGAGAGATAAGTTTATTTTGAAGAAACAAAACTGAAGGCTTAAAGGAAAATGTCAATTGATCATTTATGTATATGAAGTGCTCCGTTTGCACAACCATCCTACTTCCATACTAAGACTCATGGGTTATGTCCTCCACAGAATGACTACTACTACAATTGATTTAAAGGTATTCTAAAGGGAATAAATTTCTAGAACAAGAATTTATAAGCCCTGAGTGGTGCTTTTACTTGAGTCAGTAGATGGGCACAATTAGCTCAAAACAAAAGTATTTATTAAGATGTTATAGTCAGAAGAGTAGTTGCAAAATTTCCCCCCAATAAATCTGGGATGCTTTCTCTCACAAATATACATAATATTGATGAGAAGAAGAGTACATACATAAAGAATTATGCTAATGAGCTGTGCTCATTGGGAACAAGTGACCAAGGCAACTCTTGTCTTTGGCATTGCAAGGCATTCATGTCTTCCCTCCCCTCACAATATTCCTTACGTTGCTTCTTCCCAGGAATGGAATCTTCTGGGCAGGTGATTCATGTAAGCTCTGGTCCTACTTCTCTCCTAATTACCTAAGTCTGTCTCGAATCCATAGTTGGCTCTCTTCTCTACTGCCAGGGGCCACACTCCTTTGAGATACCTCCTGACTGATTCTTCCCACTGCATTCAGTGCTTCTTACTGGAAAAGTAGTTCTGCAGCAAAAAGCTATAGTTAATGGAATAGGGGAAAGAGAAATAATTCCATTCACCACAGAGATACAAAAGTAAAGGCAAAGAGGGATATTTTCTCAAGGGCTTCATTCTTCATCCACAGGAAGATTTTCCCTCTGTTTCTAGTAGCCACATGCCCCAAAGCTTTCTTGACTCCTTGGTTATCACCAGGACTGGCAAGCTCACTTTTTAAAGAATAATGAAGGCATGGGATATCTTTTGCCAGCTAATAACAAACTGCCCCTCCAAACACACAAAACTCTTTCACATGGCATAAAGCAGCAAAAAGCTATAGACCCACATCTGTTTCCTGCACTTGTGATTATATCATCTAGGTTGGGGAGGATCAATTGATCAAAAATATCTTGGCCAACTCACCATGTGTTATAAATTGCATGCTTTTGCAAAGCAAATAACTAAAATACAAGTACATAATGCACAGATAATATGTGTTGAGCCCATGACTGAAGATGAACATTGCAGTAATGTTAATAACAGAAGAATCACAGAATCATAGTACTTCTGGACTGGAGACCTTGAAAAGTCTTTTAGTGCAATAGTTAGCTAAATCATTATTTATATAGCCTTATTAACAGGTGGGTGTAAACACTAAACATGTATTACTAAGTTCATCTGACTTAAGTAGAACAATTAGTACCAGTCAGTAATGATATTGTATTTGGATTTTTACAAGTATATCTCCACAAAATTCTATTTCTATACTTCTTTGTAGTAGGGAAGTTGTATTTGGTTCTCCAAGGATATGTCAGTGTAGCATGATGTCTGGCAATCTCTACCATTCTGGAAAGATTTCAAGTAGGAACTTTACAAGAGAATGTCTTTTTGAAGTTCATTCTAAATATAGTTCATCAGCATGAGGGACCTCTTTGTTGATTTGGGGGAGAATAATCCATGAAACCAATGAATAACCAGATATAAATTGCCCCTCAGTCTTGCACAGTCCCTTTTCACTTCTGCAATGATAAACTCAAAGTGGTCGATAAGAGGGCAGAGGCTGGTAAGAATCAGTTTCAGACTCTATGAATTCAGTGTAGCTAAACGTACGGTAAGTGTGAGATCCTCATCCCATGACCAATGAATGGACATACAACAAGAGCAACTGAATTATAACAATCTTAATTTTTTTGTATGAGATTAGAAGGAAGTTCTAGCTAAATATCTAATTATGTAGACATTATCCTTAATTATGTAGACATTATCCTTTGAGAGGCAAATAAAATATTTGGCAGAGTTGGTTTAATTATGCATCCAAAGTCAACAAGAAATACCATTTCAGTGGATGTTTGACCATCTAACATTACATCTCTCATGAGAACTATTTGCAAAAGAAGACAAAATAAAACCATTTGTAGCTTATGCACTGTCTGGTGCAGACAGTTTTTTCTCTTCTCCTCTTCTATCCATGTCAAAATCTGTTGATATTATCCCTCACCTAAGGTGGAACTTCTTCTGGTCAAAGCCAATCCTAACCTTCTACATTTGCCCATGATTCCATTCTCTTATCTCCACCAGGAGATTGCCGCCACAAATACTTTTCCCTAGTCTTCCATCTCTCCCAGTCTACTAAATCCTTCCCTCCCTCCCTACAAACATGCCTAAATCTTCCCAGTCCTTAAAAAACCTTCACTTCACTAAGATATAAAAATCAAGCAGTACAGGAGCAAGGGAAGTTTTAATCTGTAGATGTATGAGTAGGTGAAGAGTTCATAACTAAAACAAATGATGGAGAGGATCACAGAAGAAAAAATGGACAATTTTGATTATATAAAATTAAAGTTCTTGTGCAAACCTAACATAGTAAAATTAGAGGGAGAACATTAAACTGGGGTGGGAGAGATCTTTGCAGGAAGTTTGTCTGATAAAGTCTCCTTTCAAAGACATATAAGAAACCGAATCAAATTTATAAGTCTAAAAGACATTCTCCAATAAATGACTAAAGGATATGAACAGGAAGCTTTCAAACGAAGAAATTCAAACTACCAATAAACATGAAAACATCACTAACAATTAAAAAAAGCTAAAAGCTGAAGAAACTTTGAAGTTCTACCTCATTGCTAACAGATTAGCCGAGATAACAAAAGAGGAAAATGACAAATACTGAAGGGACTGTGGGAAAAGAATGTTACTGCCTTGTTAGTCAATCTTTGAACTGCTCCAGCCACTTTGGAAATAAATTTGAAACTCTGCACATCTTTTAAAACAGTTACACTACTACTAGGGACAATACTGTTTGTTAGAGGTGTCTAGATGGTGTGATAGAGCAAGGATCATGCCTGGAGTCAGGAAGAACTGAGCTCAAATCCAGCCTCAGATATTTCTTAGCTACGTGACTCTGGTCAAGTCACTTAATTTCTATTTGCATCAGTTTCTTCATCTGTAAAATGGGAATAATAACATCTGCCTTCCAGGGGTGTCATGAGGATCAACTGAAATAATAATTGTAAGTCACTTAGAACAAAGTCTAGGATATAAGTGTTGTTGTATCATTTCAGCCATGTTCAACTCTTTGCGACATAGTAAGCACTGTATAAATGTTAGCTATTATCTATTATTACTAGGCCTATGTCTCAAAGAAATTTTTAAAAAGTGGAAAAAGATCTACATATACAAAAATATTTTTAACAGATCTTTGTGTGTTAGACAAATGTTAGAAACTAAAGAGCTGTCATCCTATTGGAGAATGCCTAAGTAAATTCTAATATATGAATGTAATGTAATATTATTGTGTGATAAGACATGATTAAAATGACAATTTAAAACAAAACTGGAAAGACCTTTATGAAGTGGTGCAGAGCAAAGAGAGCAGAACAATTTATAAAATGATAACATTATAGAGAAAAACAACTTTGGAAGACTTTAGAAATCTGATCAATGCCATGATAGACCATAAGTCTAAGATGAAGATGTCACATACCATTAACCTCTTGACATAGGTGATCATCTTAAAATGCAATGGAAGAGACATATTTTTGTATATGCCTAATATAGTCATTTGTTTTTCCAGACAATGTAGACAGAGGGATTTATTTTTTGTTGTGTTTTTCTTTGTTTGTTTAAGTGGGAGAGGGTAGTAGTGAAAGAGATACATAAAAAAATACTTGTAACTTGAATTTTTAAATTGAAAATAAATGACAATATTATATTCATCTTAAAAAGATAATGAGGCAGAGCTTCTCACTGAGAAGTCCCCATCCTCTAGATGTTTCTTTGATTCCATTTTCTCCCATGTTCTCCAGTAGATCGACACCACAATCACACCCAGTTCAAACTTCAATCTCTCCCTATCTTCCAAATCTATCCCAATTTAAAAACAAAAACCTTTCACTGATGCTGTCTCGACCTTCAGATTACACCCTATATCTCTCCTATTTTCAGTCAAACTCATAGTAAAGGTTGTCCACATTCATTGCCTCCACTTTTCAACCTTTTAGAATCTTACTTGCATCTCATCATTCGTAAAGTGCACAGAGCACTGGGTCTGGACTCTAAAAGAAATGATTCCAGATACTTACTAGGCAAGTCACAACCTCTGTTTGCCTCAGTTTCCTCAACTGGAAAATGCAAATAATAACAGACCTACTTTTCAGGGCTGTTGTAAGGATCAATTTTGTAAAATGCTTAGTGTTTAAAAAATGCATGTTTCCTTCCTTCTTTCCAAAGTTATTTGTGATCTCTTAATTGTGGACAGTGATGGTCTTTTTTTTATCCACATTCTTTCCGATTTCTCTATCATATGTGACATTGTCAACCACCCTCTCTTCCTGTATATTCTTTCTGTTATGAGTTTTCATGACTCTGTTCTCTTCTGATTATTTTCTTCCCTAACCACTCCTCACTCTACTTTGCTTGACCATCATTCACATCACAACTTCTCACTGGGAGTGTGTCTCACTATGGTGAAAGTAACATCTTTTCTCTGCAGGTTGGGCTTATTTCCCTGTAAGGGTGCAAGAAAGTCTTTTTTCAAGGTTATTATTTGTCTGGTTCCCTTACTGTCTGAGGCATAAAAGACCTAGCCTATGGGTAGCAGTCACCAAGGTTTGTTTTCTTTTTTTAGTAGAATTCTTATTGCCCTTTGGAAATGTCTTTCTGATCTAATGTGGATGTTGCCATAGTGTAGAGATGGAGAGAAACATAAGCAGGAAGGAGTAAGTATTTTTAGGTGCTTTCTATGTACCAAGAATTGTACACAGCATTTTTTACAAATATTGCCTATCTGAATTATATCCTTTTTAATCGTATTTATTGTATTCCATGTTCCACAAGTAGCTCATAACAATCTTATTCCAAGACTGGGCAAGGCCTGGTTCAAGTTTTCATCAACACAAGTGAATTCAGTGACTATATGGGTAACTGCATTTTTGAAATGGAGAAAGAGGATGCAAAATAAAGAGAGTCTTGGATTATGGGATGTCCAGACACAGGAAAACGGTTGGCTTTTGCTGCAGAGATTTTAAACACACATGGGAAATCCTCTTGATGGGATATCCTCTTGATGGGATAAAAAAATATGCTTTAACTGATCATACAGGATTCATTTCGTGGGGACTAATGGAACTTGAAAGGGACAGTAGATATTACAAGATTGTGATATCTCCTAGTTGTTATGAATAGTTTTAGAAAAACTATATCATGAGCATAATGGAAATGAAAATAAATTGCCTATGTGTATTAAGCAACTTAGAGACATTTTAAAATATGCTCTTGATTTTCAAGGTCTATGTCCTAAAGTCAGAAAACAGCTTATGGCCTTGGTAACACCAGAAGTGAAAAGGGCAATAATAATAGGGGTAGGGACTGATAGGGAATAGATAGGAAGCATGATTTGTCACCCTGAGGTTTTCCTGGAGAATGTATTTAGCCCTGTTGAGGTTAGGACTATAAATAAGAGCAAGGGTATGGACAAAAGGAGTGGGAAGAAAGTGGGAAGAAAGTCTTGGACCAATAACCTTCCTTTTTCCTAGGATCCTACTTCTTGGGTATTGACTTCCTCCACAGGGGACTTAGAAGGTATGAAGGCTTTTTATCACCAAGGAACACGGGAGGTTGTAGGAGAAATTTAAACATCAGGGTAATGTGTCATTTAAAAAAATGCCTGAGGAGCATTACATGATACTCTAATAGAGGGGTACGCCAGAGGTTTTGTCATTTACAGAATTCCACTGGCTTAAGGATTCTTGGTGAGGAACTGGTCTTGCAAAGTCAATTGAACCAGTTAGAGGTCCAAAGAGGGACCTCCCTTTGTCCCTTTTTAGGTGGATAAAATTGGAAACTAGACATATTTAGACCCCAAAAGATGAATTCCCTCTATGGTGAGGTTCTTCTTTGGTGAAGTTCGGCAAGAAAAGGGATGAAATTTTTTAAAGATTTGAAATCTTTAAAGATTTGAAAGAATGGATTTATGTCCCATACCTGTGACTTGTAGGTCCTTATGACCAGCTTGGTTCAAGAACAATTACATCCTGATTTGGAGGAACAGCCTCATCTGAATGATGAGTTGGTAAGGCTTAGGTATGGACTTTGCCTGCCAGACACCACTAGAAACCTAAGCAGATCAATTAGTGAACTTCAAACAGATGATTAGGGTATCTCCAATAGCTGTCTTGCCCAATAGGACTATCCATGCAAATAGATGATCTGAGGATGATGTAAGGATGATGCCTACTTTCACTTAAGTGAGTAGAGAGTGATACCCTTTTGTATAAGATTTACGCAGGGATTTTAAAATGCGAGGTTGACAAGAAAATGATTGAATCAGACTGGGGGCTATAAAATTACATCAGAAATTTGGAGCTAGTGCAATAAGGCATCCTTTTGTACCACCCAAATATACAACATTCTTAAAAAAAAAAAACTCTACCCCATTTGATCATCCCTTATGCATCTGGTCAATGGTTGCTTTCACAAATTGAATGGCTATTAAAATGACTCCTCTTAGGAAGAGGGCTAGGGTTCCTATGAGGCTCAAGTTGTTTTCACTTCAGGACCCCAGACAACAAGAGGCTATATGCCTAAGTGAGAGAGGGGTGGAAATGAATGGTCGCCAAAGACATAAGGTACTCCTAGGTAGTGGAACAAGGTAACTACTATACCAGGGGATCCCCCAATGGGTCCATAGAGGTAACAGAGTCTTAATAAATAATTTTTTAGAGGAAGTCTGCCAAAGGACAGCATACCATTACTCACTTGGAGATGAGTGGAAGACCCCTATCTAAGTCATAGCTGTGATAGCTAATCCCAGGGGAGTATATCATGGACATAGTTATTATGAATTTTGGGAAGTTAGTACATCTATAAGAGATTATGGCAATTATTATACTGATTCCCATGGACAGGGCCAAATAGAAGCTCATAGAGTTGCTTCAATCACCTTGGATATTTGAGTTAATATTAAATAATATTGAAACTAAGGAAAGGGATATACAAGAAACTATTTTCTCCAATAGAATAGAAGAAACATTAGACGTGATCCTTCATATCACAGTCTCTGAAATGCTTACAGTGAAACTAGAAATGGCACAGAAGAAAACAAAGACAGGAAAAGCAACCAGAATGGATCATGTATATAAAAAGAAGATTCATGTCAGAGGCATATATTGTGAAGGCATTGTTGGAATGATACATAAGGTATCTACAAGGGAAGATCATACAAAACTTGTTGGAAAAAAATATTGAATTGTATTGATTCCCAAAACAGATGATCAAGAAAACATCAACAATAACATTTTTATATACCTGCTCTCCCTTCTGCACAAATTCTTTATGAGGGATATCTAGAAATGAATTGAAATATGAAAGTATTAGTAGGGAACAAGCAGGCTTTTGCAAATGATATTCAACAAAGGACCCCATCTTTTCTATATCTCACAATTAGCTGAAAAGTATAGAGAATATAAGACACCATTGTGCTTAATGTCAATTGAGTTAAAAAACAAAGGAGCAAACATTTGACTTGTTAGAACAAAATGCCACCTCTAAAAGATCTTTAAGGTTTCTCCTATCTACATATAAAGATCATACTATATTCCTTAGAAGATGTAACAAAAATGATCCTACTCAATGACTCTCTGATAACAAACAGTGAGCAAAGGACAAAATAGGGAGAAGGATGTTTTCCCAAAGCAGCCACTATTTTGAGGAAGGAGATCCAGTGCAATCTAATTCAAGTAAGGATTCCCTGTGGATGGTAGGGCCCTCCAGATGTCGTTGTGGCTAACACTGAGTTAATTGCATCAAGATCCAAGGCATTTCAGAACCTTAAGGAATAGATCCAAAGTCACTCAAAGAGGTATGACCTCTCCATTCACTTGGAAGAGAGAGTGTCTGAAGAATGTCTACTGCCCATATTCCAATATATTTCTTCTAACCTCCAACATACTGGATATTGTACCAAGTCTAACTACCCCAGCTCTAACTTAACTCTTTTCCTAGGAAGCAATCTCTTTTTCTATAACTCTATAGGTTTGACCTCTGGACCGTACTTTAACAACCACATGGGATCTCTCCACTTAGGCTGGAAACAATTCTCCACAAACTGACAGACAAACAGTTACATGCATACACATATATCCTTGATTTAATTTTATTCAGTAATAGCTACAGTAATATATATATATGTATATATATATATATATATATATATATATATATATATATATATATATATATATATATATATATTGCATACCCAGCCATTCCCTAGCAGTGAGGAGACACAACTATCTTAGTTCTCTCTTGAGGTGCAAGTATGTTTGTTTGAGTTCCCCACTGGACACATTTCCCAAGTCTGTATGATCACATGCCAGTGAAATGCATATCTATAGGCATAGATAACACAGTTTAGCTGTCTATTTCTTTTTGCGCTTCCTTCTGAGGAAGCATTTCTGCTCCTTCTTTCAGAGCTATTCGTTTAATTGGTAAGGAGGTGTGGTGGTATCTTTGATTTCTTCACTTTGATCCTCACTTCAAAGTTTTCTGGCCTTTTGATTGGTCATGGCCTTGCTTGTGGGATGGTCCCATGGCATGTAGCCTAGATCTGCAAAACATCTTATCTTATAAAAAGATGGGGCCCTTTCAGAAATACATCAGGAATATTGCCAAGAGAGTGAGAGCTTTACACATGTATTTCACCTAATGATATACATATTTCTTTTGCTCAGTGGGTTAGGGGGTATTTCCCAAATGGAGATTATGTCTTTGAGGTTGCATCACATGCAACAGAGCTTTCTTAAATTGCAGGGTATAGTGGAATGTTTGTATAAGCAAGCATTTATAGAAATCCTAAAGGGGGTTTCTACAATAAGGGTGCTTACCTGTACTTACAGGAGAGCTATTCAAACCTTCCATGTCCTGAGGCCAACCTGACAGTTCCCTTTTGAGCCATCCCAATACACCCACTCACATTTTGAATGATTGATCTTGGACCTCACTTTAATGTCATGCATTTCAAATTCTGTTAGCTATTGTAATAGGCAAACTTCATGTTTACTTATGATGAGATTCAACAAGGATAGAATCAAAAGATTTGGCAATATTTTATACAGGTGCTGAAAAAGGTAAAGGGCTAGGACAACAGCTTGAGGGAGTGGTCAGACCCCTATTTCTCTCTATGATACCATCTTTTTTTCCATTTCCCCAGGAAAACAACCTCACTGTCATCCTCAACTGCCAAAACTTGCCATTCCAACCTCCATGACAAATCTCAAGTACACATGCTTCTCTCTTTTTGTACAACCAGCAACTTGGTTCTGGCTCTTATCACCTTTTCCTAGACTGCCGCAATGTTCTTCTGATTGGTCACCCTACCTCGAGCCTCTCACCACTCCAACTCATCCTCCATACAACTGTCAAATGGAAGATCCTTATGCACAGATGAGACCCCCCACTCTTCCATAAACTCCACTGCCTCCTTATTGCCTCTAGAATAAAATACAAATGCTTCTGTCACAATCTGTCCCCAACCTATCTTTCCAGATGTATTTTACTTCATTCCTTTTCCAAACCCTGAGATTCAGCCATTTTGCATGTTTATCTGTCCTTCACATACAAAACTCCATATCCAGTATCCATGTTTTTTCCACTGTCCTCATCACAAGTCTCTTCTCTTGCTTTAAGCATTTCCTCTTACAATTTTTCCTCATACCCCAACTACTAGTTCTCTCTCTCCCTAACATGCACATATTTATATTTTCTTATATTTATATGTGTTTATCTATATACACATATATGTATATGTATGTGTGTAAGAGAGAAAAAGACAGAGTGAGAAAACTCCCCTAATAGAATTTAAGCTTCTCAAATATAGGGATTGTTCCATTCTTTGTCTTTGTATGCCTCATCCCCAACACAATCATCAATACTTGGCACCTAATAGTGCTCAATTAATACTCATTTACTGATTTAAAAAAAAAAGTAGATGAGACCTGACTATGTTTGTAGGTTTGTAAGTTGGAAATACATGAGACAGAAGGGATGAATGATGGAGCAATGTCATAGAGGAGATGGAATTGGAAATTTAATTAGAGAGGTTAGTTGATATCATTTGATCACAGATTTAGAAATGGGAAACAGCTGAAGAGACATCTAGTCCCAACTCTCTCTTAGCCAGGATTATACAGCCCATAAATGACCATCAGGATTTAGTCTTCTGATACCAAATCTATAAAACCCTGACTCTTAATATGAGACATTACAGGTGTTCTGTGGAATGCAAGAGTAAATAAGACATTATCTCTCATTTCATGAGGTTTACAACTTATTAAAAGAGTAAAGAAAAATATACAAATTATTATAAAAGAAATAAAGAAGTATCATATAAAATATGAACAAATGGGCTATGGGAATTTAGAAGAGGGACAAGATAATTTTGTCTGAAGCGATTTCACAGTTTTTGACAGTTTTTGGGATATACTATTTGAACTGGACTTTGAAGAGTGGGTTGCAATTCAATAGATAGAAATGGAGAGGATGACATTCTAAAGGGAATGATAAAGGTAAAGATACAAAGGTGGAAAGCTCACAATATGCCTGAGGAATGGTGGGTAATCCTTTTTGACTTTACAGCTCAGAATGTGGAGATGAGTGTGAGCTCTTTGAGGATAGGGACCACATTATTTTTTTGTCTTTGTATCCCTACCTAGTACCTGGCACTGAGGAAGTGGTTAATAAATGCTTGTTCAGGTACCACATCACAACTATCAGACTGAATAACATGATAAAACAGGTAAATGACAAAATGTTGAAGAGGATGTGGGAAAATTGGAATACTAATGCATTGTTGGTGGAGTTGTGAACTGATCTAACCATTCTGGAGAGCAACTTGGAACTATGCCCAAAGGGGATTAAACTGTACATACTCAGCAATATTGATTGTAGAGCTGTTTCCCAAAGAGATCATAAAAATGGGAAAAGGACCCACATGTACAAAATTATTTATAGTACCTCTTTTTGTGCTGACCAAGAATTGGAAATTGAGGGGATATCCATCAATTGGGGAGTAGCTGAATAAGCTATGGTATATGAATGTAATGGAATACTATTCTTCTATCAGAAATGGTGAACAGGTGAACTTCAGAAAAACTTGGACATATATGAACTGTTGATGAGTAAAATGAGCAGAACCAGGAGAACATTGTACACAGTAACAGCCACACTGTATGATGGCTAACTTGGATAGACTTAGCTCTTCTCAGCAATGCAAGGATCCGAGACAACTCCAAAACACTCATGGTGGAAAATGCTATCCACCTCCAGAGAAAGAACTATGGAGGCTGAATGCAGATGGAAGCATACTATTTGCTCTCTCTCTTTTTTGTTTCTTCTTTCTCATGGCTCCTCTCATTGATTCTAATGCTTCTTTATAACATGACTAATGTGAAAATCTGTTTAATGTGAATATATATGTTGCCTATATCAAACTGCGTGCCATCTTGGGCCGGAGAGAGAAGAGGGAGGGGAATAAAATTTAGAACTTAAAATCTTATGGAAGTGAATGTTGAAAAGTAAAAATTAATTAGTAAATTAAAAAATAAATGCTTGTTGATTGAAGGATTTGCTTCAGAATAGCAAAGAGTAACTCCATTTTCCTGCTCCCCTTCATCATCTCCGACCCTCCAAATATACAGAGATAAAAGGAACCCCTTGCACGGTTTGACTACTATACTTCCAAAGAAACCAAGATTTGTATGCATTGATACAGAACAAAGTCAGAATCAGGACAACAGATTAAAAAAAAGACAACACTGAAAAGACGAACAACCCTGAAAGACTTTAGAACTCTGTTGACCAACTATGATTCCAGAGGACCATATATTACATATGTTTTTGGACATGACCATTGCAACAAATTTTTTTTAAGGGAGGAGGCAGATGGGAGTGAAAGAAAATAAATTATTTTTAATTTAGAAGAGAAGAATATTTTTAGGTTTTTTTGTTTTTTTTTTACTGTGTGGTGATCCAGTGTAGTATCCTTAAATAAGCAAGTTGTGAAAGGTTTATCCACTTTATGCACTCAGAAATTTTGAAACCATGAACCATGGATCAAATCAATTCTACCATTGCTCCTGGAAAGGTTGTAATCTACTACCTTTGTTGTGCTCATCCTTCATTATAGAAAAGGACCATGACATCAGAGAAATGAGGACATGACTTGCACTTGACTTTGCTTTGAGTGAGGGAGGGCTGTGCTGGTCACCAGCCCCACTTTCTCCTCCTGAGCCATCTGGATTCAGTGACCAGATATTCATCAGGATGACTGGAGATGATCCAGGATGCAATGAGAGACCTTGACCTTTTTGGCTAAAGCCTTTTCAGGTACTCACTTAAAATGAGGTAATGTCCATTCAATGAACAGGCCTACTTAAAAAGTAGTCAGGGGGATGATCCCTTTAACAGAAAAGAAAAAATAAATAAATAGATAAATCATGCTAGGAGGGGGAGGAGCTTCAGGGCTGTTGTTTCAAAGAGAAACTGTTACTATTGACATTCACTCTAAGCCAGGAGGGTCCAAAACAGCCATTGGATGGAGGTTGGGCAAGGACTCTTCCTTGTTCAATCTATGGTCTACAGAGTGATTGGGATGTAAGGTTTCAGGAGAGATGGGATGCAGAGGAAAGGGGAGGGGAGGAGAGGATTTTACTCCCTAAACTCTCCCTTACTGCTTATGTAACTTTCTGGACCAAGGTGCCCTTCCCTGGCCACCACTCCATTTTACATGGTCTCCTTCATTCAATGTCTCCCTGAAGGCAAGGACTGATTGCGCTGTTGTGTTTGCATCTCCTTAGTGTAGTCTTTGGCATATGGTGTTTAGTGGATGATTACGATTACCTTCCCTCCTCTCCCCTCCCTTTTCTTCCTCTACCTACTACCTTGAATAATTCCTTTTGCTTTCCTTGGTCTCAGTTTCCTTAAAATAAAGTTGTTGGAGTAGTTGACCTCTCAGTTCCTTTCCAGCTCTGAATGTATCATCCTATTATCTAGGATCCTATATTCTTAGCATATACACTAGTATCTGAAACAAAATTTATTCTTTATTCTTCTTTGGTCACATCACATCTGGGCTATTGTTCTAGTTCTGATTCCAGTACTTTAAAAAGGAGATTGACAAGTTAAAATATGTCCATAGAAGAAGCAAATGAAAGGACTCAAATCAATATCATATGAACATTAGTTGAAGAAACTGGCATTATTTAGCTGTGAGAATAGAAGAATACAAGGGGAAGGGGAAAGAGAGGTATCAGAAAGAATGATGAACTTGGAATTAGACAACCTGGGTTTGAATTCAGACTTTGCCATGTAATAAGTCTGTGGCTTTTGGCTAGTCACTTTACCTTTCTGAGTATAACTTTACTCATCTTTAAAATAAAGAGGTTGGGGGGAGGATCCAAGATGGTGGAGTAGAAAGACTCATGTATGCTAGCTCCGAATCCACAGACCATAAATTTCCTGTAAAAAGAATTCCCCATATATTCTGGATCACTGCAAGGTGCACAGAAATACGGTGGAAGAGATTTCCGTTTCAGAGAGCCCTGGAGAGCCGTCCCCAGGAGTCGCTCACACCCCGGAAAGCGGAGCTGACCCCTGAGCTGCCCTGGCCACGTGGCCCCAGAGGAGCAGATCTGAGCAGGCTTCAGGGACGGAATCCCTGGCTGCCAGGAAGGTCCCTCCACCCACAGATGCTACAGGTCAGTGAGAGAGACTTCTGGGTTGGCCAAGAGGGGAGCAGGGTGTCTCCGTGACTCGGGCCCCCTTGGGAGGTGGCGGCAGAGGGAGTGGCAGAGGCAGAGGCAGCGGCAGAGGCAGCAGCAGAGGCAGCAGTGGCCAGGACTCTCTGAGGAGGCAGGAGTTCCATTACCTAAGATATCTGCATAAACCCCCTGAGGGAGCTGAGCCTAGGAGACAGCCCTGCCCCCACTTGCTCCATTACTGAAGGTCTCTACATAAAGCCCCTGAGGGAACTGAGCCTGGGAGGTGGCCCTGCCCCCACCCCAGCACCAGAACTTAAGCTCACATTGAATAGCAGCCACTCCCACCCCTGAAAACCCTGAGACTGAGAAGCAGCATTTGAATCTCAGACCCCAAGTACTAGCTGGGCAGATCTAGGCAGGGGTGCAGAGGAATCTCAGAAGTCAAGTAACTGCCTGGGAAAATGCCCAGAAAAAGGAAGCAAAATAAGAGCATAGAGAGCTACTTTATTGAGGAAGAGAAGTTCCTTCCTCCTTTCATTTCTGATGACGAAGTACAATGCTTGCCATCAGGGAAAGACGTGGAGGTCGGGGCCTCTCTATCCCAGACATCCGAGGTGGATGTCCGGTGGGCTCAGGCCATGCAAGAGCTCAAAAAGGATTTTGAAAAGCAAGTTAGACAGGTGGAGGAAAAACTGGGAAGAGAAATGAGAGAGATGCAAGAAAAGCATGAAAAGCGGGTCAATACCTTGGTAAAGAAGACCCAAAAAAATGCTGAAGAAAATAACACCTTGAAAAATAGGCTCACTCAATTGGTAAAAGAGGTTCAAAAAGCCAATGAGGAGAAGAATGCTTTCAAAAGCAGAATTAGCCAAATGGAAAAAGAGGTTCAAAGGCTCACTGAAGATAATAGTTCTCTCAAAATTAGAATGGAACGCATGGAGTCTAATGACTCTGAGAAGCCAAGAAATCACCAAATAAAACCAAAAGAATGAAAAAATGGAAGAGAGTGTGAAATATCTCATGGGAAAAACAACTGACCCGGGAAAATAGATCCAGGAGAGACAATTTAAAAATTATGGGACTACCTGAAAGCCATGATCAAAAAAAGAGCCTAGACATCATCTTTCATGAAATTATCAAGGAAAACTGCCCTGACATTCTAGAATCAGAGGGCAAAATAAGTATTGAAGGAATCCATCAATCACTGCCTGAAAGAGATAGAAAAAGAGAAACTCCTAGGAACATTGTGGCCAAATTCCAGAGTTCCCTGGTCAAGGAGAAAATATTGCAAGCAGCTAGAAAGAAACAATTCCAGTATTGTGGAAATACAATCAGGGTAACACAAGATCTAGCAGCTTCTACATTAAGGGATCGAAGGGCATGGAATAGGATATTCCAGAAGTCAAAGGAACTAGGACTAAAACCAAGAATCACCTACCCAGCAAAACTGAGTATAATACTTCAGGGGAAAATATGGTCTTTCAATGAAACAGAGGACTTTCAAGCATTCTTGATGAAAAGACCAGAGCTGAAAAGAAAATTTGACTTTCAAACACAAGAATGAGAAGAAGCATGAAAAAGTAAACAGCAAAGGGAAGTCATAAGGGACTTACCAAAGGTGAACTGTTTACATTCCTACATGGAAAGACAATATTTGTAACTCTTAAAACGTTTCAGTATCTGGGTAGTTGGTGGGACCACACACAGATGTACACACACACACACGCACACACACACATGTACATGCATGCACACACACACATACACACAAGCACGCACACACAGAGACAGAGAGCACTGAGTGAATTGAATAGGATGGGACCATATCTTAAAAGAAATTAAGGTAAATGGTGAGAGAGAAATGTAGTGGGAGGAGAGAGGGTGAAATGGAATGGGGTAAATTATATCTCATTCAAGAGGTAAGCAGGAGACTTTTTAGTGGAGGGAAAAAGAGGAGAGCCGAGAAAAAAACATGAAGTTTATCCTCATCACATTTGACTAAAGGAAGGAGTAAAATGCACCCTCATTTTGGTATGAAAACCTATCTTACAGTACAGAAAAATGGGGAAGAAGGAGATAAGCAGGGAGGGAGGGTTGATGGAAGGGAGGGCAATGGGAGGAGGAAGCAATTTGAAGTCAACACTCTTGGGGAGGGACAGGATCAAAAGACAGAATAGAAACAATGGGGGGCAGAATAGGATGGAGGGAAATACAGTTAGTCTTATACAACACGATTGTTATCGAAGTCATTTGCAAAACTACACAGATATTGCCTATATTGAATTGCCTGCCTTCCCAAAGGGAATGGGTGGGGAGGGAGGAGTGGAGAGAATTTGGAACTCAAAGTTTTAGGAACAACTGTTGAGTATTGTTCTTGCTACTAGGAAATAAGAAATACAGTTAATGGGGAATAGAAAGTCATCTGGCCCTACAGGACAAAAGAGAAGATAGGGAGAAGAGAAGGGAAGGATGATAGAAGAGAGGGCAGATTGATGATAGGGAAAATTAGAATGCTTGGTGTATTGGGGTGGGGGAGGGGATAAATGGGGAGAAAATTTGGAACCCAAAATTTTGTGAAAATGAATGTAAAAAGGTAAATAAATAAATTAATTAATAAAAAATGAAATAAAATAAAATAAAGAGGTTGAATTAAGTGACCTCCAAACCCACAGGCCCTATGGCATAATGGATAAGGTTCTGACTTTGGTGCCCAAAAGCCTGGGGTTCTAGGATACTTACTAAACCAGGTGACTGTGGACAAGTTACTTAACCTCTGACCCTCAGTTTCTTCATTTGAAAAATGGGAATAATATCAATTCCACATAATTGAGATCTAAATGAGATAATATATGCAAAGCACTTTGTACACCTTAAAATGCTATAGAAATGCTTGTGATTATAGTTATAATGTCTCATGTACAATACTGGCTTGATGGCTGGCTGTCTTTAGATTCATGCAGGGCTGTTGTATGGAAGGCAGATTCGATTATTTTTCTTGGAACTACAGGGGAGAACTAGGACTAATGGGCTGAAGTGAAAAGGAATCAGATTTCAGTTGAGTCTAAGGAAGAACTTACCTCTAATTAGAGCTCTGAGGCAATTCAACAAGCAGTTCAGGAGGAAATGAGATCCCCTTCACTGGTGGCATTTAAGTACCACTTCTTGGGAAATATTGTAGCAGGGATTTGTACATCAGTTAGGGGTTAGATTAGATGACCTCTAAATTTCTTTTCAAATTTAAGATATTATTCCTGCTGACCAGATAAGGAAATCGGCCAGAGATATTAAAGAACTTACACATGTTCACACATGTAGAAAGTGATTAAGTAAGTTTTCATTTTAGTGTATCATAATTTATAGACAGTAACTATGAATGGGGCACATGCATATTTTAAATAGGTATAATGGTATTTTATGAAAAATGGGCTTGATTTTTTTAAAAAAAATTATTATGCACAATATAAACAATGAATATTCACTTAGTCTCCGTATTCTGGTCTTTAAAAGGAAGGCTGTAGATTAACTCAATCCTAAAATTTTATGAAAACAGTCCCTTATGTAGTCATGGGATTAAATCATGATCAAAGAACTTCATTCTGATCCAGACTACATCATTAACAGATCACAATATCTCAGTTTATGTTAAAAGAACCCAAGAACTGTTATCTTGGATCAGACCAATGATCCACTAAGCCTATGACAGAAGCACTAAATTCACACATACACACACACACACATATATAGACACATATATGCATATATAAGCATTGTGTAGCATGTGTAAGTGTATGCATATGTTGTATACATGTATCTATATATCCATTCATGTGTGCTTATGCATATATGTGCTAATATATATGTACACATATACATAAATATCTAGCCATATATTTGCGTGGGAAAGCGTGGCAGTTGCCTTTTAATGGTATGTGTTACATGGGGAAATCATTGAGCCAAGAGTATTCAATCTGCCACTACCTATCTATCTATCTATCTATCTATCTATCTATCTATCTATCTATCCATCTATCTATGATCCTGAACAATTCATTTGAATGCTCTGAACCTTCAATATCCCCAAATACAAAATTGTCACCAAACTTACTTCCAAATGTCTTTCTCAAATGTTAGGATACTTCTTGGTCACTTATTAAAGATTTAACATCCATGTACCTATCCATTTCCCATCTTGATTATATATTTTTTTAGCTTTCCTAACATCTTGGGATAACAATTTTCAAAATTTACTAATATATGTGCATAGTAGTACTTTCATTTGCCCTAAAATAAAATTCAAGATGGAAAAAGCAGTGAATTTGGAGTCAGAGGACCTAGATTTATATAGCAGTTCTACTAGTATCTACATCACCTTGGGCAAGTTATTTTAACTCTCTGGGACTGTTTCTTCACAAACAAAATAAGAGCTTTGAGCTATACTGTCTTTACAATCCCTACCAGCTCTAAAACTCGTACTGTCCTTCATGTAGCGCAAAAGACTTTCTAAGGGACTGAGTTCTCTTTAATTATAGGTGTTTCAAGCAGAAACCAGATAATGATTTGTCAGAGATATGTCAGAGTTATCAAGTGCATAAGTTAGGCTAGATAACTCAAAGACTATGGGCCAATCTGAAAAACTCCCAAGTGGAAGCCAAAAGAGATTAAAATGTAATTTGAGAAATGTTTAACCAAACAAATAAAAATGCAATACAACATAGATAATGTTCATTTGTGATTTTCTAAGTTTCTATATGGATTTAATATTCCAGGACTATATGACTTTTAAGGCACCTTCCAGTTTGGAATTCTATGAGTCAGGGGAATTCCCTCTTGTTTTAGGATTGTAACTTCTGCTAAAAGCCTAGGATTGTTTTGTTCTTCATTGCCGAAGAAGACCATGCCATGAGAGAAATGATGACATGACTTGCGCTTGACTTTGTTTTGAGGGAGGGTGGGCTGTGCAAGGTCATCAGCCTCACTTCTCCTCCAGAGCCATCTGAATCCAGTGACCAGATATTCCTCAGCATGACTGGAGATGTCCCAGGAAGCACTGGGAGACCTTGAGCCCTTTAGGCCAAGGTCTTTGCAGGTCCTCACTTAGGGTGAGGCAACACCCATTCATTAAATAGGCTGCTTTAAGAAGTAGCCAGGGCATGGCCCCTTTAATGAGGTCAAGAAAAAGAAAGGCATCAGACTGGGAGGGAAACAGCAGCTGTTACTATTGATAATCACTCTAAAGCTAGGAGGGTCCAGAGGAACCCTTAGGCAGGAACCCTCCTGTTATGTCCCAGCTTCAGAAAGCCTAGGACAATGACCAACCTAAAGGCAGGAAATCATATTCTAAGACAATAAGAGCTCATGGCTGTTGTTGGAGTGATTGTTTCCTCCTTGGACTATGAGAGAACATCAGGAAATTCTCTTGTTGCTGGAAATCATTAAAACAAACATAACTGGAAGGCATTTGTGATGGAATATAGTGTAATCAAGTTAATTGCTGGGAAGATAGAGCATGTTTGGAAGCAGAGAAAACTTAGTTAATGTGGGTATGCAAATAATAGAGCTATGAGTAAACATGTGACCTATGGTGAGTCAATGCCTTTGAGCCAATGTGGGTGGGGTGATATTTCAGATATGAATCCCCAGACAACTTGAGGATGCATTTCAGATCTGTCTCCAGCAAGTTTGAGTTACCCTTTGAGTGAAACTCCATTTAGGAAATGGGGGAAATGATTGAAAAGTATGGCAGTGAACAGAAAGGCAGATACTACCATGAATCCAGCAACAGTACTGATGGTGTTCTGTGTCCTGATGCCAATTCCCATGGAGCAACTCAGTGTTTTGGGAACAGTGATGACAAAACCCTGAAAGATATAAATAATATAACTGACACCAAAATATACAACTGACACTAGCCTCTAATGGTTGTAGAAAGAGAAAGAGAAGAACTCAAGGTGACATGAGCTAACTCAGAATCAGAGCATGAGTATGGGTAATAATAATGTATCTCATAGACTATGATTTTAGTTGTTTTAGTTTATATTCAATAGAAAGTTCATGGGATATAAGTGTATTTTTACAACCAATGCACTCTCTCTTTAAAAAACATAAAGATATTCATGTGCTTTGCAGAGGTGGTTGTGGACACTTATCTGAAACCATTCTCCCAGCTCTGATAACCCTGAAGCCCTTAATGAGAAAGAAATACTAAGTCACAGCTGGGGATTAAAGTCAAGCCTTCCAGCTACCATGCATGTTTTATACCAGCTCAGCTACTAGGCAGGCCATATAGGACAGTCTGAATTTGAGCCCTCTGGGTGCTGGCCCCAGTAGTCTGAGTGGATTAGGAGCAGATGCAAATGTTCGCATTGGGCTTGGTCGGAACAAATCTGATTCCAATATGATGAAAACATAAGGAATCAGGATCATGGTGTTTTCCTCTCTGCTGTTGTCATAAGCAATTGCTCCCACTTGAGATGTGCAGACAAGACATTCTCAGGAGCTTAGCTCTTGGATCTCCCAAATCCAGTTTCAACTAGAAATGCAATGAATTGCTTTGCCCCCTTTCCAAAGAGCTAATGGTATGTTTGTCTTTAGTAAATGTCAAATTAGAGAATTAGGAAAGGGATTCATTAAGAAATAAAACAATTCATGTTTCTGGAGAAAAGCAGCAGCAAATGAACTCTCTCTCTCTCTCTCTCTCTCTCTCTCTCTCTCTCTCTCTCTCTCTCTCTCTCTCTCTCTCTCTCTCTCTTTCTCCACAGATATATCTACATCAATATAGATTGATATAAACATAAGATATATAACATAGGCTTCTTTTATATATAGATAAATAGTTATATTTATGTATACATAGATATCTATATGTGTTCATAGATATAGATATCTGTCTATTTATTTATATCTATATCAAATGGGATCAATTGCTTATGACAGCAGCAAAGAGGAAAATACCATCATCCTGACTATTCGCTTTTCTTCATATTAGAATCAGAATAGATATAGATACATCTGTCCATCTATAAATTTCTATCTATGCATAGATATAAATACTTATCTATATCAAAATACAGAGAAAGAGACACAGATATCTATATATAGACAGAGATAAAGATGCTAGAGAAAAAAACTCTATCTTGGATCTGATAGGGAAATGCTAGTGAAGAATATCCTTTTACCAACACAGATCTATATTTGCTTCAATTTAGAGTATTAGAGATTGTCTGGAAGTGAGACAAGCCAAATTCTATTCCGGTTCCAGTGCTAGCTCTCCATCCAATATACCATACTACCATGTAAGTACACAAGTACACATGTGTATGTGAATACATACTTATATGTGCATGTGTCTCCCCTCTTTAACTCATAATGATTGTATGAACTTGGGCACATAGCTTAACCTCTCAGTGAAATACTCTAGGTCTAGTGATTTTCTAGTAGTCAAAGTTGCTCAGAGTCTAGCCAATTCTCTATGACTTTTACAAGTTGTAATGCAGTGATAGAGTGCAGGGTTTAAAACCAGGAAGACCTGGGTTCAAACATGGCCTCAGATATTTACTAACTATGTAATCCTGGGTAAATAATTTAACCCTATTTGCCTCAGTTTCCTCATTTGTAAAATGAGCTGAAGAAAGAAATGGCAAACCACTCCAGTATTTCTGCCAAGAAAATCCAAAATGGGGCCACAAAGAGTCAGAAGGGACTGAAATGACCGAACAACAATTGATTAAGTTCCACCATGGAAGGTACGTATCTATAAATCACGTGAGTATTTCCATCATCCCCTTCCTCTTTCTCTCCTCTCTCACTACACATACATAGACATGTCTAAATATGTTTGCACACATATATTCTATTTGTGAGGGAGAGTCCCATTATTTTCTCTTTTATCCCTTACTTTCTTCCTTTACTCCTGCCAAAAGCACATACCAGAAGTAAAAGTATCTTATGAAATCCTATGCAAAAAGAAGTGTTCTAGTGGGACAATAGGAAGAGGAAGGTTAGCTACTCAAAAGGTCAAAGTGAAGAGCTTAATGCGTTGGGCTCATATCCTACTAGTCTAGGTAAGGCCTTTGTGATGTCAGGGAAAGTCTCTGTACTTCCAGTGAAAGATGGTTTTAGAATTTCAACCACACGAGTCACAGAAACACAAAGGGGCAGCACATCTAAGCACTTTCTTGTCCTGACTGTGCTACCAACTACCTGCATGACTTCAGGCGAGCTGTTTAACCTGTCTGTACCTAAATTTGCTCATCTGTCAAATGGGGATAATAATACCTGCCAAACTTATCTCAGAACGTTGTTGTAAAGATAAACTAAGATGAAACAAGAGACCCTACTTTGTTTCTCAGGATTTCTCTGGAGGAATGAGTATACATTCCAAGGAAAGCAAACCCATCCATAAATTAAAATTGATTTTGCTGATAAATAAAAGAGTTCAAAAAGCTCAATAACAAAAATGGCATATTGTAACAATGCCCATAACCAATGCTTGTGGTTTTTTGGTATTCCACAAAATCAGGAAATGTATTACATTGTTCTCAGTCCTGTTGAGTCTCAGGAGGTCTCAGCTGTCACTCAAAGGTAAGAAGGAAAGATTCTGCATCTCTAGGTGCCAGGATCACCTCAGGGTCTAACCCTAGGTCCAGTCCACCATCAATAACATGAATTCCCCTCCTTCTTTGAAATGGGGGAAACTAGGATGTCCCCAAATGTTTATTCCTGCACAACACACAGTACTATGCAATAAAACAATCAGCTAAATTACAGTAGTGAGGGAAGGTTATAAAAACATCCTAAGGAACTGAATGCCACACAAATATAACGTGTAAATAGTGCTAACAAGAATGCTGATTTTGAAGCCAGGAAGACCTTGGTCTTTCTTCTGATGAACGAATAGATGAATGAAAGAATGAACAGGTAAATGAATGAAAAGCATTTATTAAGTACCTACTATGATCCAGACACTTTTGTTAAGCTCCAGGGATATAATGACAAAAGGGAAATAGTTCTTGCTCTCAAGGATTTTATACTGTAATAGAGCAAAACAATTCATATCAAGGCAGTGGCAGTCAGGGAAGGAAATTTTTGTCTGGTAGTCACAGAAATGGTAAGTGGAGCCAAAGGCCATTAACATTGACATGCCCGTTCCAAAGTCAGTACTAGTATTGACTTGATTACTGTGTTAAGAGCAAATAGGAGAAAATTATGATAGGGAGATCTTAACTAGATAGGATGAGGATGGTAAGG
Source organism: Bettongia penicillata ogilbyi (assembly GCA_023548195.1). Taxonomy (NCBI): domain Eukaryota; kingdom Metazoa; phylum Chordata; class Mammalia; order Diprotodontia; family Potoroidae; genus Bettongia; species Bettongia penicillata. The sequence continues at coordinate 16,327,081 of JAJHZJ010000089.1, read as the reverse complement.
CAGAAAGGATATAGATAGATGGCAAGATATTCCAAGATGTCCTAACACATCTGGAGTGAATTAGTAAAAAGCATAATCTGGAGCAGATTTGTGCTGGGAAGAGCTCTAACAAGATTGCTAAATTTTTAATCAATCAATAAGCATTTATTAAGTGCCTACTATGTGCCAGAAACTGTGCTAAGCACTGGGGATTGTGTTTGTCCTTCATTCTTGAAGAGGACCATGACATCAAGGAGATGATGACATGACTTGCAGTTGACTTTGAATATAGAGTGGGGGGGGGGGGGGGGGCGCGGGGAGGCTGCGCAAGGTCCTGCAGAGCCATCTGGGTCCAGTGGCCAGATATTTATCAGTATGACTGGAGATGGCCCAGGTTGAAATGGAAGGCCCTGGCCCTTTTAAGCTAAGGTTTCAGGTTCTCACTTTGAGTGAGATAATGTCCATTCAATGAATAGACATCTTTAACAAGTAAGTCAAGGAATGGCCCCTACAATTAAAAAAAAAAAAAAAAAACCAAAATGGGAGGAGAAGACCCTCATGGCTGCTGACCAAAAGAGAAACAGCTGCTATTTACATTCACTCTGAGTTAGGAGGGTAGGGACCTATGGTTGTTCAATCTATGAGCTCCAGAGTGAATTGGGTTTAAGCCTTGGTCTTTGAGAAAAAACTGTAGCCAGTAAACCCCAAGCTGACTAGGCAGCTTTCAGTCATCAACATGCACCTTCCTTTGGGCAGAGCAGAGCTGTGCTTGTCCTTTATTCTTGAAGAGGAGCAGGATCTCAAGGCGATGATGACATGACATGCAGTTGACTTGGATTTGGGTGAGGGAAGGTTGTACAAGGTCAACACCTTCACTTTCTCCTCCAGAGCCAACTGAGTCCAGTGGTCAGATATTCATCAGGATGACAGAATATGGCCCAGGATGTGAGAGACCTAACACTGGGGATACAAAAAGAAGCAAATGCAATCTCTGCATTCAGAGAAATCACAATGTAAAAGGAGATACAGCATGCAAATAAATATATACAGAGCTATCTATATAAAGGAAAATAGGAAATAAGCATCAGGGGGAAGGCATTAGAATTAAGAGGGTTTGAGAAAGGCTTATTATAAGAGATGAGATTTTAATTGGGACTTAAAGGAATCCAGGGAAGTAGTAGGCAGAGTTAAGGAGGGATCAAGGAAAGAAATAAGCATAATTAAGTACCTACTAAGTATGAAGTACTCTGCTAAATATTTTACAAATATTGCAGGCAAGGAGACAATCAGAGAATGCCTGGAACTGAGAGATGGAGTGTCTAGTTCATGGAACAACAGGGAGGCCAGTGTCTCCAGTGAGAAAGGTATGCAGTGAGGGCGTGATGAAAAAGAAGAAAGGAAAGGTACGAGGGGCTAGATTGTGAAAAGCTTTGAATGTCAAAGAGATCATTTTGTGTATTATCCTGGAGGTGATGGGGCATCTCTAGAGTTCATTGAGTAGAAAAGTGAAGTGGACCTGTGTGTTAGTGTAAGCCTCAGAAATCGGCAAGCTGCAAATCAGGACTTGAGCTTTGTGGATTGTTTAGATTTGGAAGAGTTATTAATGTGGATTAAATGTAAAAGTATGTATGCTTGCATTTTTCCCCCGAGAGCCCAGTTGCTAATCATTTCCCAGCACACCTCTGTGTTGCTCTATAAACACTGCTTGAGCTTAGCAGGACTGTAGTCTAGAAGGTTCAGAGAATGAAATCATCACTGGTGTAGAGGCCAGGTGATTCGAAGTTAACAGCAATAACACTAATAACCACAATAACCACCACAAGGGCAGCTAGGTGGCCCAGTGGGTAGAGCACCGGGCTTACAATCAGGAAGTTTCATCTTCATGAATTCAAATCTGGCCTCAGATACTTACTTGTGGTGTGACCCTGGGCAAGTCACTTAGCCCTGTTTGCCTCAGTTTCCTCATCTGTAAACTGATCTAGAGAAGGAAATGGCAAACCACTCTAGAATCTTTGCTAAGAAAACTCCAAACGGGGTCACCAAAAAGTTGGACATAACTGGAAAACAACCCAAGGGTTGTTGGGTACAAGTTGGGTTGGGATATAAATCAATGAAAAATCTGCCCACACCTATGGAGTCAAGAACTTTTTGAATTATTAAATAATATTCTAATAAAACATCTCTTTCCATTTCCTCCTCTTTAGTCCCTGCATGAAAAAAAAAAAAAACCCTTTCTGTATTGACAGAGGAAATTCAGCCTCTCCCTCTTCCTCCCCACAGCTTCCCTTTTAGGCTCATGGGCATACAACTTCCCACCAAAAGATGGGAAATGGAGCCTTATTTTCCAGTGTAAACTAGTTACTGTCCTTTCCATAGCACAGAGAGAATTAGACTAATTGATAATAGGCTCCTACCTCCAATTCTTATATGCTGTGCCCAGAAATAACACAGAAGAAATGGGAGAAAAGTATTAAGTGTCTACCAGGTGCCAAACACCTTACTGAACATTTTATAAATATCTCATTTGATCCTCCCCAAAACCCTAGAACATAGGTACTATTACTATCCCCATTTTAAAATTGAGGAAACTGAAGTAGAAGAGGTTAAATGACCAGACCAGGTTCACCAGCTAGTAAGTATCTGAGGCTGGACTTGAACTCGAGTGTTCCCTCATAAAATATAAGTTCCTTGGGAGCAGAGACTATTCCTCCAGAATATAGCACAATGCCTATCACATAGACACATAACATCAGCATTAATTAATGCTTGTTGACTGACGGATTGATATATTGACAACATTCAGAAGAGGTCCACCACTGGTGATGAAGCTATGTACTGATCCAACTTTTCTAGAAAATAATTGGGAATTTTGTGAGAAAAGTCATTAAACTTGTTTATACCCTCTGATATAGAAATCTCAGGATTGAAAACAATATTGAAAGCTTCCACACATCACATAATATTATAGCAATACTTTTCTTGTGACAGCAAAAAGCTGGAAACAAAGTGGGTACCTATCAAATGAAGAAAAAGCTCAGCAAATTTCATAGTATATGAATTGTGCCACAAGAATTAAGAAGTTCAGAGAAACATGGGAGGAAATGGATGAACAGATGCACAGGTGAAATAGCAATATACACAGCAACAACAAAGGAAACAAAGTATAGCCTGAGGGTCTGTTATTGACATAGTCCTACAACTCTGATTATTTTACTCCACAGGCTACTTTTCTGATTATTTTGCCCAGAGGTTACCTTATCTGGGGAGATATCTGCCCCCCCAAATCATGGTACTCATGTTCATCCTCCTTTTCCACACTAAAGTAAGTGGAAATGACTTTAAAAGGCAACTGAGCTAAGATTAATTATGATGATCAATACTAATCAGAAAGAACAGATTAGGAAACACAGTTCCATCCTCTGAATGTGAGATTCAGAACACCAGCAGGAAAGGGACAGCATCATGGGGGCAAAATATTGCACTTGCTATCCAATTACAACCCTTTTTCAGTTTGTTTTGCTTAACTAATTTTCTTTAGTACAAGTAGGGCTGAATGCTGTGGGGGAGCAGACACTAGGAAATGACTGTAGTGCTAAATACATATATATATATATATATACATACATACATATAAATATACACACATATATACATATACACACATACACACACACATATGGCAAAGAGAGACTTTCTATACAAGAAAGGACATTATGTCTCCTATCAAGGAATTTGGTTAAAAACTAATTCATATTTTGAAAATACGTTTGTCTAAATGATTTCAAAGATATTGCTTGATGGAATTCTCCAAATAGGTATGATGAGGCCCAATTCTGGGGGAAACTAGCATTTTACTCCATTTTATAGATAAGGAAATTGAGACTATGAAAGATGAAGGTCACTCAACAAATCAAACGCCAAATTAGGAATAATTCCCAGGCCTCCTTTTTCTGAGTTCACTACAATATTTATTAGCCTATATTACCTTTCTTGATAAATCATAGCTCCCTTCAAAAGACTAGAAAAATTCACTCCTATGGAAGTTAAACCAATTTGGGACAAAGCTGTTGCCACATTCTTCTCCCAAGGCCATTGCCTCCTGGCATTCTGCATAAGGTACAGTTTAATTCCTAAAGGTAACACCCAAAGAACGATGTGATGTCATTCTTTAGTTCTTTGGGTGTTACCTTTAGGAATTAAAGGAACCTTTTTTTTTTAATTTTCCTAGACAGAACCACCATTAAGTATATTATGCAAAGTGACTGCTTTCTTCTTTGCACAAAAAAACAGGCAAAAACAACACTGGGACAATAGGACAACATCTGAGGTACAGTGGCTAGTCTCCAATAAGCAGAAAAATATGAATATCTGAAAGTTAATATGGAGTTGGGAATGGATGGGCTAGATCGTAAGATGAATGGAAAGCAGTGTGGTCTATAGAGTGTTCAGAAAATTTTTTTTTTCAAAAGGAATTTTTTACCCCAGGCCAGAAGGCTTTGTGTCAGGGAGGCTGTCTCATTTCTCTCCTCAAAGGCTGTCAGAGATGACTGAGATTTGAAAACACTCTCTGATGCTGTCGAGGTCAAGGCAGGCAGGGCTCAAACCATCAGTCACTGCGTCAGCAATGAGCCACGTGAGTCCAAAAGTGAAAATGTGAGAGATTGTCTCCAGGGGACAAAAAAAAAAAGTTTAGAATGGGGGGAGGTGATTAAAAGAGAGGAGGGGCCAGAGAGAGAGAAAGGGAGAGAGAACTCAGAAGAAAAGAAAGGAAAGGAGAAAGGTATAGGTCAAGTGGTCAGAAGCAAGTTTGTAACATTAGTATTCAGCTGAAATAAGGGAAAGTTTCTCAGTCCCATTTGGGAAAATTCTGAAGAAAGGAAGCTTACTAGAGGCAAAAAATATATTAATATTACTGTGCTTAATCAATATATAAAATCCTCCAATGTACTTTTGCAAGGCTACACTGTAAAGTTAGTAACTACTGTAGTTTCTGTCTCTACCTAATTGTGTTTGCCAACAGTATAGGTCAGGGGCATCCAAACTTAGAACCATCCAAGGGTGGTACTGGCAACTTGTTCCCTGCCTCAGGGTCCTACTTAGTTTGCATAAAGCCAGTCAGGCTTCAGCCTCCCTTCTTTGGAAAATAGAATTGGTTGGCTTGGAGGATATGGGTCTCAGTGGGGAATGTAGCCCTCTGCTCAGGAAAAGATAGACCAATGGTAAACAAGAGGGATAATCTCCACAGGGCCACCGACCTACAATGGGCAGGCCATGCATGGGCCAGATGGTAGGATGCCCTGGAGCCATGAGTGTATTATGGAGGGCTAAAGAGCAATGCCAGTGTCTCCCAGATTCTAGGGAGCATCTGGGGGTGGGATGAGAAAAGCATCTCAAGCAAGGAACTTAGCCAAACTTCTTTGAAATGTTTTCTAAGATTTGGGAGGCTTTACTAACATTTATAGTATCTGGTCCACTGCCCCATAATCATGGCAGGGTTTTCATATACCAAGTCTTTCCCTTGTTCTTCCTTTTCCTTTTTACCTATTTCATTAACATAAGAATAAGAATTTACCGCTTTCCATCTTGAACCCTCATCTGTAAAAGGGGGGATATCATATGTTTCAATTAAATTATATAACTTAATTATGGGTAGCTAGGTAGTAAGTGGAGCTCCTGGTATGGAATCAGGAAAGCTCTTCTTCCTGAGTTCAAATCTGGCCTCATACAGTTACTGGATGAGTCACTTAACCTAGTTTGCTTCAGCTTCCTCATGTGTAAAATGAGCTAGAGAAGGAAATAGTAAGTCACTTCAGTATCCTTGACAAGAAAACCCCAACTGGGGTCACGAAGAGTTAGACACTACTGAAATGACAACATGTACAAGTCACTGTACTAGAGATTAGGGATATAAAGACTAAAAAAACATAAGATAATCCTTGCCTTCAAGGAGGTGATCATCTAATAATTGAGATATGACATAGCTAAAATTACATACAAAGTAGAAAAGTGATAAAGGAGTGATATAACAAAGAATTTCAGAAAAAAACATGAAGTAGGAGCAATCAGTTTCACATAAAGAGAACAGGAAAGGCCTTTGAGAGAAGGTAGCACCTGAGCTGAGTGTTGAAGGAAAGGGACTTTGCCAAGCAAAGATCCGAGGAGGCAATGTGTCCCAGACATAGCTTAAGCAAGTACACAGATGCTGGACGAAAGCTGGGAACAGATGGCCATCCAATTTGGAGGCAGTAGGGATCAACAAATGTGTGAAAAGAAGTAATGTGAGATAAAGCTCCAAGTATAGGATGGGATTAGAAAAACATCCCTTTGAGTTGCAGATTGACTTATAAAACCACAAGTTAACATTACCTCTGCTGTATTGTATTTTTTCTATTGTCAAACAGTTCTCAATTCCATTTTAATTTGATTTGGCCTTCACTTAGGAGTTTTGTATCCTTTAAGGCCATGACTTTGACAATTCTGCTACAAGCAATAGAGAATCACTAAAAGTATTTGAGTAGTAGATAAAAACAGCTAGAGATTATCAGATATATGCATTAGGACTATTATTTTTGCAATTACCTAAAGCACTGAATAAAGAGAAAAAGCTATAACTAGTTAGGAGGCCATTAGAATTATCTGAACTAGAGTGATAATAGCATGATTGGATTCAAAAACAAATATCTTCAAGGTATGATTGGCAGGACTTTACAGCTAGGTAGATTGGGGGAAAAAAGAAAGGGAAAATTCAATGATGACACTGAAGTTTTGGACTTGCTTAATTAGTTCCATCAAAAGAAATAGGGAACATGGGTAGAAGGGCAAGTATATCAGGGAAGATGATGAATCTGGTCTGGGACATTTTTTAGTTTGACATTTTCCTGCTAGGAAAATCCATTAGGCAATTAGAGATATGGAAGGCTTAGGGGAATGATTGGGGCTGCCATTGGGTCATTTTTCAGTCATGTCTGACTCTTTGTGACCCCATTTGGGGTTTTCTTGGCAAAGATAATGGAGTGCTTTGCCATTTCCTTCTTCAGGTAATTGTACAATGAGGAAACTGAGGCAAACAAGATTAAGTGACTTGTCCAAAGTACACAGCTAGTAAGTGTCTAAGGCCAGATTTGAACTCAAGAAGATGAGATTTCCTGACTCCAGGCCCAGCACTCTATCCGCTGTACCACCCAGATGCCACGTCATTTGGGCTAGATACAGAAAAGAGAGGCAGTTACATAAAGATGATAGCTGAAGCTATGGTAGTAAATTAGTGCAACAAGGGAGAAAGTGTTTGAATTCTGAATATTAATTAGGAAATGCTTTGCAAATACTAAGAAATTCATATAAATTATAAGATGACAGGGAGAGATGGCTCTCTGTTTTCTCTCTAGCTCGCACTCTATTCGCTGTTCCCTTCTCTCTCCTCTTTCCCTTCCCTTGCTAACATAACGGTAAGAACACTAGGTTTTGGCCAGAAAATCATGGGCATGGGATTTTCCTTCTCTCGGTCTCAGTTTCCTCATCTGCAAAAATGAGTAAGTTGAGTTGCATTCTCTCTAATTAATCCCTTCCAATTAAAAACTCCCATGTTCCTTTCTCTCCTGCCTTCTCCCTGTTGGCCCCAGTGCCCTTTATCTTTCCCATTGCATCTTGAATTTTCCATAAACCTTTCACAGTGGAGGTGATTGGCCCTTATACTTCTACCTAGAACATGTTAGCTGAATATTTTCGGATAACCAATGTGGTAATTCACCAAATGCCATTTTGCCACATTACATTGATCTTGTAGACTGGGCTCGGATTATGAGCATCAGTGTTCAAATTAATGCCACCTATTAGCTGACAACTTTGGATAAACCACTTGATCTTCCTGAGTTTCTAAATAAGGATGACAGTACATTTTCAACATGGCATGAAGGATTGTTGGCCACCTTAGAGCCAGGAAGGCTGAGTTCAAGTATACCTGACCATGTAGCATCTCAGAAACCTAAGAGCTCTAATAATTTCACAGAGAAGGTGCCAACCTGCATTGGTGGAGGGGTTTTCCCACCCAGGAGCTCCCTATGCCAATGAAATCATGCAATCACAGATTCTATTGCTATCCTTATAATACACATAGTACCTACTTCACAGAGCTAGGATGACCATTTAAGATAACATCGGTGAAGGGCATTATGAATTACAAAGGACAAAGTGAGTGCAAGCAGACAGTTTTAAAGAGAGCAAGAGAAGACTGCTTCTGCTAGGGGTCATGCAATGGAGAGAAACTCCTGGAGGAAGCAGACTGGTTCTCCGTCTTTCCTGAATAAAGAGTGACAATCTAAGAATGGGTCATTACTCCTTCTCCCCACATAGGAAAAAATAAAATTCATAGTTCCCTATGACCTAATCACATAAGACCTCTTTTGTGTATAGATTAACCTCTTTAGATTCTGTGCTATCTTTCAAATTCCTTGTTCTGTATTATCTCTAAGACTTTTTTTTTAATGTTACTGTTTCCAAGTTTGCTGCAGCATTTCCTCAGGTAAATTAGATACAAAATTTTCCAAGTGGAAATTTATTTTCTCCTTTCTTTCCTGCCTACTTCTTTTGACCCATCAGTCTCCCTTCTCTATGTTCCCTCATGCTTTTAGGACCTCCCCATTTGGTAGCATCTGCACATTTCATAAATATGTTTCTGATTCCCTCATCCGGATCATAAATAAAAATGTTAAATAGCATGGAACCCAGCTCTGTCTCCCGGGGCACTCCACCAGGCACTGTGCCCAAATGGATATGCTGCGGTCTATCATTACTCTGCCTCAAATTCCCTGAATGAAGTTTGAACATGCTTCAAAGGTCATATGGATTTTGTTAGTGGTCATCCCAGTAGTTGTTACATTCAAGATCATTCCAAACATTTATACTCCCTTTTCTTGGTGTCCAAAATGTCAACATACCTTGTTTGTCTGAATGTGGTTCCCACCCCAACCTTTGGCTGCAGGAAATTTGAACTGGTTCCTACACTACAACAGACTATTAAATTTTTACTACATGCAGAATACTATGTTAGCACTCCAATCTCCAGTCAGTAGCAGTTAGATGTTGCAGCGGATAGAGTACTGGGCTTGGAACCAGGAATATTTAAGCTCATGAGTTCAAATCTGGCCTCAGACATTTGCCAGCAATGTGACCCCGGGCAAGTCATTTAACTTTGTTTGCCTCAGTTCCACATATATACAATGAGCCAGAGAATGTAATGGCAAACCACTCCAGTAACTTTGCCACAAAGAGTCAGAGGTGCCTGAAAAACTACTGAATGATGACATAGGTGAGGTAGTAAATAGAGTACTGGCCTCAGATTCAAGAAGACTTAGGTTCAAAGCCAGCCTCAGACACTTTAGTTCCTCAAAGTCAATCTCAGTTACTTCTTAGTTCTGCGACCTTGGACAAGTCATTTAACCTCTGACTCAACTATAAATAATCTCTATAGTCTCGACCTCACAGAGTTTTTGTAAGAATCAAATGGGATAATATTTGTAAAATGCTTAGTATAGTGCTAAATCTATGCTTGTTCCTTCCTACTCCATCCCCCAATCTAGTAGGGGGATAAAATACCAACACAAGTAACTACAGTATTAGTATCACAGACAGGCCTGTTTCAGGCTAATCAAGTGGCTTAGGTTTGGGAGTTAGAACAAACGGAGACACAGGCCGTGCAAACCTTAACAAAAGCGTTTACTTAATAACATAGAAGGGAAACTCAGTAAAGATACAGTGCTAATTCAGGTATGTTCAATACCACTTGTCTCTATATAAAACTATGTCAGGTCAGCAGGGCCAAATGACTCACAGAACAAGGACAATCAGTTCTAGAGGGATAGAGCTTCTTCATGAACTGCCATGTTTTTATTGCCTGGGCAAGTGAAAAGCCACATCAATGGTGTAACTACCTAGTTCACTGGACCAATCAGGTTCAGGACAACTCATCTACTTTTTCAAGGGTAAAAATAGCCTAACCCACACAGCAGAGACTCTAGTAGGTAGGGTTATAGTGCTTGAAAAACCACTAAGCACTATAGAAATGAAGTCAATAATAATAGTAGTAGAAGCAATAATGTAATAATATATTAATCATATATTATATAATAATAATAGCAAGAATAATAATGAATGATATTAGTAAGGAATTCAAAGAACTCTAAGAAGGCTTCACAATTATAATTCGAGTAGACTCTAGAATAAGATGCCCTCCCAGTTCCAAGGCTCTTTGTTATGTTGTATGTGATACCGTTTACCACAGTCTCCTTTCTGATTCTCTCTTCCTTGCTTTTGATCACAGTGTTCTCTTATGTTTTTTCTACCTCGCTGAACTTTCTTTCTCAGCCCCTTTTGCCATTTTCTTATTTGTTTGTATTCTGGGCTACTCTGGTAGATTTTCAAGCTTCTCGGGAGAAAAGAATGTTTCATTTTTTTGTCTTTGTAGTTTAGCATTGGTGCCTTGAACATAAAATATGTTAAATAGATGTGGAACTTCACTGAACTGAATTCTGCTAATTCTGCACTAGAACTTCTTGTATTTTCAAAGATTACAGAAAGGATGGCTCTTTATCCTAATGTCTTTGGCCCCTTTCACAGTTTGCTTACAAAGAGGTGAAACTTTCAGGTTCTACAGTTCTCTAAGACCGTTTGCTAAGTCATAGAAGAAGCATGATCTGCTTTGGTGGAAGAATTAACTGTTTTGGCTGAAATCACAGATCCTTTGTGTATTAATATTTCATCATCTGTGGTTTCATTAGTAATAATAGTAGCTAATGTTCATTAGAGCACTTACTATGGCCCAGGCACTGTGCCACATGCTTTACAAATATTATTCCATTTGATCCACAACAACCCTGGGAGGTAGGTGTTATTATTTTCTTCATTTTACAGATGAGGAAAATGAGGCAAAGGGTCACACAGCTAGGAAATCTCTGGGGTTGAATTTGAACTCAGAACATCCTGATTTTAGGCCTGGCACTCTATCCACTGTATCATTTAGAAAAGTAACACCCTCCATGACAGATTACAAACGATTATTATGTGGATCAGTCTTATAGAATTGCTTAAAGCCCAGAGAGATTAGGTGACTTGTCCGTGGTCACATTTCTGAAACATTTCTAAATAATTTTTAAATATTTCTAAAACAAATTGAATTACACGATGTCCAAGGTATTTTTTTAGATCTTAATATATGATCCTGTAAAATATCACAGGCAAGATTTCAACCCAGGTCTTCCTTTTTCATAATTGAGTACTTTATCCATCAAACAATACTACTCCTATCATTACTATATTGCTACTTTAGTAATTACTAATCCCAAACAATATCTAATAGATAATAATTAATATGGATATTATTTAAATATTTAGTGCTTATAGGTACAAATATATATGTATTATATGTACACACACACCATTGATTCTTACCACAACCTTTTGAAGTAGTGTGTATCAAGTATTTTCCATCTGAAAGAGTTGAGGTTCCGAGAGAGTAAGTGATTTGCCCTTGGCCACAGCAATCTGTAGTTGCAGATCAAGGTTAAATCCAGGTTTTCTGGCTTCATATTCTACAACGTTTTACCACAACACCCACGATAAATGGAAAACCAAATGCTGCTTCTGCCTCAACTTGTCCCACCAATAAAATAACCAATTTAGGTAAGCTTAAAAAATACATCAACTCTATCTAAAATATAACAAATAACATTCTTGTAGGTTCATTGTTATCGGATCAATAATCTAAAATAAGCAGTCAGTCTTGGCAATATGATGTTTACTGTTCTAGAGACTGAATTTCGCCTGATGCCAATCAATAAAATCAATCTAAATCATTCATCCCAAATAATATCAAGGTCCAGGTCAGCAAAGCAAAAGCATAGAGTTACAGTATAAACTTAAGGAAAAGAACCTGTCAGTTCTGGGACTATGATTCCTAATACAACCTCCCCTTTTTCAGTCATGGTGCCCCTACAACCAGTGAAGGTGCTGAGCATAAGACGGACGCCATATGTCGTAGTATCATAGAGTCATAGATTTAGAAGTTGAAGTGATCCTAACCTCATCCTTTTACAGATGAAGAAACTAAGTAGAGTCCTGCAAGCAAAATGACCAAAAACACATAGAGGCAGTCAAATGGGATACAAATCTAGGTCCTTTAACTACAAATCAAAAATTTGCCATGGTACCATCTACTTAAGAGGCAGTTAGGTGTCACAATGGATAAAGCACCAGGCCTCGAGTCAGGAAGATCTCAGTTTAAGTCCAGTCTCAGATACTTTGTTATCCTGGAAAAGTCATTTAGTCCCTATTTGCCTCAGTTCCTCATTTGTAAAATGGCAAACCATTTCAGTATCTTTCCAAGAAACTCCATGGACAAGTCCATGGAGTCATGAAGAGTTGAATACGACTGAATGACTGAACAATAACCATGCTTCCATAATATAATATGGTACAATGTGATATGATATAATATAACATAATGTAATATAATATAATATGATATTATATGATATATGATATGATATGATATAGAGACTGGAAGGGATCTAGTCCATGGTTTCCGAACAAACAGCAGATCCCACATCAATTTCCTGTAGTTCACAAAGTTGCAGAACTCTTCACATCTCAAAAATCTATAATCTTTAAAAAAAGAGGCCTACAAACAAAAAACTACCTTTTGGCTTCTTCCTTCTCTTCGGCTATCTGTCTGACCTTCTGAAACTCTGAGAGCTACTTTACTGAAGCTGTGGAGGGAAGAAAATAGCTTAAGGTAAAGAAATAAGATATTTTTTCAGTCCGTAGTATAGTTTGGGTCAGGAAATGTAGATCAAGTTGAATTTCTTTATTGATATTCAGAAAAAAAAGTGACTTACCCAAAGTCAACATAGCTGATTGGTGGCAATTAGAAAGACAATCCAGACCACCTGACTCATAGTTTATGGCTCCCTCCTCAGCTCCATATCATTTCACAATGAGTTATTACTGAACACAGGCTCCTTTTCTAAAGCATCAAATGTGAGGACACAGGGATGCCTATTTTCAAGGGGCAATGATCTAATCCAGGAAGAAGAAAAAAAGTCTTTCTCAGAACCCTGAACTGATGTTAAGTCTAAGAAAATTATTCTTTGATGACTTCCTTCCTCAAGTCTCTGCATGTTCTCTGATATTCCAGGCTAGAACAGTGTTGGCTCTTCTTGAGAAAGGCAATCCTTGTTTATGGCACCACATTTCACAGGACAGCCATTGACATCCAGACCTCTGGTTTATAAACCAAAAAGGTGAACTAAATGCTCCCAGGTTGGGTGAACAGATAAACATCTGAACCTTAATGCTTTTAGTGCAGGGCCATTCCTTAATTGGGATTCCACTCGTTTCACTATTTCTCCTCTTGCCTCCTTCCCCTGTCAGATACACTCATTAAATGTCTGTTCTAGAGACTTAGATTTTACCCTCTTCTGGAGAACATGCCAGCCCAAATAAAGAACTTCACAATAATCACTGCCATTTAGGATTGTTATCCCAAATGGGCTGGGGAAGTCGGCTCTGGTGATGGGATAGATCTGACGCACATGCACGCTGAAAGCCCATATCTTTCTACAGTTAAATCCTATCTAATGAGCTTACAAATGCAGCCCATTTTCCTTCCTGTGGTGCAAGCATCTCTGGCTGCTGCCTCTGTATCAAACATCTGTGGCACTTGTCACTGTGACTTGTTTAGATAATTTCCCCTTTCTAACAAGATTTTACTCTTGAGGAAAATAATTTTTACTCAGTGCATTTTGAGATTTTTTTTTATGACTGTAATCAGTTTTCATTGGAGAGTGTATTTTTTTCCACATTCAGAAGTAATTTATATTAGGCGTTTAAAGGGGGAAAACACAGACACATTGTTTTCTATTAAAAAAAAGAAAAGAAAAGAAAGAAATCTCACAACAACTTGGAGTAGATTTACAGTTCCTCAGCCTTTGCTCTTGCCCTGGGGCCTGATGGGACTCTGGTGTCCTTGGAGGAAAGGCAGAAGGAAATGCTAGGGGCCAATTGCTGATTTTATCATTCAAACACAAAATTTGTTACACCACTTTATCGGTCACAGGGAAAGCAATTATATTGTGGTTCAATTTTCCACTCAATGGCTGTACTGGGGATCAAAGTCAGTTTTTATGATGGGAAAAATGTTTTCCTATTTTATTTGTTACTTAAAATAAAATAAAAAATGGTAGCACAAGTACAGTTAGCACAATACATTCTGAGGGTAGTTTTCCCCTTTCATGAGATACACTTGATTATTTTGGCTCTCACCCTCCCTTTGATTAAATAATCAGTTTTCTTCCCATCCTCTGACTAGAAGCACAGTGTCAAATTGGAATTGGCATAGTTAAAGGTAATGCAATATCAGAACCAAATCACAGAGACTAAAGGTGGAAACTATTCCCATATCCTCCCCAGCCCCATTCAGCTCTATCTTCTATCCTCTGAGGGGGTAGGTAATTTTTCTAACAAAAGTAGGAGTTAAAATGCCCATGTTTGCTCATATATTCACAATCCCTGTGAAACAATTAACAAAGGTTTCGATTATAATTAACTACTTTTTTACTACATAAAACATACAGTATTTGGAAGAAAAGGGGGAGAGGAGAGAGTAGCTCTTAGACAAAAACTAGACATTTTAGTTATTTTAATAAAAAAAAATCTTCTATCTCCCAATTGCATCATATCTTTTCCTCTAATACTACTTCCAATTTATTTTTTTCGCATTTTCAAACATTAGAGGAAACATAAGATAAGAGAACACACAGAAAAAAAGATATTTTATTCTTAGACCACACTAGAATGAATCTATAACCTGACGAAACATATGTGTCATTAGCATCACCTTCAAGAAAATGGACGCAGCTCCATGTCATGATGAAGTTTAAACTATCCTTAGTTCAGGTCTTGGTCTCCAATGAATGATTGAGATTAAAAGCCCAGGTTTTGCTGCAGTCAACTCCTATCTTTGTGTAAGAGTCATTTGTTAAATTTTCAGTGCGAGCACGAAAATAAGCAAATGATACAATTGGACCGTGGAAATCAGCAAGGGACAGAAATCGCAACTTGATTTATGCTTTTTATTGGTTGTCTAGACTTTTCACTTGATAGAGGAAATGTTAATAATGCAGATTTAACTTAAAAAATGTTTCAGATGAGAACTGGTTGTTAAACATTTACCAGCATGTCCCCATTGTTCATTGATAGCTGTTCATTGTGCATGACACTTCCATAAATTTTCTGCAGGGGATCAATCTAACATGTCGTGAGCAGAGATTCTGTGAGCTCTCCTGAAATTGAAGGATACCAGTGGAGCACATGGGTTGTAAAAGACTATACGTTTCTTTCAAGTTATTCTTTACACTGATTCTTCGCCACCTGACCCTGAGAACAGTAAATGGGCCAGTTTGACTAGAATGTAGGACGACTGAAAATGATTAGCAAAATAATCTTGAAAAAGTAGGCTGAAGTAAGATTGTGATGATCTTTAAAAGTCAAACTAAGGGATTTGTATTTTCTTGAAGAGGAAAAAGGGAGTCATTGAGGGTTCCCAAGAAGGGGACTGACAGTGAGATCCTTGAGAATATCAGTTTGGAATATACAAAGAGTAAATTGGAAAATATATGGCAAGACCACTTAAGAAGCTACAACAATATTTCAGGTGGGAGGTGATAAGGGCCTGAACCTTAGTTGCCATGTAATTGGAGACAAGGAGGTAGTACAGGACATATTGTGGAAGCAGAATCAATAATATTTGTTAATAGATTAGATTGTCAATAGATTCAAGAATAACTCTAAGGTTATAAAAGTAAGCAATTAGAAAGATGGCAGTACCCACAACAGAAACAAGGAAATGAAGAAAAGGGAAGAGTTTTGGGAGAAAGGAAAACAATTCTATTTTGTACTTGTCAAGCCTGAGGAGCTTATTTAGCACATTGGGTTGAAAATATTCTATAAGCAGTCTAGTGAAATGAAACCGGGTTCAGGATAGAGACAGGGAATAGATAAATAGATTTGAGATTTCTGTGCCTAGAAAGGATAGTTATACTCAACTCTACACATGACCACAATCCCCTTTGGTTTCTGTAATACACAATATTTGTCTTGGGGCCACTGCTTAGTTTAGTGATGAAGGATAAGATGATATCCCCCTTTGCAACTTTCCTGTAATCAACTTCCTCCACTCATCCCTGTCTTTGATTTAAATTAAATAAACATCTATATGCCCAATGTTTTTCTAAAAAAAAATGGTATATCTTACATGCATCTATAATCTGTTTCTCCCACTGCCCCCTCTATTGAACAAGAAGAAAGAAAAAGAAAGAAAAAAGAGATGAAGGAAGGGAAAAAAAGAGAGAGAAGATCCTCATCAAAAGCATGTACAGTACAGCAAAACAGATTCCCACAGCTGGTCTTACCCAAACATATATATATAGTTCTCTGCATTGTAAGCTTGTCATCTTTTTGGCAGGAGGTAAGTGGCATATTTCATCTTCTGTCTTCTGTTTTTCATCAAAGAAGTTTAATGTGCTTCATAAGTAGCTAGGTGATGGTCAGTGTAAATATCATTTTATGGCTGTTTAAACTGAGGGACATGGAGTTAAAGGTTATAACTACCTAAGACAAATATTTCTGAATTTTCTACAAATTTGTACCCCAAGTTTTCTTCCCTTGACATGCAAGGATTCCAAAGATAAAAGGATATTAGAGTGTAGAAGAACAGGGACCTATTATATCACTAATACTTCAATACCTCAAGGATTTATAGCTTGCAATCTTCTATATGTTCACATCATCTTTGAGAGCAGCTATAACTTTAAAAAATCAGGCATCCTTTGGCCATCCTGATGATAAGCTTCTCCAGAATTAGGCTGGTCTTACACTAGCCAGTATTCAGCCTTTCATTGATGTACATTTGGAGACTTTCCAGTTTTAATAATGGAAGGTCATCTCCATTGAGATATCACAATAGGACATTTTTGTGGGTATTACTGAAATCCTTTCTTAAAAGTTACATTTTAATGCCTTCTTTAAAATGGGGGCACAGAAAAAGAATGGTTTTTTATATTCTATACAGCATATGTATTCATTGAGCTAAACTTATCACCTACAAATGGTTCTTTGATAATCAATCATAATGACCCCTTAATTGGATATCTCAATAGGAAGTTTCATTTCTAAGAGAAGTCATTTGTTTGAAACTAAGGTTTTATTTCAGTGTGACATAGTAGAAGAACATTTGACACAAAGTAAGAAGACCTGGGTTCCAATTCTGACTTTTCCACACACTATTTATGTGACATTTAGTTAACTAATTTACCTTTTTTAATCAGGTTTCAATTAAATTAGGTAGCTAGACTATTTAATCTCTGAAGTAATTTCTAGTACTGAAATTCTAGTTTCATGACTATTCTGCTTTTAAGAATATTCTACTCATTCCTCTCTGTGTCTATTATTAACATGAATGCTGTCACCTTGAAATCACCAATCACCCAACATATAAGTATTTCAGTTAAGAAACTGTTGCAATGCCCAGGTTCAAAGCCCTAAATCATATTATTAAACAATCTGATTGACTTTCTTGGCTAAGATAACTGTACAAACCCATTTTACATTCCTTTTACTTTGCTGGTTAAACTGAGCCAGACTGTCCATATGGTGATCTAATCAATCACTTGCTGATTTACCTGTGAATGGTCAGTCTAACTGGCCTGACAACCCCAGCCACAGGCAAAATGATCTGATGTTGCTCAGGCCATTGAGTCAGTAATTGGAGTGGGAATAAGTTTCCTAACTTTTAGTTAGGCATGGCCCTTTTGAAATAGAGTTCTCCGAATGAAAAGCACCAGGCTCCCAGAATTTTATACATATCTATTGGTTGATTTTCCCAATGAGGCACTATTCAATGTATGGTTTAAATGAAGTCAATTATAAGAATCTTTCTTATGTTTAACCTATATACTATTTCTACCAGGTTGATTTCCAATTATATTTTATTTAACTTTTTTTAAAAGAGGGAATTAATACCTGAAATCCATTAAACATATTTTCCACTGAAGAATTTTATGGGTGCTTGTCTAACCACTGTTCAAATATGGATGTGTGAAATAATACATTTTAAGAAAAAAATGATATGGAGAAATCTAAATTTTAAGAATGTGGCACAATAAGGGGTGATTCTCTCACAAAAGAATTTTTCATGTCACTAAAATATTTTTGACAGCAGATTTTCCATAAACATTTAAGATGTAATTAAATTTATAAGTATGCTTTTTATCTTGGCCTTATTAGGAACAAATTCTTACATACACTAATGTTGAGACGTTAACATATATAAATATGTACATACACATATATATTTATATAAAACAAAACAAAAGCATATTTTGACTTTGAAGGAATATAATCAGCTTTTATTACTTTTGTTATTATAAACTTAATAATACTTTATATTTTTTCAACTTCTATGTGAAAAAAAAAATCAGAAATCTAACCAAGATCTTTTGCTAAATTCATCCCAATCTTTTCCTCTACACTGTCACATTAGAAAAGACATGTAAAGTAATTCCCCCCCAAAAATACCATGGTGCCAGAGTCTCTCTAGAGTCTCTCCTCTAAGAGGATTCCTGTGGAGTTACAGGGGTAGAGAACAAGGCCAATCATTTTCTCCCGCAGTTTTCAAAGCAAATGCTTCCATATTATTTTCTCCCTGGTGAGGGAACAGAGAAGGTACCAAAAAAAAGTCTTACCACCCAGAATGTTTCAACAACCCTACAAAAACAAAACTCTGTTTATGGACATTTGATTTCAAGTAATGTGTGAATTCCATTTCAAGTTAAAAAGTAGAGCTGCTGAGAGACATGACAATTGCTTAAAGTATATCTGAAGGGGTTGAAAACCAAAGTGAAGAAGGAATTTTTTAGAATAACTAACCAAGAAGAAAGAAAGGTAGGAGATATAACGGGAAAATACTCTGAAACTAGAAAAAGGAAAATCCCAGGAAAAATAACCATATTTAAAAGGCCTTCGAAGTTTCTTAATAGTATATTGGACTATGCAATTGACTTTGCTAGAAGGTGGTAGAGAGAAGTCATGAGAATTTGAACAAAATGAAATGCCGTCAAGGACAAAAGAGACATATCATTAATGTCATCCAATCAAGGGAAGTGATTATATTTCCTTTGTAAACCTGAGATTTCAAGATATATAAATGTCAATGTTTGTCCCAAATTGATTTTAGGACAAAAGAGCTAGTTTTATTAGCTTGATTTTCAAGAGATGATTAAAGTTGAATCCCTCCTTAGCATGCACAAATGCTAGTAGCTACTCGTACACACGCAGAGAGAGGGAGAGAGAGAAAGAGAAAGTAGCACTTGTTTCTGTGTATGTGTGTGTGTGTGTGTGTGAAGAAACTAGGGTTAGCATTATGTTCAAGCTAAGGACCCTGTATTCTACAATAGTAATTGAATAAATATAATTCATTTTGTCCTTGGATATTTTTTATTTCTAAAATCAATTTCCCTCTAATATATAAGCCTACTTAGAGTGAAGGAAAAATAAAGATTCATTACTTTTTCCTCCCTAACCATAAAATCCCCAAGATGCTTCAGTCTGACAAATTTAGATGAGTTGAAGGCATCTCCCACATGGGAGTCTGTAGCTTTGGCCTGTGGTCAGAGATAAATTTTTCAGTGAACCTGCACCTAGGGTGATGAAAGAAAGCCTCCTTGATTTTTTTCCTTTCTCTTTTTCTCAGGCTGAAGAGGGGATAAGCACTGACTTTCCTTTTCCTTTCAATTCCCAAAGGTGTCATGTGGGAAAAGGTCAGTGACTTGAAGTAGCAGCTAGAGAGATAAGACTGAAACAGGTTTAGAAATCTATGAATGTAAGCAGAGCAATGGTATTCATCACTGTGCCACTGGCTAGTTAGATTTGCCTCCTGAACCTGCACCTAATATATCCCATTAAAATAAAGGCATTGATGATGAGACTAGGTAGAAAGGGACCAAATAGGGTTTGCTTGTGAACTTGAAAGGAAGGTTTCTACTAGGATTCCATTCTTTCCCATGGAAGGAAAGAAATAAATTCATTCTTGTTGGATTATTTCTTTTCTTTGTCTGGAATCCGGCTATCTGTGCCAGCTTTGTATCTTTAGTCATCTTTCAAAAACCGTGGTATCTTCATTGTTCCCTCTGCCTCCTCTTTTAGGTTTCTGTGAAGTTTATCCTATTCTCTTTACATATTTACCTGATCTCTGTCCTTTATTAACTGAATTGAATTAACCGGTGCAATCAACTGGTTAAAAGCTCAGTCTAGACTCATTGGTATTTCAGATGGTTGATTCTGCAAGAAAGGTTAAACTGATTGTGTGTGTGTACAGCAGACCTTTCTGGGTGCTTGTTTAGAATGACCTATCATCATCAGGGTATTTAATTGGGATAGGTCATTTAGGGAGAAAACAAGCATTTATTTCATGCCTACTATGCAGAGAGCTTTCCAAATGTTATTTCATTTGATCCTCAGAGCAACCACATAGCACAGTCTCACAGCAGAAGTAGGCATTATTATTATCCAAATTTTACCACTGAGGCAGGCAGAGGTTAAGTGATTTGCTCGGGATTACTTCAAACCCAGTGCTCTACCCACAGTGTTAATAAGATGAATAATTCAAGCTCCACACTCATTTTTCATCTGGAAATGAAGATGTTTGAGAAAGAGTCTAGAATATTTTGATAAATATTTCACCCCTTCCCTTTACTTTGCATGAGTAGACATTCTGCCTTTTTATGCTTCCATGCTAATGTAGGCTTATGTGAGTTACACAGGTGAGGATCTTTTCCTCATATATTTAGAGATTAGGAGGTGATATGTGCCACCTGAAATCAAGTCAAATTAAGTCAAACAGCCATCACCACCTCAACTAAATTCTCTCCTCAGATCCAGATAGAAATAGTACAGGACCTTGGACAAATGAGCTGTAATAATAGCAGCACAGTCTCTCCTTCCCCATACCATAGACTACCAACCTGCTTTCATAATAGCCAAAAAAGTCATCCTCCAGGGAATCAACCCTTGTGGAGATGTGGCCTGGAAACTGCTTTTGCAGGCTGCAGAACTTTCCTTCTCAACAACCATAGCTATTAAAGACTTGAAAAAGAAAATGCTTGAAATCCAAGTTCTCAGCACCATCAGATAGACAGATAGCTAGCTAGATGGGAGAATGGATGGATAGACAGATAGAACGAGTGAGAGAGGGGCATTATGTGCTAAGCACTATGCTAAACACTGGAAATACAAATACAAGAAAGCAAGGTAGTCCCTGCTCTCAAGGAATTTACAATGTATTGCAGGAAACAACAAACATTCATGCAAGTAAATGGGCAGGTAGGTGACACAGAGGATAGAGTCTCAGGTCCGGAGTCAAAAAGACTCACCCCAAGTCTGGCTGCAGACAATTAATAGCTGTGTGACCTGGGGCAGGCCACTTAACCCTGTTTACCTCAATTTCTTCATCTGTAAAATGAGCTGGAGAAGGAAATGGCAAATACTTTAGTATCTTGGACAAGAAAACTTCAAATAGAGTCATGAAGAGTTGAACACAACTGAGAATGAATGGACAACAATATAAGGAAATATAAAGTGTGTGTGTTCACACTTCTTTGCCAAAGAAGACCATGCCATCAGAGAAATAATGACATGACTTGCACTTGACTTTGTTCTGAGTGAGGGAGGGCTGTGCAGGTCACCAGCCTCACTTCTCCTCCAGAGCCATCTGGGTCCAGCTACCAGATGTTCATCAGGATGACTGGAGATGACCCAGGATGAGGTAACTGGGGTAAAGTATATAAAGAGTAAATGCGAAGTCATTTTTGAGTGGACTAACTGATGGGAATCAAGAAGGAATTCGTGTAGGAGGTGGTATTTAAACTGAGCATCAAAGGGAACTAGGGAATTTTTAATTTTATCAAGATTTTTAATTTTCTTTTAATTTTTAATTTTCTTGTAGACTCAAACACCAGAACACAAGTGCAGAAGAGAAAAGAAACAAAAACATATCATAAACTTAAATATTGGAACTTAAATACAAAATAAAAAAAAAGAAAAAAGCATGTCGTGTGCACAGCAGAACATAAGAGTAGATTCAAAATATGTAACAATAAATTTTCATTTCAAGAAATTTCATTTATATGATAAATAATACACATTGTGTTGAGAATTGTCCATCTTTTCTTTGCTTCTTTGTAAGTTTTTGTTTGTTCTCTGCTGTGCACTTTTTTACTCTGTTTTTCTTCCTCTCCCCGCAAAGGTTATTATTAAGTTTGGATTTATTTCTCTATGGCTATAGATATATACATACACATATAGACATATAATTTCTCAAACAAATTCTATTCTTAATCTTTTGGTGTTTTTATGTTTGTGCATATCTCTTCTTTTCTCTTCCTCCTGCCTCCTCTACTTTACTTCTACTCGCTACCTTGCCCTCCTCTTACTTGCCTTCCCTATCCTGCCATTCCCATAAATCTAAACACCCTTGTATACCCTGCTTTTATCTGTTCCATAACCCTCCTCAGGAACTAGGGAATTTTATAGGTGGAAGTGAGGAGGGAGTGCACTCCAGACATGGAGTTTTCAACCTGTGCAAAATCATGACTCAGGGAACAAGATTGTCATGTTTCAGCAAACAGGCCAGTTAGAGCAAAGAGTGAATGACCAAGAGTCAGTCTGTGAAGGGTTTTAAATACTGAACAGAAGAGGTTGATGTGATCCTTGTGTCTGTCCTTTATTGCTAAAGAAGATCAAGCCATCAGAGAAATGATGACATGACTTGCACTTGACTTTGTTATGAGTGAGGGAGGGCTGTGCAGGTCACCAGCCTCACTTCTCCTCCAGAGCCATCTGAATCCAGTGACCAGATACTCATCAGGATGACTGGAGATGACCCAGGATGCAGTGGGAGACCTTGGGCCCTTTAGGCCTTTGCAGGCACTCACTTAGGATGAGGCAAAGCCTATCCATTGAATAGACCTGTTTAAGAAGTAGCCAGGGCATGGCCCCTTTAATGAGGTCAAGAAAAAGAAAGCCATCAGGCTGGGAGGGAAACAGCAACAGTTACTATTGATAACCACTCTAAAGCTAGGAGGGTCCAGAGGAGCCCTTAGGCAGGGGCCCATTAGTGTCCCAGCTTCAGAGTGCAGCAGGTTTAAGGTTTTGGGAGAGGACAGGGCAGGGCAGGACAAAGGAAAATAAAGGAAAGGAAAGGAGCCAATAAAACCCAAGTCAGCTGGGCATCTTTTGGCCATCCAAATTTACCTTCCTTTGGAGAGGAGAAAGAAGGGGATTTGGTTACAGTCTGTTCAGAGTTTAGTGAAGTCATAATCAAAAATTGACATAAGGAAGAATTATTTATGTAAATTAATGGAGTCATAAAACGTCAGAGCTATTAGTCCAACTTCCTCCTTTCCTCTGGTTTTTAACAGATTGGTATAGTATAGTAATGTATATAGTATATGTATAGTAATGTGCCCAAAGTAATCCAACTACTTAGTAGTAGAATCAAGATTTCAATTCCGGTCTCTTG
Source organism: Bettongia penicillata ogilbyi (assembly GCA_023548195.1). Lineage (NCBI taxonomy): Eukaryota > Metazoa > Chordata > Mammalia > Diprotodontia > Potoroidae > Bettongia > Bettongia penicillata. The sequence goes on along the minus strand of JAJHZJ010000089.1, from coordinate 16,303,479 downwards.
GCATATCTTCCAGTCTTTAACATGACTAGAGGAGAGAATTTCCTACCTTTTTTCCAGGAGATAGAGCTTCCTTCTACTTCATAAATGATAGAGATATATTTCTCCAGACCAATGTCAGAAATTGAACTTCCTGCAAGACAGATATGTTAGTTGTATTTGGCTGAGATTCCAGGGTACTGGAATGCTTCTCACTTCCTGTTATGAGAAAGAGAACATAGAATTCTAGTATCTGTTTACTGGCCAACATGCAGGTAGAAAAAGTACTCTTTGGTTAGCGTAAATAAACTCCTCCACAGCCCTAAGGGCACTTTTAGTATACTTAAATCTTTTGCTGAATGATTCCCAGGAAACATTCACTTACCAAGGTAAAGAAAAAATAACATTTTATATTTCTATACTACTTTACTCAGTACTTTTCCATACATCATGACAATAGTCATTACATAGTAATTGACATTTTTATAGGACCTTAAGTTTTTCAGATTGCTTCACATTTCATTTGTGCCTCGTAACAACCTTATGAGGTAGGTATTATGGGTACTGCTAACCCTATTTTACAGATATGAAAACTGAGTTTCAAGTACAGTTAAGGGATTTACTCATGACCACAGAGCTTGTAAGTTTCAAATGTAATATTCTAAATTAGATCTTCCTGACTCTATACAACACAGGCTATCATGCAGGCCAGATACCTTCTCATAATTTCATTTGATAATCACAACAACCCTGCAAAGCATAAAATTCAGGTATATTAAGATCTCCCATTTACAGATGGGGAAACTAAGGTTCAAAAAAATTATATGTATTGGCTATATATGCATAGTTTTGCAAATGACTTCTATAATAGTCATGTTGTGTAAGACTAACTATATTTCCCTCCATCCTATCCTGCCCCACATTGCTTCTGTTCTTTTGATCCTCTCCCTCCCCAAGAGTGTTTACTTCTAATTGCTCCCTCCTCCCCTTTGTCCTCCTTTCCATTATCGCCCATCCTCGCTTATCCCCTTCTCCCTTACTTTCCTGTAGTGTAAGATGGGTTTTCATACCAAAATGAGTATGCATGTTGTTCCTTCCTTGAGCCAAATGTGATGGGAGTAAGCTTCACTTTTTCCTTCTCACCTCGCCCCTTTTCCCTTTCATTGGAAAAAGCTTTTTCTTGCCTCTTCTATGGAAGATAATTTGCCCTATTCCATTTCTCTCTTTCTTCTCCCAATCTATTCCTCTCTCACCTCTTAAGTTTATTTTTTTTAGATGTGATCTCTTCCTATTCAACTCTCCCTGTGCTCTCTCTCTCTGTCTCTCCCTCTGTCTCTCTCTGTCTCTGTCTCTCTCTGTCTCCCTGTCTCTCCCTCTGTCTCTCTCTGTCTCTGTCTCTCCCTGTCTCTCTTTCTCTCTGTCTCTCTCTGTCTCTGTCTGTCTCTCTCTCTCTCTCTCTCTCTCTCTCTCTCTCTCTCTGTCTCTGTCTCTGTCTCTCACTCTTTCTCTCTCTCTCTCTCCTTTTGCACTCCATACCTCCTCTACAAGGCTCCATCTCTTCATTTTGAAGCTTCACTCCAGCCCTGGAATTTAAATACTGGAAATACCTTGTGAGCCTGGGGCCTCTCCCTTTGATTGGATAGCTCTCCTAGAACCTGCATTTAAGGAGGACACTTAGGCCAGCCATGTCTCATTCATCTCTAGGCTACACAATAGGTATCCTTTACAATTATCTTGCTCCCAATATCTTTCCCCTCACCCTCTCCAGAATTTTCAGCTTTCTTTAATGTCCTTCTGCATTACAATGTAAGCTTCTTGAGGAAAATACTCTGTGTGTGTATGTGCGTGTACGTGTATGTATGTGTATACATACATATGTGTGTGTGTTTGTATTTGTCTTAGCATAGTGTCTAGGACATACGAAATGCCAATTAAATATTCACTGATTGAGTGATCCAAATGTTCTATATTTTCTTTAAGGGGAAATATCACTTTTTAATATCACTTTTCCTAAGTGTCAGGCATTGTGCTACATGCTAGTAATACAAAGATAAAATGAAAACTGTCCCTTTCTTTGAGGACTAACATTTTATCTTTATGAAAGAGAGTGGGAATAAAGATGTCATGAACTGGCCACATGATGAGATTGAGCTGTAACCGCTGGATAGCCCACTGTTCCAATTATTTCCTTGGGTGAAGTGTGTGTTCAGTCCATGACTTGTGCATGTCCACATGAGTGAGTCTAGTGGAGGCACTGACGGATCTTTTTGGAATATTACCACCTCTATCCAAAGAAGGCTGTTTCATGCCAGGAGCAGAGAAGGAGAAGGGGCCACAAAGATGGCGGTTCTTTTCTCTGAAAAGAGAGGGTGCCAAAATATATACCAGGAAATACACAGAATGAAAGAGTTCTCCCACTGGAAGCAAGATAACTTTGTTCAGTCAAGATAGAGGCACCAATCTCACCCAAGGGGAATTTCCATACCGTCTCTAGGAAGGGAAATTGGAAATCTGCAACCTATTGAGGAGCTAGATTTCCCCAATATGGCTGTCATTTTCCAAAGTCTTTTTCTTTTTCTCCATGGATATCTCACTGAAAGTCTGGATGTATGTATGTATCTAAGACACATTGATAATAAATGAATAAAAGTAGTGGTACAAAATACTATGAGAGATTCCAGGAAAGAAATATAACTTTGAATTGGGAGTATGAGTAGTCATAGAAGCCTTCTTGGAAGAATTGACATTTGAGCTGGGCATTGAAGGATGAGCAGTATTTCAGTAATTGGAAATTGGGGGTCAGCCTTTCTAAGAATAGGTGCTAATATGGGCAAAGTCATAGAGATAGGATTTGATCAGATGCGTATAGGATTACAGAACTTATAATGTGAAATAGTGTGGGATAAGGCCACAAAAGTAGGGTGGCCAGATGGTAGAGGGCCATGAATGCCAGGATAAGTTATTCAGAGACATCCTCCAGACTGACCTTTGCATTGCCAAAGGGGTTCTCATCTCCAGGTCTTTGCTCGTATATCATTGACTCCACCTGAAAGATCCTTTTCCCTTCTGTTCACTTAATAGAAACTATGCTTACAGTTTCAAACTCACTTTTTCCTGAAATTTTCTGACTACCCTGGCTTACTATGATGACTCCTTTCCTGAATTCTCATAGATTTTATTGTCTGAAACATGCTTTGACCCTTAATTAAGGTCTGTCATATCATCCTCTAATTATTTTTTTTAATAAATGTTGGTCTCATTTCCCTCAACTACTTAGAAAACTCCTTGTGGCAAGGAACATATCTTATACTTGCACTAAATCTCCTATGATACCTTCTTATGATCACACATTCGATAATAATGATAATAATAATAGCTATTCCTTATATAGCAGTTTAAGGTTTGCAAAGTGCTTTACAGACATTTTCTCTATTTTCACAATAACCTTGGAAGGTGGGCACTATTATGATCCCCAGGAAATTATTTAAGAGAGATATGGGTAGGGGAAGCTAGGTAGTGTAGTGAATAGAGCACTAGACCTGGAGTCAGGAGGTCTTCAATTCACATCTGGCCTCAGACACTTACTAGCTGTGTGACCCTGGGCAAGTCATTTAACTCAAAAAAGAATAAGAAAGTTATAGGTAGTCAATTTAGTTTTTTTCCAAAAAAAATATTTTCACTCTACTTTGTTATTTTTATTTACTTATATTTTTATGTTGTATTGTATTTTCATTTCTTTTGTTAAACATTTCCCAATTATATTTCAACATGATTTGGGCTATACTCCACAGTTTTGCAGGTCACAAATTTGATACTTCTCCTGTACAAGCATCAACCTTTCTACACATGTCTACGTAATTATAAATTATCTAAAAATCACCAAGTTGTCAATTTTTCCATTTTCATTATGCTTCAAGAAGTCAATTTATAATCACTATCATATCTGCTACCTTTCCTTTATTTCTATTTTTAAAAATGGACAACTAGACTTCTGCTTATGCCTAGCAAGTTTTGAGTGTTTTCTTTTTTTAAATTATTTTATTTGTTTTCAGTTTTCTACAATCACTTCCATATATCTCAGATTTTTCCCTTCCTACCCCCTTTTCCTCCCTACCTCCACACTCCCTCCCTGAGGTAGCATACAGTTTTATATAGGTTCTACACATACATTCCTATTAAATACATTTTCACCTTAGATGTTGCACAGAAGAATTAAAATGAATGAAAGAAATCATAAAACAAATCAAAACATAATACAAAAGAAAATGATCTGCTTCATTCCATGATTGAACTCCATAATTCTTTCCCTGGATGTGGAAGGCATTTTGCCTTAAGAGACTATTGAGAGTTATTTAAGTCCAAGCATCTCAGTGAAGTACTAAGTCTACCCGAAAAACTCCTCACACATTGTGGTTGTTGCTGTGTACAAAGTTCTCCTGAATCTGCTCTTTTCACTCAGCATCAGTTTATATAAATCTTTCCAGGCCTCTCTGAAGTCTTCCTGTTCATCATTTCTTATAGCACAATAGTATTCCATTACATTCATATACCACAATTTATTCAGCCATTCCCCAACTGATGGGCATCCCCTTGATCTCCAGTTTTTGGCCACCACAAAGAGAGCTGCTATAAATATTTTTCTACATGTGGGACCCTTTCCCATTTTTATGATCTCTTGGGGATACAGTCCCAGAAGGCATATTGCTGGGTCAAAGGGTATGCACATTTTTATAGCCCTTTGGGCACAGTTCCAAACTGTTCTCCAGAATGGTTGGATCAGCTCATAGTTCCAACAACAATGAATTAGTGTTCCAACTCTCCCACATCTTCTCCAACATTTATCATCTTCCTGTTTTGTCATGTTAGCCAATCTAATATGTGTGATGTGGCATCTCAGAGTTGTATTGATTTGCATCTCTCTAATCAATAGTGATTTAGAGCATTTTTTCATATGACTATAGATATCTTTAATTTCTTCCTCTGAAAACTCCCTGTTCATATCCTTTGACCATTTATCAATTGGGGAGTGACTTGTAATCTTGCATGTTTGACTCAGTTCTCTATATATTTCAGAAATGAGGTCTTTATCACAGACACTGACTACAAAAATTCTTTCCCAGTTTTATGCTTCCCTCCTAATCTTGGTTGCATTGGGTTGGGTTGAGAAAAACTTTTCAGTTTAATGTAATCAAAATTATCCATTTTGCACTTCATAGTGCTTTCTATCTCTTGTCTAGTAAAAAATTCTTCCCTTCTCCATAAATCTGATAAATGTACTATTCCTTGCTCCACTAATTTGTTTATAGTTTCAATCTTTATACCTAGATCATGTACCCATTTGAACTTCATTCTTGTGTACGGTGTCAGGCATTGGTCTATGCCCAGTTTCTGCCACACTGTTATCCAGTTTTCCCAGCGATTTTGGTCAGATGGTGAGTTCTTATCCCAGCAGCTGGGGTCCTTGAGTTTATCAAACAGTAGGTTGCAAAATTCATTGATTACTGTGTCTTGGGTACCTCACCTATTCCCCTGTTCTATCCTTCTGTTTCTTAGCCAGTACCAAGTGGTTTTGATCATTTCTGCTTTATCATACAATTTGAGGTCTAGTACAGCTATGCCACCTTCCCTAGTATTTCTTTTCATTAGTTCCCTTGATATTCTGGACCTTTTGTTCTTTCAGATGAATTTTGATATTATTTTTTCTAGTTCTAAAAATAATTATCTAATAGTTTGATTGGTATGGCACTGAATAAGTAAATTAAATTATGCAAAATTGTCATTTTTATTATATTGACTTGGCCTAGCCATGAGCAAGTGTTTTGTAATTGTGTTTATATAGTGCCTGGATTTGTTTTTGGCAGGTAGATTCTGAAATACTTCATAGTGTCTACCCTAGCTTTAAATGGGATTTCTATCTCTTGCTGTTGGGCTTTGTTAGTAATATATAGAAATGCAGAAGATTTGTGTGTGTTTAGTTTGTAACCTGCAACTTTGCCAAGAACAGTTAATTCCAATACTGTATAGACTATTTGGGAAAATTGGGGAATAAGGAGTTCTTCCAAATTCTTTTTACGATATCAATATGGTTTTGGTACCTAAATCAGGAAAAGCCAAGACAGAGAAAGAAAATTATAGACCAATTTCTCTAATGAATATAGATGCAAAAATTTAAAGGAGATTTTAGCAAAAAGAATACAGCAACTTAGCACAAGAATAATACATTATGATCAGGTAGGTTTCATACCAGGAATGCAGGGCTGGTTCAGTATTAGGAAAACTATTAGCATTATTGACCACATCAACAACAAAAGTAACAGAAACTACATGATTATCTCAATAGATACGGAAAAAGCTTTCGACAAAATACAACATTCCCATTGAAAACAGTGGAAAACATAGGAATAAGTGGAACTTTCAATAAAATATAATCAATATCTACCTAAAACCATCAGCAAGTATTATATGCAATGGGGATAAGCTAGATGAATTTCCTGTAAGGACAGGGGTGAAATGAAGATAACCATGATCACCACTATTATTCAATGTGGTACTAGAAATGTTAGCTGTAGCAATAAGATAGGAAAAAGAAACTGAAGGGATTAGAATAGACAAAGAAGAAACTAAGTTATCACTCTTAGCAGATGATATGATGATATACTTAGAGAATCTCAGAGATTCAGGTAAAAAACTACTTGAAATAATTTTCAGTATACTTTGAAAAGAGAATAGAATAAGTATTTACAGAGCACCTACAGTATACTAGGCACTGTGCTTAGGAAGCAATTTCATAATTGTATTATTTGATTCTCACAACAACCTTGTAAGGTGGGTATTATTATTATCTCTATTTAACATCAGAGGAAACTGAGGCAAAGGAGGGTAAATGACTTGCCCAGGGTTAGGTACTAAGTGTCTGAGGGAAGATTTGAACTGAGGTCTTGGTGGCTCAAGGATGAGCGCTCTGTCCACTGCACCACCAGTTGTTTCTGAAGAATAAGCTGTTCTCTAATCACCAGCTAGGTTTTTCTTTATATTAAAGTTAATATTCAAGGCTATGGGAGAAAATCAGTGACCTGTCCTTGAGATCTCTACTCATATTGCATTCATGTGATTTCAGAGCATTATCATTGCATACTTGTACTATTGCATATTGTTCAGTCATTTCAGTCATGTCTAATTCTTCATGACCCCATTTGGGGTTTTTGTGGCAAAGATACTTGAGTGGTTTGCCATTTCCTTCACCAGCTCATTTTACAGATGAGGAAATGGAGACAAACAGGGTTAAGTGACTTGCCCAAGGTCACACAGCTAGTAAGTGTCTGAGGCCAGATTTGACTCCAGGCCTGGCACTCTATCCACTGAGCAACCTTAGCTTCCCCTTACAGTATAACAATAGCCTTTTAATATTTCCTTACATCCTTCTGCTGGATTTGATATTACCTGAAAAAAGGTCCAACTGTATCATTCTTTTACTCAAACAGAGAGCTTCAGTGACCACTTAGGGTCTGGTCCAGTATAATAATAATAATAGCGATTATATAGTTCAAAGTTTTACAAAGCATAAATATATATTTAGCTTCACAACTGGGTGCTATTATTCCTATTTTGCAGTTGAGGAAAATGAGGCAGACTAGAGGTTAAGTGACTTGTCTAGGGTCACATAGCTAATCAATGCCTGAGGCTGGATTTGAACTCAGGTCTTCTTGACTCCAGATCTAGCAAATAACATCCAAGAAAATGCATTTCTGTGGTCCAACATCAGATAAAATGAATGCAATATGACCAAATACATATTTTGCCTGTAAGAGGTAAGGAAATTCCAGCTCCTAGAATATTTCTGCCCAAGAAATCCACCTGCAAAAATCATTAATAGAGATGCGTTGTAGTTATTGCCTATGTGAATTTCATATCTTTTTCTAGGGAAAACCCAACTTGAGGGTAATTCACAAAACAAAGCCATGAGATGCGATTCCTGGTTAAGACCCCGGCACTGCATAGTACTGAGCAGAACACTATACTTATCAAACTACATAGGGTAGATCAAAAATCTGTCCTTAGAATTTTAGGAAATTATCTAGTTCAACTCTCTAATTTGGATCAGAGAGAAGAAATGATGTGCCCTAGATCAGATAGCAAACTATAGACCTAGGATGAGAGCTCAGATTTCCTGAGTGCACCAGTTTCTCCACTGAGCAACACAACCTTCCTCCGGAAATTGATAGAGGTATTTTTTCAGTCTGTCAATGTAAAATACACTTCATTTTTTTCCAACCTATTTACCTTATCTATGAAATGGGGAGAATCAGTACCTCTGGTGTGAGGGCTTGACAAATCCTTTTCAGGGCTGCTCATCTACCTTTGGACCAACTGCCACCTGTGCTTCAAGAAGCTGTAACATGCTCAGTGGTCACATTCTAGTAAAACTTTCTTGGCAGATGGGCTAAACCAAGTAAAGGATAACCAACAGGTCCTAAACCCATCAGTGAGTAAGGGAGATGTCTAACTCTAACTCAAACATGTGAAGGCAGCCCCCAGTGGAATGGGGAGATGAGAACAGTTTGTTACAATGACCACGAAGGTGACTGAGGTGATCCTGGAAGGACTTTAGAGCTTGGTCAAGGTCACCCACTGTATCCCCCGTCATTGTCAGTCGTTCTGACTTCTGTCTTGATACTAGACTTTGATGACCCCAGAAGTGAGAGTGAGGCTGATGACTAAGTACAACTCTGTCTCATTTAAATCCAAGTCACATGCCCATCAAGACATGATCTGTGATATCTCCTGTCCTCTTCAAAAATGGAGGATGAACAACAAAAATTAGGGGAGACAACATAAAGTTTGAAAAATAAATATAAAATACATAACAAGTAATTTGGGAGGAAGGGATTTTGTCAGGCTTATTGCAGAGGGGAGGTGGAATTGAGGTCTAAAAGGAGAATAAAGAAAACAGCCAACTTATTATTACTAGCAACTTATTAAAATAGTCCTCTTACTTTCCACTTTGGGGTAATCTGGATGGAAAAAAGTAAGGTAGTACTGTAGAATGTAAGTTATGTGAGGGCAAGGATTTTCTCTTTTGCTTTTGCATCCTCATCACCCGGTACAGTGGCAGAGCACAGGGCAAGTACATAATAAATGTTTGATAAACTGAAGTGAGAAATAAAGAGCACGCAGTTCTTCAAAATTAACAGGGCAAAAGCAATGAATCCTTCCAGGATTCCAGCTCTGTATCCTTTTCACATTCTCATTGGATCATAAATTTAGAGAAGAAGGAGAACTTCAAGGTCATTTATTCCAACATCTTTATTTTACAATTGAGGTATTTCTTATAGATAATAAGTGGCAGAGTCAGAATTTGAACTCTGAGTCCTTTCACTCCAAATTCACTATTTTAAGTGACTTTACTGCCTAAGAGAGACAGGTGCTTCTGACACTGGAAAATCATTAGGTCACTTATGCCATTTGCCTAATTTTGAGCTAGTGACTTGGTTTATAGTTTTGTCTATTTACTTTTGGGGGGGGGGTTTGGTTTGGGCTTTTAGGGAGGTTTCATTTTTATTTTTTGTTCTTACTATGCTCCAAGGAATGCTGCAAATGGTGCTCAAAGGAGGTTTGCATTGAAGCCACAAGTAGTTGGTAGCAAGGGAATATTCAGAAGAATTCTTCCTCCCTTTTTTGTTTCACTATTTCTTGATACAAAGTCATTAGCTTCCACTTTCCCAATTCTTCCTTTTAGGGAATTATTTCCTTCAGTGAGCTTTTGTACTTCCTTTGGTCAATTCTACTTTATAAAGAATTCTCTTCAGTAAATATTTGTATATTGGTTTTTTTTTTATTCACCCAATTCTGCTTTTCAAGGCATACTTCTTTTCATTGGATTTTTGTCTCTCTTTTACCATTTGACCTGTTCTATTTTGTTAAGGTGCTATTTCCTTCAGCCTTTTTTGTGCCTCCTTTATGTCCTTCATCTTTAGCTTTTGATACTTTTTCATGATTTTCTTGTATCATTCTCATTTCTTTTCCCAATTTTTCTTCTACTTCTCTTACTTGATTTTCAAAATCCTTTTTGAGCTCTTCCTTGGCCTGAGACCAATCCATATATATATACATACATATACGTATATGTATACACGCATATACATGTATACATACACATATATAGATATAGATACATACACATACATATACATACACACATGTGAATGTGCATGTGAAACTATGTATACACATGCATGTATGTATGTGTATATATACATAGATACATATACACACATAATTGTATGTGTGTAGATATTATATGTGCGTGTATGTGTATAGTTTTGGATGCAGGATTTTTTTACTTTGCTGTCTTCTTCTGAGTGTGTTTTAATGTTCCTTGTCACTATGGTAACTTTATATTATCTGAACATTTTTCCATTGTTGGCTCATTTTTCTAGCCTATTTCTTGACTTTTAACTCTATGCTAAAGTGGGGCTCTGTTTCTCAAGTGGAGTGGGCACTCTCCCAAGCTTTAAGCTTTTGTTTTCAGACATAATTCTGGAGACTTATAAGTTTTTGACTCTTCCAAAGTGGTATGATCTAGTGAGAGGAGTGTTTACTATTCTTCTGTACTGTGTACTCATTTGTGAGTGACCACAAGCACTCTTTTCAACCCTGGAACTGTGACCAGGGTCTCTGCTCCACTGCAGCCACAAGCTCTGTTATGCTAGTGCTTTCCTCACATTGGGACTAAGACTCAGGACTTTGACCTAGACACAAGTATAGGTAATACAACAGAGTCTTGCCCCTGGTACCACCAAAGGGACCCCTGTAAGTTTCCTTCTGACCCGTTGTCTGATTCTCTTACCATCTGTGGGCTGAGAGGTCCAGAAACTGCCACTGCTGCCATTGATTCAGTTTCCCCAAGGCCTTCTCTAGATTTCTTGGGACCCAGTCTGCACTGGTGTGACCTACACTGTATTTCACTCCTCTCTCACCCTGGTGCAACAAACTTTTATTATTGAATTTCTAAGTTGTCTTGGACTGGAACAATTTTTCACTTTTTTGGGGTTTCTGCCACTCTCAAATTTGTTTAGAGTTATTATTTAAAGGTATTTGGAGGGTTCTGGAGAGAGCTCAGGCCCTGCCTTTACCCCACCATCTGCCTCTCCCTATATTTTATAGCATTTTATACAACACTTTCCTCACAACTGTCCTGAAAGGTAAATAGAGCAAGTATTATACCCATTTTACAGATGAGGAAACTGGGTCCCAGAGAGATGGGATGACTTCCTTGTGTTCACATGGATATTATATAGCAGATCCAAAACTTGGACCTGAGTCTTCTTGCTTAGCATTGCTCTTTTCACTAGAATCGTGTGTGTGTGTGTGCCTATATTTTCTGCTATCTCTTCAATCCCTGAGCACAGAAGACATTCCCTGTCCACTCCATTCTCCTCTCTCTTTCTCTCCAGTGAAAGCCTACTATGGGTATAAGGCAAAATAACATTTCCTATCAGGGGGAGACTTGGCTAACTATGTTACTATTATTTGGCCCTATGGGCAGATTAATTCATTTGTTTTGAAAATAGAGCTAGAAGCATTCAGCCATCCAAATTCACTTCTTGACTCATTTTCCCCACCTCTTGAACCCAGGAGAGAAGCTGTTGCTAGCAGATAGAGAGGCTAGTGAGGCTGCCACAGCAGCAGGCATCTCTCTCCAGGGTAGTGGCTCCACAGTCATTCTCCGCAGGATCCTTCCTCCAACATGCTTCCTAACTCAATACTGCCGGGCTAAGAAACTGCAACTTTCAAGTCATCCCTGTCCAGTCCTTCCTGGATTAATTTTCTCATGGCGTGAGGGTAGGGGAGCTCGAAGATAGCATGCTGGAGAGAAGAAGCACAGGAGAGGTTGGAAATGAAATGTTTATCAGAGAAGTTCCTGACAGAGATGTGACAGACAGTATGCAAAATGATACATACATTTTTGGCATGGTCAATAGTAGAATTTCTTTCTCTTGACTAGGCATGTCTGTTACGAGGGATTTTTTTTTCCATTTTGATTTAATGGGGAAGGAAAGAAGGAAAAGGAGAAAATGAAAGCTGTTTTTGAAAAGAAAAACTATTTTTTAATTAAAAATAATCATTTCTTACCTAAGATAGGAGTTGAAACACATAAAGTTGCTTATTGGCAGTGTGTATTTACTGCTACTAGTCTGTCTTTCTTAGCTCTCTGTTGCTACTAAGCTTTGATGTGATTAAAGTGACTTGTGAAAATCAGTTATATTTCATGCTCTAAACTGGATACTTAAATATGGTATAAGGAAATTTCACAAAGTCAGGGTCTTTTCTTTGCCACAAGTGCCCAAAAATGTACACAAAAATAGAGAACACTCCTTGTCTTCCCCCGCTTATTTTAAAGCAAAACTCTTGAGATGAATCCACTGGAATGTATTTCTCAAGGGTCCCATTTCTACTGGACCCTGGATTCTTAGACTCCTCACCACTTTTCTCTTCCCCCACATACATTTCATCTGATGAGAGCAGAGGATATCATTGGCTCTTTTCATTGTGACTGACATTGGAGCAATTTTAAAAAATTCTTTCTCGAGGAGCCAAGATGGCAGAGTAGAAAGACATATATATGCTAGCTCCTAACATACAGCCCATAAAATACCTGTAAAAAAGAACTCCCAACAAATTCTGGAGCAGTGAAAGCCACACAACAACGGAGTGGAGGAGATATCAGTTCCACAGAGACCTGAAAAACCGACACCAAAGGTCCGTCGCGTACTGGACCCAGAGCAGAACCCAGCCCTGCCTTGGCCACAAGGCACCTAGAGGACCACATCTGAGCAGGCTTCAGGGACAGAATCTCCAGTGGCTGCACAAATCCCTCCACCTACAGGTGCAAAGGTCAGTGAGAGAGCCTGTTTGGCTGGCCAAGAGGGGAGCAGGGTGTCTCCATAACTTAGGCCCCCTCGGGAGGCAGCAACAGAGGCAGCAGGGGACTGGAGCTCCCAAAGCAGACAGGAGCTCAGATACATTGTTGAAGGTCTCCACATAAACCCCTTGAGGGAACTGAGCCCCTGGTGGCAGCCTTGCCCCCACCCGAGCAACTGAACTTCATCTCACGCTGAATAGCAGCTCCACCCCTCGCTGAAAGCCCTGAGTCTGGGAAGAGCATTTGAATCTCAGACCCCAAGCACTAGCTGGGTGGAACTGGAGGTGAGGTGGGTTTGGTGAAGAAACTCAGAAGTCAAGTAACTAGCTGGGAAAATACCCAGAAAAGGGAAAAAAAATAAGACCACAGAAGGTTACTTTCTTGGTGAACAAATATCTCCTCCCTTCCTTTCTGATGAGGAAGAACAATGCTTACCATCAGGGAAAGACATAGAAGTCAAGGCTTCTGTATCCCAAACATCAAAAATAAATATTCAATGGCCTCAGGCCATGGAAGAGCTCAAAAAGGATTTTGAAAATCAACTTAGAGAGGTGGAGGAAAAACTGGGAAGAGAAATAAGAGACATGTAAGAAAAGCATGAAAATCAGGTCAACACCTTGCTAAAGGAGACACAAAAACATGCTGAAGAAAATGACACCTTGAAAAATTGGCTAACTCAATTGGCAAAAGAGGTTCAAAAAGCCAATGAGGAGAAGAATGCTTTCAAAAGCAGAATTAGTCAAATGGAAAAGGATATCCAAAAGTTCACTGAAGAAAATAGTTCTTTAAAAATTATAATGGAACAGATGGAGCCTAATGACTTTATGAGAAACCAAGAAATCACCAAACAAAACCAAAAGAATGAAAAAGTGGAAGAGAATGTGAAATATCTCATTGGAAAAACAACTGACCTGGAAAATAGATCCAGGAGAGACAATTTAAAAATTATGGGACTACCTGAAAGCCATGATCAAAAAAAGAGCCTAGAGATCATCTTTCATGAAATTGTCAAGGAAAACTGCCCTGACATTCTACAACCAGAGGGCAAAATAAGTATTCAAGGAATCCACCAATCACCACCTGAAAGAGATTCAAAAAGAGAAACTCCTAGGAACATTGTGGCCAAATTCCAGAATTCCCTGATCAAGGAGAAAATATTGCAAGCAGCTGGAAAGAAACAATTCCAGTATTGTGGAAATACAATCAGGATAACATAAGATCTAGCAGCCTCTACATTAAGGGATCGAAGGGCATGTAATATGATATTCCAGAAGTCAAAGGAACTAGGACTAAAACCAAGAATCACCTACCCAGCAAAACTGAGTATAATACTTCAGGGGAAAAAATGGTCTTTCAATGAAATAGAGGACTTTCCAGCATTCTTGATGAAAAGACCAGAGCTGAAAAGAAAATTTGACTTTCAAACACAAGAATGAAAAGAAGCATTAAAAAGTAAACAGCAAAGAGAAGTCATAAGGGACTTACTAAAGTTGAACTGTTTACATTCCTACATGGAAAGACAATATTTGTAACTCTTGAAACTTTTCAGTATCTGGGTAGTTGGTGGGATTACACACACATGTACACACGTGCACATGCACACACACATACACACACACACATACAAATGTGCATTCACACACAGAGACAGAGAGGGCAGAGTGAATTGAATAGGATGGAATCATATCTTAAAAAAATGAAGTTAAGCAGTGAGAGAGAAATGTAGTGGGAGGAGAGAGGGAGAAATGGAATAGGACAAATTATCTCTCATAGAAGAGGCAGGCAGGAGACTTTTTGGTGGAGGGAAAAAGAGGGGAGCTAAGAGAAAAATATGAAGTTTACTCTCACATTTGACTAAAGGAAGGAATAAAATGCACACTCGTTTTGCTATGAAAACCTATCTTACAATACAGGAAAGTGGGGGAGAAGGGGATAAGCAGGGCAGGTGGGATGATGGAAGGGAGGGCAATGGGAGGAGGGAGCAATTTGAAATCAATACCCTTGGGGAGGGACAGGATCAAAAGAGAGAATAGAAACAATGGGGGCAGGATAGGATGGAGGGAAATATAGTTAGTCTTATACAACATGACTATTATGGAAGTCATTTGTAAAATTACACAGATACGGCCTATATTGAATTGCCTGCCTTCCCAAAGGGAATGGGTGGGGAGGGAGGGATGGGGAGAAGTTGGAACTCAAAGTTTTAGGAACAACTGTAGAGTATTGTTCTTGCTACTAGGAAATAAGTAATGGTAATGGGGAATAGAAAGTTATCTGGCCCTACAGGACAAAAGAGAAGATGGAGACAAGGGAAGGGAGGGATGATAGTAGAGGGGGCAAATTGGTGATAGGGGAAATTAGAATGTTCGGTGTATTGGAGTGGGGGGAGGGGACAAATGAGGAGAAAATTTGGAACCCAAAATTTTGTGAAAATGAATGTAAAAAGTTAAAGAAATAAATTTATTAAAATAAAAAAAAGAAAAACAAGCAAAATAAAATAAAATGAAAAAAAATTTTTTTTCTAAAGCCATCTATTCAAAAACACTTCATTTGCTTTAAGGATAAAGGTAGTCCTAGAGGTAAGGAGAAACTCAGGAGTGAGCTAAATATGCTAAGAGAAAGATTCAGTTAGTGAACAGTTTAAATATCTCAGCACACCAACATATGTCCTTCCCCACCCCCTTTCTTCTCCTCTCCAAAGAAAGGTAAATTTGGATGGCCAGAAGTTGCCAGGTGAACTTGGGGTTCACTGGCTAGATTTCTTTCTCTCTCTCTCTCTCTCTCTCTCTCTCTCTCTCTCTCTCTCTCTCTCTCTCTCTCTCTCTCTCTCTCTCTCTCCCTTTCCCAGCATGGTGGCTTCAGCTAAAAAGAAGAATAAGAATGGAAAGACTCTCACCTTGACAGACTTCCTTGCTGAGGATGGTGGCACAGATGGGGAAGGAAGCAGTTTTGTACCCAAACCAGTTAGCTGGGCTGATGAAACTGATGACCTGGAAGGAGATGATCAGTGCAGTACATTTGCCATGGGAACCCAGCAATCCAGAAAGATTGTAAAGTTTGGGTTATGCTGAGTTTGAGGACCTGGGTTTGCTGATCAAGCGCAGGATAAAGATTGAGATGATCATTCCTTTGGCCATGAGCGGGATCGAAATCGGAATTCTGACAAGACCGACACAGACTGGAGGGCTCGCCCTGCCACAGACAGCTCTGATGACTACCCCCCTCGAAGGGGTGATGATAGCTTTGGACATAAGTATCATGATCGCCATGATTCAGACAAGTTCCGTAATGGTCCCGGCAGGACATGGACCGATATAGAGGCCGGGATTGATACGATGACAGGGGCAGCAGAGACTATGATAGAGGTTTTGGTTCTAGGATAGGCAGTGGCAGAAGAGCATTTGGTAGTGGGTACCGTCGGGATGATGATTACAGAGGAGGAGGAGATCGCTATGAAGACAGATATGACAGACGAGATGATTGGTCATGGAACTCAAGAGATGACTACAGTCGGGATGATTTTAGGCCTGAAGACAGACGTCCCCTCCAGAGACCCAAAGTGAATCAGAAGCTGCGGAGTACACCCAAGGATGAAGATTCATCAGCTAGCACCTCGCAGTCTAGCCGAGCTGCCTCCATCTTTGGGGGAGCAAAGCCAGTGGACACAGCTGCTAGGGAACGAGAAGAGGAACGACTACAAAAGGATTAAGAGAAACTACAGGGACAGCTGAAGGAGCCGAAACTAGAAAGACGGCCCCGGGAGAGACATCCAAGTTGGCGAAGTGAGGAAACGCAGGAACGGTCAAGGACAGGAAGGGAATCTTTACAGACTGGGAATACAGCACCATCTGGCAGAAACACAGGAAGGAGAGAGAGTGAGAAATCCCCAGAAAGTGAAACATTCAGCAAGAGGATTCTCAGTCTCTAACTTCCAAGTCTTCTAAATCAGATCAGCTTCCCCTAAAAGTGATGCCTGCACCCCCACCAAAGGAAAACGACTGGGTGAAAAGAAACTTCAACCCTCCTGCCCAATCTCAGAGCTCAGACTCTTCAGAGCAGCAGGCTCCCACAAGTGGTGGAGGAAAGGTAAACATCCCACCAATCTGAGGAAGTACCAGCTAATATTTCAAGGAAAGCAATGAGAATAATGTAGATGGGGTGAGTGTGTTGAAAGGCCAAAGTGGGAGCTCCAACCGTGGTCCAGTGGATGGAGGAAGTAAAGACCATTGAAAGGAGTCTGATAGGAAAGATGGCAGAAAGGATCAAGATTCAAGACCTGCATGTGAGCCAAAGAAACTCGAAGAAAATCCAGCCTCTAAATTCAGCTCTTCAAGAAAGAACGCAGCTCTCTCTGTTGATGGTGAAGATGAAAAGGAGGGCGAAGACTACAACCGAATAAACCTCCACGTCTCGTGCTTTCTCCCCTCTCTCGCCAGCTTGTAACATTCGAGAACAAATCAAACCTCTATCCAGACAAGACAAAATAAAACTCACCATCTCTTGAAGACTTTTCTTAACTTTTCTATTTTTAAGGAAAAAAAAGGAAAATAATAAAATTGTTTTGCATGCTGCTACAGCCTTTAAAGTATTAAAACTAACTTGAGAATTTCCAACCAGTGTAGCCAGAGAGAGAGAAAGACGTACTGCTTTTCAAAAGAAAAGTTCTGGTGTGTTTCAGCAGCACCACTGCCTAGGGTCCTCCTTTTAGCAGAAACTTTAATATTAATGAGTTGGTTTCTGAAAGCTGATTGGGCTATAGGACAGATACAAGGAAGGAGGTGGGTTTTCTCCCTCTTGATTCTTGCTATCTTATTATGGCATATATGAGTTCTGAAACATAATCTGAATAAAATATCCATCGTTGGGTAGGATAACTAGTCTCTGAGGTTATTTTAGTCTCCAGGAGGCTGCCAGCCCCTCCTTTCATTTAATCCCAAGCTGTTGGGGGCCAGTCATGGAGGGAAATGTCATCCAGTTTTACCCCCCAAGGTGGTTGGGAGTTGGTGCCAAGAGGACAAGATATACTTCTTGGTGACCAGATGGCAATGGAAAGGGAAATCTGGGTTCTGAGGGTGATGTAAATCCTTTTAGATCAGGTAAGGTGAAAGGTTAGAATCTCCAGGAAACATAAGCAATTATTTCTTGGAACATAGGTGTGGGAACTTCTAATTCATCCATAGTCTATTGAAATCCTGAATCTTAGAAATTTCAGGCCTTAAGTGCAGTTAAAGACTTATGTACTTCCATTACTACCCACTCTCCTTTTCTGCAGTCTCCCAACTAACCTCTTCTGTTTATGTCATGTAACAGGTCAGTTTTTGGGCCTCAGATACCAGGGAGCTGTCAGGTGAAGAACTGAGTTGCTGTTCTAGAGCAAAAGAGCTTGTCATTGCTCCCTTTTGACCCCTCTTTCCACTTCTTGTTCCTCACCCTGGTGTGTGCCAGCACCAACCTCCTTGATCCCTTGTGAGCAGCAGCAAATGGAAGAGGTGATCTTAGGAGGTGAATAAGGAATGGATTGATAGAGGCTATTAAATTGCTGGCCTTTCCATTTTCTCCATTCATTTTGATGGTTGATGTTTTTAGGAGTAGTCCTTCTCTCCACTGGAATCCCACACTAATATTTAGATTTATTATGTGGCCTAGACCAGTGTGTGGCTTTTTATTTTCCCTTGAGAGAATAAATGATGATTGTAAGAGAACGGCTCAACAGGGCATTGGTTTCTGTTGCAACACAAAAGACCATTGTATTTGATTTTATGTGCAACTTTGTGAGGGTCAACTTAGTGTAGATACTTTCTTCCCCCTTCACCCCTTCAAATATTAGCACCTATGAGAGGAGGATGCCATCCCAGTCTCTAATACTTGCACAATTCTTCTCCAGGCAGTCTTAGATTATTCCCAGCCCAGCCAAGTCGATGAGCTGGTATTTGTGTGGCTGCAGTAGTGGGTATATTGAATCATTTTATAAGGTGGAAATAAAAGGGAGACAAATTGAGTAAATTACTAGATACCAGTAATTGGCATGGATTGGCCGTTAGCTAGGAAGTAGACGTTTAGAAGGTATATCCAGACGTAAGCAGTTACAGCCCATTTGCCATAGGTGTTGATAAGGTAGGGTTTGCCCTCTACAGTTCTACTCTCCTTCCAAATAGTTGTATCTGAGAAGCTGTTCTCTCCACTTCCCTTTTTCTCCCTCTGTTAGACCAGGTACAAGGATTGATTTGTGTCCAGCACCTGAAAACATGGAAAATCTGTACAAAGGTATCTTCTATGAAAATGATTTGTAATCTGTAGACTTACTACCTGGGAGATGTCTTATGATGTAAAATCCCCATCCTTTGGGCTGAGGGATTTGGTGGTGGTTTTTTTTTCCTGGTTTTTTGTTTTGTTTTGTTTTCTCCAAATAAACCTAATCTTTAAAGTTCGAAAAAATAAAAAAATAAAAAGAGGCCTATTCACTGAATGGGCACCACCTCTAAGTGAGTACCAGAATAGGGTTTAGTCAAAAAAGGCCAAGGTCTCCCATTCCATTTTGGGCCACCTCCAGTTATCTTGATGAATATCTGGTCTCTCGATCCAGATGACTCAGGAGGAGAAAGTGAGACTGGTGACCTTGCACAGCCTTCCCTCACTCAAAACAAAGTCAAGTGCAAGTCGTGTCATCATTTCTCTGATGTCATGGTCTTCTTCGAAATTGAAGGATGAACACTAAAAAACAAAACATGTCCTTCCATGATGGAAATATACTCCCTCCCCCTCTCTGAGTATTCATAATTTCCTTTGATGTTCAGTTCATGTGAATTATATCCTCATTTCCTTCATTGTTGGTACTTTCTCTCTTTTCTTAAAATGATTATCTATTTACTTACTTTTTTTATATGCTATATTCCCATGCCTGCTTCCAATATAGGCTCTTTGAAGAAAGGGGATTTTTCATTTTACCTTTTTATATGCAGTAAAACATAGTGCCTGACATATAGTAGGTATTTAAAAATGCTTCTTGGATTGAATTGGATGGGTATCACTAGGTATTCATTTTATTTTATTTTGATTCCTTTAGTTCTATCTGCCTCACTCACAAAATCACTATGTAATCTCAGATTACTGTTCTCTATACTTCAGTATCCTTAATTTTGAAATAGGGAGAACAGACTAAAATAATAGCTAAGAGGCATAGCTGGTAACTAGGTAGTGCAGAAGATAGCTTGTTGGACCCAATTAAAGGAAGACCTGAGTTTAAATCTAATCTCACTTACCTACTATCTGTGTGTATTCATGGTTAAATCTGTTTTCTTCACTTTCCTAATCTGTAAAATGAGAATATTCCCTACTCCCTTGGGTTCTTGTAAGTATAAAATGAGATCATATTTGTAGTATTCTAGCATATTGTCATGTATATAAAAGCTTTTAGAGCAATTGATCTTAAAAGATTCTAACTGACTGATATTCCATACTCTAAGATTATTTGTGATAGAATAATTCCTTAGTCAATAGAGGGTTAGACCTATATCAGGAAGATCTAAGGTTAAATCCTATCTCATATACTTTCCCTTAGATCTCAGAGAAATCATTGAATGTTTCTGTGTCTCAGTTTTTGCTTTAATTTTTTTTGTTTGTAAAATAGGAATAATAACATCCACCTCACAGGGCTTTTATGAGAATCATAGAGGTGTGGTGAGGTGGTATAGTGATTGGGAAACTAGCCATGGAGTCATGAAGGCTTGAATTCAAATCCAACCTCTTCCTGGTCATGTGACCATGGGCAATTCACTTAACCCCTATTTCCTCAAAAAAGAAAGGGGGAAAAAGAATCATATGAAAGATTTATTAAAATGCTTTGCAAACTGCATATGAACTGTTATTACTACTTTTTCAAGGGTGATAATACGAATATAGCTCATCCTGTGTCTATTTCATAAGATCCTGTGATATTATTCAGGTCATGATAGCTACCCAACAAATCTCAGACTTTATCAGAAATTCAAAACTTTATCTTCTTGGTAAAAGAAGAAAATAATGTACTTAAATAATCTAGACATTTTTGAAAGACACTTCCACAGAGTTTTCCTTAGCTAGTCCAGCTCACATTGATAATTTGTCTTCCATTTATGAATCTTTTTTGAGATCGTCAAAACACTTTCCATACTAGATCTCATCTGATTCTCGTAAGAGCCCTATGAAGTAGCTAAGGAAAGTATTATTATCCTTAACTAGTAAATAAAGAAAGTATGTTTTAGAGAGGTTAAGTAAATATCTCTAGGTCACACCAATCTCTAAGAGACAGGTCTCTAATTCAGGCCTTTTAACTCTAAGTCCAGTATTTTTCAACCCCTTTTGAATAACTATATATAATAACTGTTTGTACAACTCATTTAGCACTTAGTCAAGTAGTTTCTTGCAGTGGTTCTAATATTAGTATCTAGCATTGCTTTTTTACTCTGGACTTTATGTCTGTTTGGGTAGACTTTTTTAGACCCCTCTCTGCCTGCTGATCTGTGTTAAAGATGTAAGATACCCCAATGTATAGGAAGGGCAGCTAGGTGATGAAATAGGTAAAGAGCCGGGCCTGGGGTCAGGAAGAGCCATCTTCCTGAGTTCAAATCTGACCTCAGACATTTCCTAGTTTTGTGACCCTTTGCAAGTACGTGACTCTGTTTGCCTCAGTTTCCTCATCTGTGAAATGAGCTGGAGAAGGACATGGCAAACAACTACAGTATCTTTGCCAAGAAAATCCCCAATGGGGTCATGAAATTTAGACACAACTGAAAACGACCAAACATTTAACACAAGTTCTGTGTGATAATTAAATTGTTTAACTGCACCTGTATAGCATGCTTTAGAATTAGGAGACCACCTCAGGAAAGGAAAGAGTAAATTAATAAATCCAGACCATGAACAAATCCAATGGCACCTTTGAGTTTTTGTTTTGTTTGTCATTTGCTAGTAACTAATTTCTTGAGCCACAAGATCTCTCACCAAAATCTCAATAAGTTTTTAGCTATACAGATAATGACCTCACTATCTGTGTGACTCTGGTCAAGTTGCTAAACCTCTCAGTGCTGTAGGCAACTCTCCAAGACCGTGATTTATAGAGGAGGTATCAATTTTCAATGATTTTCAATTCCTACCTGGAACCCACCCACACAAATTAAGTTGTAGGAACAGTGCTTACTTCATTTATGTGTAAAGTTGGATTCCTCAACTCCGTGAAATTCAAAAATAGAAAAGTTTCATAGATTTCAGCCAAAAAATATGCGTACCAAAACTTTGTAGCAAAGTCAGTCATGGTTTGAATTAGATTTCCTATCTTCTTTTTCTCCTCCTTCCCTGACACTTCCTCCAAGTAACTGTAATCTTCAAATATCCCAAAGCGCAGAATTGGGAGCAGAGCCAACGGATAACATCTTGTTTCCCTCACTGATCGCTGCCCCGAAATCTCTGAGAATAGTCAGTTGTCAATAAACATTTATCATCTACTGTGTGCCAGCAGCTGTGTTAACTGCTGGGTGTAAAAAGAAAGGCATAAGACAGCACTACGTTCAGGTGGGAAATGGTATGAAGAGATACGGATTTCAGAATTGATTTCACCTTGTAAAATGATGAGTTTCTGGAGATCATGAAATCCAGGCGGTTAGCCTGGTGGGAAATTACGAGGGGAGAAAGAATACAGGAGAACTGGTGAACACTGCTGTTCAGCTGTTCAGTCCTGTCCAGTGCTTTGTGACCTCATGGACTGTGGCACACCAACACAGTCGATGGGGATTTCTTGTAAAAAAAAAAAAGAAAAGTGGTTTGCCATTTTCTTCTCTAATGGACTAAGGTTAACACAGGTTAAGTGACTTGCCCTAGGTCACACAGCTTAGTTAAGTGTCTCAGGCCTGATTTGAATTCAGGTATTCCTGCCTCCAGATCCAGCACCCTATTCATTGAGGCACCTGGCTGCCTCCTTTTTTTTTTTTTTTTAATCTTCGTTCATTTGTTTTGTTTGTTTTCATGAATATTACTAGACTTCAAAAGGGAGACCTTCCTTTAGGATAATGGGAAAGTTGAGAAGCCATTGTACTGTTGCATTCCATGAAATAATTTGAAGATACGTACATGGGATTGAACAAATAATTCCTGTAAGTTTCATAGACTTCTACATGAGGAGGATCCAAAGTATAATTGTCATAGAAAAAAACTACATTTAAAATTACTCTGATTATAGTCTTTTGAGATATAATGCATGGACCACAAGTACAGCATGTCCTAATGCAGTTTTAAACTACTGAAGCTTAAAAACTGCACTAGGATCTTTAGCACACCTATATTTCTTCTTTATAGCATCTACTCACAACCACAAAAACAAGAATTAACTCACTATCAATGATACTGCAGTACAATTGCATAAATGTCTTGCTTTTTATTTGTTCTACACCTGTGCCAATAAAATCTGGTTCTTGGTTGATAACACTCTTGATAAAAGTTAGATTACAGAAGTTGCAGTAAAACCCATCAAGCATGATTAAATATGGAAAGGCAAATTAACATGATATTGTTCTGATAGAGGGAAAGATTTCTTGAGTTGAACTGGAATCAGTGAACATAGGTCTATGCATTTCCAGTTAAGTTGCTTCTTTATGGTAGAGAGTAGACAAGACAATGTCAAACCTTGAGACATGAAAGCAGAAAAGGCATGTGTATCACTGAGAGCACAATGTAATGTGTTCATTATTCTTTTAATCAAATAGAACATACGTTGTGAAATGCTATGGTTGCAGCTCTGCATACTTTAGATTTCTTTTAGAGGTAGGTTGATAAAACAGTGCTTTGATGTTGGGAAAGCAGGATTTTGGCACATTTTCCAAGAAAGAATGTTAGACTGTGAAACTAAAACCTACTTAAAGTGAAAACATCTATAGGCACGTAGACACCCATTCTTTTTCTTCATTGGTCTGTGAATGACATTGGGGTGCAATGGATACTGTACTGGAAGGACAATCATGAAATGTGTTCTCTGGAGTTTGCCATTAGCTAGTTTGGTCCTCCTAGCATAGGACTTTGGATAACACATTTGCCCCTTCACCCCAATTCCCTCATCAATATAAAAAAAGACGTTTGATTAGATAATGTATAACATCTGCTTTAGTTCTACCATTTTATAGCTTTAGTAGTCATGTGTTAGTCGCAAGAAAAGAGAAACAAGTCTTATGTAAAAGATAATATAATGTGCCAATTGAGGGCAGAATTTATTATAATATGTATTGGGATGATTAAAAACCCATGCACAAAATTTACTCCTATGTCATTTTGGGATTCTCAATAATTTTCCAATTACTTATGCATCACAGTAATTAATGAGGGGAGGGGCAAAGCCTGAGATTTACATGCAATCCATATGCCAGTTACCTAGAGATGAATTAAATGGTGAAGCTGCCCATTATTTGACTTAGTGTTCCAGCAGTTAGGCCTTACCTTCTATTGCAAGAGAAAAGAAGGTTCTAGAGGTCTTTCTTATTTTTTTTTCTCTCGCAATTTGAACTTCTTTATTACATTCCTGAAATGCACTGATCAAATCATCCCTGGCATCCATTTGTTTTTTGTTGACCCCATTTTGGGGGGTTTTCTTGGCAAGGGCACCAGTGGTTTGCCATTTCCTTCTCTAACTCATTTGACAGATGAAGAAACTGAAGCAAACGCTCAGGGTCACACAACTAGTAAATGTCTGAGGCCAGATTTGAACTCAGGAAGATGAGTCTTCTAGACTCCAGGCACAGCACTCTATCCACTGTGCTACTTAGGTGCCCTTGTTAGATATCTAGGTAATATCAGAACCCACATCATAGAATGTTCCAACTAAATTTATTAGTGGGAAAATGACAAATCATTTTTATTACATTTGCATCCTTAAAGACTTGTCTTACACTTATCTTCATCTATTTTCCTTTGATTTATTTTAACAAGCAGGTCTTTTAAGGGATCTGTGAGGGAAGTGACAACCCAGGTTTAAGATCTTTGAGAACAGAATAAACGTTTTCATGAGTCGCCTAATCTGACTAACCTCACATTTCAGTCTGACTCATATTTGTGATGATAGCAAAAGACAAAGAGACTTTTCATGTAACTGTCTAAAAGTTCATTGGAGACCTTTTCTGTTTGGCCTAGGGCTTAATCAACCTCAGGCAACACTGAGATGTAATGTAAAATTTTGCTTTGGCTAAGAGAACTATAGAATGTTATCTCTAGATATTCTGCCCCATCAATGGATCTCCTCTGCCATTTTTTCTCCCCAGATTTTCTCAACACAAAGATCCATTTCAGACCTCTAGAACATTCTCTTCTCACTCACCCATCAAAGCGTTCTCTAAAGAGGAGAAAAAGACTCATTCAAACTAACATGTAAAAAATAAAATCTAATGTATTTCCTTTTCTGAGGGTTATTTGATTCCCCCCCACCACATCTGCAATTTAATCATTATTGGGGAAATTGTCAGTATAGAAACTTTCCCTACTAGTGCAGATCTGTAGCTACTCTGCTACATCTAGCTTTAGAGAGTTGCCTTGGGCAATGAGAGAGACTTGTTCATGGTTCTACTGGTAACATGCATCAGAAGTGACACTCGAAACTCAGTTCTCACAGTTCTAAGTTTAGTCCTTCTAAGGGCTCACTGTGCTATGCACTTTCTCATCTGCATTTTAATAGAGACAAATATCTTAACTGTAGGCTTGAGGAAAATGTGTCCTTATGCAGCATGACCATCAGCTCTACCTTCAAGTAAGGTCAATCAAGAGAGGTACTCAGGGGAGGGTATAGGGTAGTAACAAAGAATTCTTCTGACCATTTGTCTTTTAGTTTTATTTTGTCCCCAAACCTGACCTTAAGAAAAGACAGTAAACTCAGCATTTCCTAAGGAGGTGAAATAGCTGAGCTTAGCTTTCCTAGCCATTAAAGAAAAGAGAAAGGTATCATCCTACTTGTCTCAGTATTCCTTACTGCCTCCAAGGGATTCAGTGAAGATTTTAATGAAAGCCAAGGGAGGCCCTTTAATCTGCACAGAGATGGGTGCTATGTAAACATGGAGTTCTATTATCTCAATTATCATCATCATCATCATTATTATTTCTGAACCATCAAAAAGGTTCTATTCAAACTGAATTACAACTTGAGATTACAAAAAGTCTCTCTTTAAAAATAAACTCAAAACTATGGTCATCCTTTCCCTAACCAACTTGGAGCTGAACTGATTCCACAAAATGTTGTCATAGGAAGGGAGGAAGGAAGGAAGGGAGAAAGGAAAGAAGGAAGGAAAGAAAGAAGAAAGGAAGGAGAGAGAGGAGGAGGAAGAGAGGAAGGAAAAAGAGAGAGGGAGGAAGGGAGGGAGGAAGGAAGGAAGGAAATAAAGGAGGGAAATAAAGGAGGGAAAGATAGAGGGAGAAAACACTTTTCTTAGTTGCCAGACTCTGGGCTAAGCATTTTGTAAATAGGATCTCATTTCATCTACACAACCCTGTGAAGTAAGTGCCATGATATTCATTCCACAACTGAGGAATTTGAGGAAGACAGAGGTGAAGTGACTTATTCAGGATGACACAGCTAATAAAGTGTTTGAAGCTAAATTTGAACTCAGATCTTCCTGACTCCAGGCTCAGCAATCTTTTCACTATATCATCTCGCTATTCACTTTACAACTGAGGAAACTGATTGAAATTGAAGTCCAAAATCTTGTGGCTCTTCTTGATATTGATGATTTCACCATTAGAGAGTTGTTTGGGACAGAAGTCTTTTGTTCCTTTTAAAATGCCTCAATACCCTTTGACATGGCAATACCACTACTAGGTCTGTATCTTAAAAGATATATATATATATATATATATATATATATATATATATATATATATATAAATACACAAAAATATTTATAGCAGCAGCTCTTTTCTGGTGGTGAAGAACCGGAAATTGAGGGGATGTGCATCAATTGGGGAATGGTTGAATAAGTTATGGTGGAATTCTATTATACTATAAGAAATGATGAGCAGGATGCTCTCAGAAATACCTCGAAAGACTTACATGGGTTGATGCAAAGTGAAATGTACTGGTTACAAAGTAACAGTAATATTGCAAGATGGTCAGCCATGAAAGACATAGCTATTTCCAGCAATACAATGGTCCATGACAATTCTGAAGGACTTAGGATGAAAAATGCTACCCATCCCCAGAGAGAGAACTGATGGTGTCTGAATATAGATTGAAGCAACTTTTTTCACTTTCTTTATTTTTCTTGACTTTTTTTAATCTATGTTTTTTTTTCACAACATGACTATTAAGGATTGAAAAAAGAAGTCCTCAATACCAGTCCAGGAACATATGTAAACTCCCCTACTTGTGCAATGCAACCCTGCCATAATGGAAAGCTCCTTAAAAAACATGTCTTTCTAGAGATTGTGAATTGAGTTTAGCATAGTCTAAGACCTTAAATATTGAGCAAACATAGAGACTCAGTTTCTCAGTGTAAAAATATAATTGAGCAAATTATATAGGGAAAACAGAAGTCAGGTAAATGTTCAGTCATTTTTTAGTTGTATCCAACTCATCATGACCATGTTTGGGGCTTTCTTGGTAGAGATACGGGAGTGGTTCTTCCTTTCCTTCTCTAGCTCATTTTACAGATGAGGAACTGAGGCAAACAAGGTTAAATGACTTGCCCAGGGTCAACCAGCTAGTGTTTGAGGATGTATTTGAACTCATAAAGATGAAGCTTCCTGATTCCAATCCTACCTACCCCTAGTAATAATAACAATGACCCTTAAATTTTATATAGTGCTTACTGTGGGCTAGGCACTGTGCCAAGCACCTCATACTTATCTCATTTGATCCTCACAACAGGCCTGGGAGGGAAATGCCATTATTATTCTCATTTTACCAATGAGAAAACTGGAGCAGACAGGGATAAGTGACTTGCTCAGGGTCACAAATTTAGTAAATGTTTGAGGTCAGATTTGAGATCAAGCAGATTGAGATCAAGCCAGTCTTGGCTCTAGACCCAGTGTTCTATCCACTGCACCACCTAGCTGCCTCACAGTTCTTATTACTTATATAGCACTTTCCTCATAGCACCCCTGTATACATATAATCTCCATTTGACATAGGAATGAAATGGAACTTAGTTTAAATGATTTGTTCTGGTGACATGCCTAGTAACAGAGGCAAGAGGTAAACATAGGTCTTCTGATTCTGGCCTAAATATTCGTGTAGTGACAGAACTCACCACTCTGCCACTCAAGAAATATGTAATATTACCATTAAGGGGCTCCTGCCAAGGGCTCTTGGACCCCACTAGCTTTACAGTGGTTATCAATAGTAACTGTTGCTGTTTCTCCCCCATCCTGATGTCTTTGTTTTTCTTGACTTCATTAAAGGGGCCATGCCTTGGCTACTTCTTTAATAGGCCTCTTCAATGAATGGGTGTTGCCTCACCTTAAGTGAGTACCTGCATAGACCTTGACCTAAAGGGCCCACGGTATCCCAGTGCATCCTGGGTCATGTCCAGTCTTCCTGAAGAACATCAGGTCACTGGATTCAGATGACTCTGGAGAAGAAGTGAGGCTGGTGATCTGCACAGCTCTCCCTCACTCAAAACAAAGTCAAGTACAAGTCATGTCATCATTTCTCTGATGGCATGATCTCCTTTGGTAACGAAGGATGAACACGAATATTACCATTGGGAGGGACTTCAGAAATTATTAAGTCCACTCTCTTCATTCTACAGATGTGGAAGACAGAATCAGATAAGGAGAGGAGCCAGTGGGTTAAGAACTAACATATTTGTTCCTTCCAAAGAGTTGCTTCAACATATACAAAAGAAAGCTCATTAAACCTGATTTGCCATCTCTCATAAACAAGCAAGGAAATCTGTCTTTCTGAGGGAAGGAAAAATTGCCTGCTTTTTTAGCTGTTGGGCAAAGCAGCCCTATTTTTAGAAAAACACTATCTTATTGAGAAGGGGAGTTTTTAGATCAGGGTTTTAAGGGGGTGACTAGAGATAAGAGTATCTTTGTGACCAAATTCCTTAGAAGAAGCCCTTTATTGATGTCCATACATCAATTAAATAAACGTTTTTGCATATTGCATTTCTCTTTTGAAAATTTTATTTGTCTTATACTGAACTTAAGAAATAAAACAAGCCTTTCCATAACATAGGAGAATAGATAAAAAAGATGTGTATAAGAAACTGAGAATACGTTATGTACAACTTGCTACTCCTTTAAAATATGTTATGAAGTTATGATGTAGCTTTCTTTTTTACTTTTTTTATTTTTTGCTAATCTTCCCAACCCACCCCATCCTAAAGAAGGCCACCATTTGACACAAATATGTTAAGAAGTTGAGGGGCAGGTTCCAGTAGAGGCTGAGTGTCTCTTCTCCATTGGCAGAGAGGATACCTTGAGGAGAGCAAAATTGAGTCATTAGTTATGTTCTCTCCTCTCTTGCCCTATAGGGGTGTGTGGGAATGCTATATTGGATTTCAAAGGTGTAAGGCTAATAAGTTAAAGATCTTCCTCACCCATTAATGAGCCTGCCCATTAAGGAAAGCTTGATTAGGGGAGGTATTTTGTTGTTGTAGTTGGAAGGCCCATACTTTTTGCTAATTTCTATTGAGGCACTAGATCAGAGGGCCCTGCCCTCTGGCTCTGAAAAGTGCATAAATACTCTGAGGTGAAGTTTTACTTTGAGACTTACTCACTGGAGATGTTTGTTCGGCCAGAGGAGACTCTGAGCAGCCAGTAGGGAGCCTATCTCCCCGTCTTTGAAAACCCAGATATTGTTTCTTCTCTCTCTCTGGTAACTACGTGTTTATGGTCAGGCAGCTGAATCTGTCTATTGATCTGTTATCTATATATTGCTTACTGTCAGACAGTTGGAAGCCCTGTCTGTTGGTTGATCTTTGTTTTTCTGTTTGTATTTTTTCGGAAGTTCAGGATGCTGACTTTTTCCCCTGAACTAAGTGAATGATATATGTGCTTGATTAAAGTGATTGTTGACCCCTGAAAAGTTGCTTTCCTTTTAGAAAAGCAGATCTAAGAACCTGTACCCCAAGCCCTCCTGTGTATGTTGGGGTCCTTACTGATACAAAAGGGAGGGCCAAATAGAATTGCCAGAATGAAGAGATTATCATAAGGCATCCTTCCATCTAGCCATAACCCTAATTCAGGAAAACAGACTGAAAAATAGAATGTTTCTCTAGACTACAGAAAGCTCAAGTTTGTTGTGATCTCCAGCAAGGTAGAAAGATTCAGACATGAAATCTTTATGTGTAGACAACTTATAAGGTAGCAAGAAGATCATTGGAAATCCATTCCATAGCATACCTGCCATGCTACAAAACAGCCACAGAGAGCAAAGACAGTTCAGTAGAAAAGGTTCCACAGAGAAAATACGCTGCAGCTACTTAATCCCCGTTGAAGACTTAGTAAAAGTAGGTGCGAAGTCAGATTCCCAGTCAGAAGGAAGAGCTCTAGAGATATTTCTACAAATATTAAGAAGACAGATGTTTCCAGTTGCAGGGGATGCTACCTATACTTGATAGTATCTCTGAGGAGGATGACTGTATTTCAGTAAATGTTGTGCGAGATAGGATAATCAATAAGCTTCCAGCAAAGTAAAAGTAAAGCTTTTGAATTTGTGAGCATGTATTTCAAGACTGGATTTTGGACATTCCTGTATAAAGGTTAGCTTACACATAGATATTGTTTAAAATGAATACATATAAATATGCATATACATAGAACAAGTCAACTTTATGTACATTTATCATTTAGTGCAGTACTTGTCATTAGCCACTAGAAAAATCAATGTTATATCATAACTAACCATTCATTTTTATCAATAGGTTGTCACTAAAAATTTTTTAAAATGCACTTTCATTTCTCATCAAAAAAGTTTGTAAAATTCTTCTACTATTTTCTACTATATATTTGGATGAGTGAGCAAGTATTTTCACTTTATTCTTGTTTTATATTAAAATTCAGAAATAAAATTGATGCCAAACCAGATATAAAACTATTTGCCTGATACTGAGCCAGACATTGCAAACCTTTGCTGAAATAAAAAGTCTAACATCAAAATAGACTTTATATATTATTGTTATAGTATTTAATCACTTTTAAGCTCTAACTTATTTCATTATA
Organism: Bettongia penicillata ogilbyi; assembly: GCA_023548195.1. Taxonomy (NCBI): domain Eukaryota; kingdom Metazoa; phylum Chordata; class Mammalia; order Diprotodontia; family Potoroidae; genus Bettongia; species Bettongia penicillata. The sequence continues at coordinate 16,272,413 of JAJHZJ010000089.1, read as the reverse complement.
ATTTAATTTCTATTATCAAAATTTGCAAAATAAAATTTAATAAAATTTTTGCAGATAAGAATAAGAATATGACATAATTTTGCAGAATTTTACAATAAAATACTTGTAAATACTTTATAATTAGAGATTTATAATTTTATATTTAGCTTTTGTAATCATAGGTAGGTTATATTTTAGATTTTACAGTTATATTTTACATATATATTTTAAATATATTTTACATATATATTTTACAGTTGTATTTTACAGTTATATTTTACAGTTATATTTATTTATATATTTTAATTTGGAGCTTTAGGAAACAAAAATTGTCCTTGTAGTTATTGTGAGTATTTAATGAATAAATTTAAATGAACATTTTGAGTAGCATATTAAAGTATCCTGAGGAGTAATAACATTTTTGTTGTTATTATTTAAAAGTGTTCGTGGAACAAAAAACATCGGGAACCACTAGATTAAGTCATAATATTTATGTTATAGGTTAACAAATGATTACGTGCAACCAATGAAATATTTAGGGACTACGCATGTTTGAATAGGTAGAGGATGCAACATCCTCATTCTACAATCAAAATGATAACAAATAAGAATATTCCTAAAGAACTTAGCACAATGCCTGAAACAGTGATTAATAAATGCTTATTACTTTTCTTCTTCTCTCTCTTCCACCTTCCCCCCATCCTTTTTTCCTTCTTCCCTCTCTCCTTCCTTTCTTCCCTTCCTCTTTCTTTCCTCCCTCTTTTTCATTCTTCCCTTCCTTCATTCCTCCCTTCTTTACTAACTTTTCCCCTCCTTTCTATCATTTCTCCATTCTTCTTTCCCCTCTCTCCTTTTCTCCCTCTCTCCTTCACTCTTTCCTGCCTTCCTTCTTCCCTCCTACTACCCTCTCTCTCTTCCTTCATCCTTCATTCTTTTCTTTCTTTCTTCCCTTTCCCTTCCTTCTTTTCATCCTCCTCCTAATGGGCATGAAGGGGTAGAAAAGAAGAAATGAGTAGTAAGACTTTGCCACCAAGGGAGGAATTAGGGACAGAAAAAGTGAGGATTCAGGCTAGTGGGTGGCAATAACTATGAGAATGAGAGAGGCAAAGAGGAGAATGGATGCTAAAGGAGTTTTTCTCCAAGTACAGTTTGCCCTTAACTTCCTGCCACCAAGATGGTAAGGAACAAGCCAGAAAGAGTAACTGGAGTGCTGTAAATTCCAGTCAATGATGTCTCATCAGGAAGTAGTTGGAGAGCACTTTGAAACATTTGTGACAAAAGTATAAGCACAAAGGCAGTGTCCCCACATTACTGACTTGACTCTTTGTTACCCCCTGGACTCCAAGAATAGAAAATCCAATGGATGATATACAAAAGCTTTGGGAGATGTTTGTTGAAGTCAATAAGCATTTGAGATAGTTGCTTGTTCCTTATAGGAGTAGTTCATAAGGAATGTCTATACCTAGAAATCTGGAATTGTCTTTCTTAATACCTGGATTTGGGACATGCCTTTAGACTAATTAAAGACTGCCTACATCTGAAATTAGCTGCCCCAGTTGTATTCTGTCCATGAGATTCCAGGGTATTAGGTTGAATTTATAACCTACTGTCAAGGAGATGAATGTAAAGTCTTCTAGGATATGTTTACCAACATCACCAGTCCAAACCTAGTGCCCTTTTATGTATATTAATAAGCTCTATAGGTCAATCCAATGTGTGATTACTAAATATAGTTTTGTTTTTTGTTTTTTTGTATGGTCTCCAGTGTGTTAATGTGTTTGTGTTTTCCTATGGGGTCCTATATTCCAGTAAATGATATGTGAGCTAAGAGAATCGATAGGCTTCCAGCAAAGTGAAGCCTTTGGGTTTGTGAGCATGTGTTTCAAGAAAGGATTTTGGTTTTGAATTGTGAGAGGATGTATATATAGATTTCCTTTTATCTTGTGTTAGTTTTGAAAGAGGAGTGAACATAAATACTGGAGAATTTTCCTTTAAAAACCTCACTCTAACACTCCTATCAAAGGTCTAGCAGGAAAAAAAAAATATATGATCATAAGACATAGGAGGGACCTTAGAAATCACCTAATCCCAATCCACTCATTGCATAAAGAAAGAAAGTGTATTACAGAGAGGAAAAGTGACTTCCTCAAGATTATGGAATTATAAATAATAGATCAAGGATTTGAACACTGATCCTTTGATTTATTGAGTACACCTCAAGTTGATTTGGCAAACTATTATGAACTCCCTATTTGCAAGGTAAAAATGAAAATTATATTGTTCCTGCCCTCAAAGCGCTAAAAGTCTAGTTGGAAGTAATAAGCATAGTAGACAGGCAAAATATAATGAGGGTAGGAGCAGCTAGTTGGCACAGTGAATAGAGGACCAGCCCTAAAGTCAGGGGACCTGAGTTCAAATCCGGATTTAGTAGCTGTGTGACCTTGGGCAAGTCACTTACCCCCAATTGCCTTGTCTTCCCCACCTCCAAAAAAAATATAATGGGGGCAAAGAAGAGATATAAATAAAGTACTCTAACAAAATTTGAGGATGTAAAGAAAACTATCATCTGAAGAAATCAAGGAAAGAGATCATGGAGGAGAGGGCAACAGCAACCGTTGAACACTTTTAAAAATAAGAGAAGAATTTTAACAAATGCAGATGAGGAGGGAATGCATTTACACATATTTACAAATGACGGAAGGGGATAAGGACATATTGGAACTCAGAGTACCTGACAGGCAGTAATATGTAATCAGGCTGAAAAAGTAAATTGGAGCCAGAATGTAGGGGGCCTTAAATTCCAGGCTAAGGGACAACTAGGTAGTGCAGTGGATCGAGCTCTGGTCCTGGAATCAGGAAGGGCTTACTTAATTCACATCCAACCACAGACACTTAGTGGCTGTGTGACCCTGGGCAAGTCACTTAACTCTGTTTGCCTTAGTTCCTCATCTATAAAATCACTCCAGTATCTTTGTCAAGAAAACCCTAAACAATGTCCCAAAATGGCAGACGTGAGCAAAAAGCAACTGAATAGCAACAAGCAAAGTTACACTATCAGACTGCACTCATGTCATAGGTAGAACATTTTGATAGAGGTGTGAAGGATTGGAGAGAGTAGATTCCAGAGGAATAGAAATCACTTAGGAAGCTATTGCAATAATCCAGGCAAGAGGGGAATGGGCTTGCAAGTGAGGGTGGTGGGTATGTGAGCAAAGAAGTGGGAAAAGAAGTGAGATATGGAAATAAATTCAACAGCGTTTAACAACTGTATGGATAGCAGGGATTCACAAGAGGGAAGTCTAACTCTGAGATTATGAATTGGGTGACTAGGAAGCTGGTGATGGCCTCAGCAAAAACAGAGAAGTTTGGAAGAGCGGAATATGGAGCAGGGAAAGATAATCACTTCTGTTTGGTCATGTTGATTTGATGTACTAATGGTATACCCAGGAGATACTGAACAGATAGGTAGAGATGAGTTACCAGTGCCAAAAATAAGAGTGTTGACGTCATGGAAACAGGTTAAAAAGATAGAACCTAAGACAGAAGCTTTCAGGACACATACGCTTAGGAGAGGGGTGGGGGATGTTTGGTTATTGGTTGGTTGTTGTCCTCCATTTTTGAAGAGGACCAAAATGACATCCCAATGATAAAGTGAAATTACAGTGTGTCTGACTGTGGTTGATCAGAACAATATGAACTCGGAATGCTCTGTCACAGGTTGGGTACCAATAGTCTGGTGGATATTTAGGGTGGATACTCCAAATTGCACATCCTACATATACTTTGTGCTGTCTCAATTCTGCTTTTCTCATAGAGCACAGCACACTTTCTGATGTGGGCACGCCATGTTAAGTGGTCCTGTGCCAGTGTCTCCCATGTTGCATAGTCAAATCCAAAGTTCTTGAGAGAAACTCTGAGTGTCCTTGTATTGCTTCTTCTGACCACCATGTGATCATCTACCTCAGTTTGGTAGTCAGTCTAATACCTCTTCTCTCCCAAACCTTTCTTCAGAGCCTCCCAAACACTGAGCTTGCTCTGGCAATGCATGCATAAACCTCATTGTCAATGTGTATATCCTTGGAAAGTATACTACCAAGTTAAGTGAACTTATCCACAGCATTCAAAACTTTCTCCATTGTTGTAACCAATGGTTCCACATATGGATGGATGGTGCGGTGGTGGCTGATGGAGCATCTGTGTTTTTTTGCTGTTAATTATTAGGCCAAAATTAGCACAGGCAGCAGAGAACTGATCCATACTTTGTTGCATCTTGGCTTCAAAGACTTCATGAGTGCACAATCATCTGCAAACAGAAAATCATGCACCAACACTCCTTCCACTTTGGTCTTGGTTTGTAGACCTTGGTCAGTCTACAAATGTTACGTACAGATCTCCATTCTGCTCCTGGCATTTCTCCTGGATTTGCCGGGCAGCAAACACCATATCAACTATTCCTCAGCCCTTTCTGAAGCCACACGGGTTCTCAGGTATATGACCATCTTCCAGGTGAAGCGTCAGCCTATTAAAGAGGACTCTAGAATTTTACCAGCAGTAACTAAGAGAGAGACCATCCCTGTGATTGTCAAAAGACAATATATTCCCTTTACCTTTATAGAGATGGACAATGGAGGCAACCTTTAACTCCTGGTGGATAAACTCCTCTTGCCATATAACCTGGAAAATTTCAGTCAGCTTTTGTATGAGCAATGGTCCCCCTACCTTGTAAATCTCAGCTGGGGTAAAATCAGCACCACATGCTTTCTACATAAAAGGAGCAATGGCCCTCAAAATTTCTTCTTCAGTTGACAGTTCAGCTAAGAAGGGATTGACTTCAACCTGAGGTAAGCAGTCAATGGCCTCAGCATTGATTAATGATGGTCTGTTGAGAACATCATGGAAATGTTCAGCCCATCTCTCCAGGATCATGTCCTTATCACTAATCAATGTGACTCCATCAGCACTGAGTAGTTAGGATGTACCATAAGTTTTTGGTCCATAAATAGCTTCTGAGGAATTATAAAAGCCCTTTGGATTGTAACTATCTGCATAAAACTGAATTTTATCTGCCTTCTTACTGAGCTAGAAATCCTGCATCTTTCTAAACTTTTGCCTGTTCTTTGCTTTTGATGGAATTAAATGCTGCCTTCTTAGAGGTGGATGAATTATCCTGCTGGTATATGCTGTGGAAGGGGCAGTTAGGTGGTACAGTGGATAGAGCACCAGGACAGGAGTCAAGAGGATCTGAGTTCAAATTTCACTCCAGACACTTGGTACTCACTAGCTGTGTGACCTTGGGCGGGTCATCTCCAGTCATCCTGATGAACAACTGGTCACTGAATTCAGATGCTTTGGAGGAGAAGTGAGGCTGGTGGCCTACGCAGTCCTCCCTCACTCAAAACAAAGTTAAGTGCAAGTCATGTCATCTTTTCTCTGATGGCATGGTCTTCTTTGGCAACCAAGGATGAATATATGCACAAATCCTGTGGAGTTCTCGTTTTTCATTTAGCAGCTTCTGGCTTTTCCCATCATTTTCATGAAACCAGTCTTGGTGTTTGTGAGTGTTATGGCCCAGATGAGCAAATGCAGTGCTGTATACCAAATCTCTGAAAGCTGCCCACTCCATTTCTGCTCCATTGTTGCCAATTGTGTGTTGACTCAACTTTCCTTCCAATTTAGAAACAAACTGTTCAAGCTCAGAGAAGATCTCTAATTTGTTGACATTAATTCTTCTGGTAGTCATTTTGCCTTGGGGACAGCACTTTTGAGGAATGCAAATATTTAGTTTGGAAAGGATAAGTCTATGATCAGTCCAGTACTCTGCACCACACTTTGCCTTTGTCACTCTCACATCTTGTCTGTCTCTTCTTATAATCACAAAGTCTATTAGATGCCAATGTTTGCTGTGAAGGTGCATCCATGAAGTTTTATTGTGTTTAGGTAAATGGAAAACAGTGCTGATGATGAGGTCATGCGATACACAAGTCTTCAGCAGTAAATGACCACTGCTATTACTGTTTCCAATCCCATTCCTCCCTAGGACTCCCTGCCAAGTCTCATAGTCTGAGTCTGCTCTAGCATTAAAGTCACCCAGAATTATAAACTTGTCCTCTTTTGGCACATTAATGGTAAGAGTCTCTAGGTCTTCATAAAATTTTTCTTTGACCTCATCAGGGTTTGTCATGGTGGGAGCATAGGCACTGATGATTGTGGCATGGCATTTTCCTGCAAGTAGCAATTGCATTGTCATGAGCCTGTCATTCATTCCTTTTGGCAGACATACCAGCATGCTGACTAGATTTAGTTTTGATTGTAAAACTCACACCAGCTTCGTGGCACTCTCCTTAACTGCAACCACTTCAGAAAAATGTGTATCCAACTCCAGCTTCAGTAAGTTGGCCTTATCAACGTTGTTTCACTCAGGGTTGCTATTTGGATGTGATACCTATTCAGTTCTCTTGCAACAAGAGCAGTTTGTCTTTGAGATCTACTGGATTTTGTGTTGTCTATTAGTGTTCCTAGGTTCCATGTGCTGATGGTGATTAAAATCATCTTTGCAGATGTTTTTGTACATTTTTGTGTGTGTATGTGTGTTTTGACCACATAGTGGGATTCCCTGCCTGCCGCAGTAATCAGGCCAGGGTTGGATAGGCAGACAATGTTTAGGGCACCTTTTCCAGGTCCCTTCTTCATAACAGGAGGTGAATAGTGTGATCCTTAAAAGGTTGCTCAGACACTTTTGTCTGATGTCTTTTGATTCATGCATAAATTGGATTTGAGTGAGGCAGAGTTGCACAAAGTCATCAGTCCCTCTCTCTCCTCCAGAGTCATCATAGTCCAGTGGCAGGATAAAATCAAGACAACTGGCAATAGCTCAGGACACAGTGGATGACCTTGGCATCTTCAGTGTCTAATCAAGCTCTAAGCACTCCATATAGTGTGCTTCAGCTGCCTTCATGGCCATTGGAACAAATTGTTCTCATCTACCTATTCCACCAGAGGAAGTCTTCACATGCTTGAGATAGACATCCCTCTAACTCATCAATGGGTTTGAGATCCTTTGGTTACCCTCAACCTGGTTTGGCCCATCCTCTGAAATGGTTTACTGGGATGTGGCCACTGTGCATGCTGCAGCTTCTCGGAGCCACAAGTGAGAATTCAATGGAATAGGTGGATGCTAAAATTGAAAAGAACCCTAAAAGAGCTTGGCAGCCATCACACCAAAGGTACTGATCCTCCCTGAGCACACCCTATATCCCTAGATGGGAGATCGTTAACTAATGAAGGTGGTAACCCCCTCTCCCATCTCTTGCCAAAGCAACCAGACATGTAGGAGGAAAATCAGTGAAAAGCAATATCTCAAAAGTCAAGGAAGGTGAAAGTATTCAGAAAGGATAAGGGAATGACAGTGTGGAAATCTTCAGAAAGTTTTTGCCACTATACTACAACAAATGGCAACAAAGCATGGAGGAAAAGGAATTAAAAATTATCATTTGGTTACACGTGGCATTTAACAAAGAACAATAAAGCCACTCTTGCTAACAAACTACTTATGTAGTGTAACCAAAGTGAACCTGATTCCTGTCTTTAAAAAAATGCATGTATAAGTTCTAATCTATAAAGTCCAATACAAATGAGTGTATAAACAAATGATATCACAGATACACTTGCATATTTTTTTCCAAAACCACATCCAAAAAATGAATGGCAGGAAAGCAATGAGGGAATGAGAGAGAAAAAAAAATGAGGCTCTAGGATGATGACATTCTGTAATACAGAAGAGAGGCAAGGGTCTCTAAATAAGAGTGCCCTGGTGCTAAAGCTCAAAATAAGGTAAATCTGCTGTTGAATGATAGGAACAACAGAATGACAAAACATTGCTTTTTGGCAATGTTGGGGGGGGTTGCCAAAGGGATAAGAAAGAAATAGGATAGCTGCTTGAGATGAAAGTGATGATAAATATCTAGGCAATTCAGTCCAAATACATTAACACTTCTTACTCAACTACCATGTATAAGGTACTGTCCTAGGTGCTAGGAATACAAAGTCAAAAATGAAACTATCTTCTACAAGAACATAGATTCTAGTAAAACAGAAGTTCCTAACTAAGGGTCTTAGAAAATTTTTGAGAGCTCCATAAATTTGTATGGTGGGAAAAAGTCATCTTTATTTTCACTACCCTTTATAACTTAAATTTAACATTTTCTTCTATTGCAAATGTAGGTAACATGCCATGGTAATATTAGCAATACATGTGACTTTGTCATGAACAGAGATAAAAGATAATTTCATATATCATACTACAGTTGTTGCAAATATCTAGAAACACCATTTGTGCTCATTACAACTTCAAAATTACTATAGTTATTAAGTCATCCACAGATTACACATGATCACAATCTTCCTATCTACAAAATGTATTTCAATATAATTGATGTCCTTTGTAATCCTATACATTGTATTTTTAAAAATTATTCTGAAAAGAAATCCATGGGCATCCAGATGGACAATAAGGTCTATGACATAAAAAAAAAAAAACAACTTAAGAATACCTGTAGCAGAGAGACTACCTGTACAAAGGTAAGGATAATACAAAATAATTTGAAAAGGGAGAGAGCCCTAGAAACTATATTGATCAAATAAAGTTCAAGTATTTTATATATTTATTTATATATATATATATATATAAATATAGTTTTATGCCTAAGTCTAACAGAAATAATTTAATATTAGTATTAATCTAACATTCACACCTTTCTAGCTTGGAGAGAAAGATATTCAAACTAGGATAGTCCTCCATGCCCGCTAATATTCTCAGGTAACAGTTAGAGGAATCTTGAAAAAGATAATCACTAAATATAAAAAAAATATGATTTAGGTTAACATCGCAAAATTGCTGCATAAGCAACTCATCAGCATTTCTTTCTGTATCACTGCTGTTATGGAATCAACAGAGTTCCTCTCAGAGATGCATATCAAAGCACCAACGGGGAAACAGGGGAGGGAAACTTTTTAACCAGAGGAGGAATATCGTCAGTTTGCACATTAGGAAGAATATATAAAGGGCATGTTGGAGAAAAGGAGGAATAGGAAATAAGGAAGGTGATGATGTTTTAATCTATGTGAGAAATTATGAAAGCATGGGCTAGCATGGGCTAACATGGGCTAGGTTGGTAACTTCATGGGTAAGAGAAGGGAATAAGTTTGAGTAAAGAGAAAGAAATGTATGGGAGAGATGTAGAGGCAAAATGAACAAGACAGAAATGGTTTAGACATAAGGGAAAAGAAATCAGTAAAAACTGTGATGAATCAATATTACTAGAGGAATGGTGGTACTACTAGGGTGGAGAAAACATTTAAGAAAATATTTAAGGAAATAATCAATTCTTCTTTGTTAGTGTTGGGTTTTATACACTTATGAGATAATCAGGAGATGTCTAGCAGAGAAATAGAGATGCAAAACTCGAGTTCAGGACACAATTATAGCAGGGTTGTATAGGCAGCTTTGGAAGTCCACTTTCTTTATACAGATGATATTTGAACTCATACGTATTGATAAGATGGGCAAAATACAGCAAGGAATGTTTCAAGAGAAGAGATGAGGTGTTGGGACAGAATCATGGGACACACCACCACTAAGGGGGCAGAAAATGTATCACGCTTCTGCAGCAAAGACTGAGAGGGAACTAAAAGAATGATAAGAAGAAAATCAGGAGAGAACAATGTCAAAAAGCCAAAGAATTTTTTACATATCCAGGACAGATGACAAAGAAAAATCAGAACTATTTTATTTTTCCTTGTGAAAAAAAAATTTGGTCTGGAAAGGTTAGAATACTTAATAAACCTATTTTTAAAAAATACATAACAAAAAATTGAAATCCTTGAAAAATGAGGACATGATAAGAGAGAACATAGTGACCCACAATGAATTCAAGCTGTAAGGTGTGGATCAACAAAACCTCAGGATACTGAACTAACTGATTTCTCATAAGCTGCTAGTGATCTCTGGAAAGCATGGGGAACAAGTGAATCTCACTGTAGTCAAGAATATGTCCAAATTTTCAAAAAGAGGAAGAGTTTGTATTCTTCAGACCTTAGGTCATGGATATTGACTTCATTTCTTTGTAATTTTCTAGAATTTAAGTCATTTTTTGTCAATAACTAGAAAAGGAAGCAATATAGATCCATAAAGGATGCTATACCACACTAAGTTCCTCTCTCCCTCTCTCCCTCTCTTCCTCTCCCTCTTCCTCTCTTCCTCTCCCTCTTCCTCTCTCCCTTCCTCTCTCTCTCTCTCTCTCTCTCTCTCTCTCTCTCTCTCTCTCTCTCTCTCTCTCTCTCTCTCTCTCTTTCTGTCTCTCCCCTCTCTCATAGAGAAGGAATTCTATAGACATGGTGAAGTAAGGGAACAAACAATTATTAAGTGCTTACTATGTACTAGACATGAGGCTAAGTACTTTTAAAATATTACCTTTTTAGACAACAATCCTGGCAACTATGTGCTATATATGCTATTATTATCCCCATTTCACAAATAAAGATTCTGGGGCAGGTTGAGATTAAGTGACTTGTCCAGGGTAATACAGCTGATTAGTATCTGAGACTAGATTTGAACTCAGGTTTTCCTGACTCCTAGTCTAGTGCTCTATCTACTTCATCTTCTAGCTGCCTCCAGTACACCTGGATGGCAATTATGACAAAATTAGTCATGAAATACTTAGACAAGACAGAGAAATGTTGGCTAAGTGGCAGAATAGTTATGTAGATTCAGAACCATTCAGTAGTGTGTGTTTGTCCTTTTTCGTTAAAGAAGACCATGCCATCAGAGAAATAATGACATGACTTGCACTTGACTTTGTTTGGAGTGAGGGAGGGCTGTGCAGGTAGGTCACCAGCCTCACTTCTCCTCCAGAGTCATATGAATCCAGGGACCAGATATTCATCAGAATGACTGAAGATGACCCAGGATGAGGCAATTGGGGTTAAGTGACTTGCTCAAGGTCACACAGTTAGTGAGTATCAAGTGTCTGAGGTAAGATTTGAACTCAGGTCCTCCTGACTCTTGCACTGGTGCTCTATCCACTGCACCACTTAGCTGCCTTACTATTCAGTAATAGACTGCACCTAAAGGACTACAGAATCACAGATTAACACATTTAGAGTTGGAAGGGAACATAGAAGTCATTTAGTCCAGTCCCTTTATTTTACAAACAAGGAAGCTGAGTCACCTTTGTTCAATTATTTTCACTCATGTCTGACTCTGTTGGACCCTATTTGGGTATTATTGGCAAAGATATTGGAGTGGTTTAGTCATTTCCTTCTCTAGCTTATTTTACAGATGAGACAACTGAGGCAAAGAGGGTTAAGTGACTTCCTGAAGGTCACCTAGCTAATAAGTGAGGTCAGATTTGAACTCAAAAAGGTGAGTTTTCCTGCTCCAGGCCCCATACTCTATCCACTGTGCAACCCAACTGTTCCAACTGAGACCCAGATATGTTCATTAATTTGCCCAGGAAGACTCAGCCTTTAAGTGAGTAAGGTAGAATATAAGCCTTTTCTTTCTGACCCTAAATTCAAATCAAGTCAATAAGCATTTATTAAATATCTATTATGTGCAAGGCACTGTGCTGTATTATGGCTACAAAGAGAGGCAAAAAAGGACCAGATGTCTTCAAACCTATGCATTTAGGAAGGTCACTTGACTAGCTGGGTCAAGGAAGGCTTGGACTGAAGAGAGGCTTGAGCCACTAACCAGAAGAATATTGCTAAAGCCCAGGTGTGAGGGAATGAAGCCCTGCATCAAGGTATTAGCAGTGTCACAGAAGAGGGAGTGAATGTGAGAAGCCTACTAAGGTGAAATCAACAGGACTTGATAACAAATTGGATACAGAGTGAGAAAGAGTAAGGAGTTGAGAGCTACACCTAAGTTGTGAGGCTGGGTGATTTGGAAGATGGAGTAACCTTGTCAGTAATAAAAAAAAATGTTAGAAATAGGGTGGAACTTGAATGGGAAAGTTAACAAGTTTAGTTTTGGATGTGTTGAGTTTAAGGTGTCTTCGGGACATCCAAATTGACATGTCCAATAATTAGTTGATGTTTGATACTAGCGGTAAAGAGAGAGGTTAGGGCTACCATAAATAGATCTGAGAATAATCTACATAGAAATGATAATTGAATCCATGAAAGCTGATGGGATCACTAAGTGAAATGCTTAAAAGTAGACAAGAAAAAGACCCAGGAAAGAGTCCCAAGGAACACTCAGAGTGAGCATGAATGACAGGGATGAAGATCCACTAAAGGAAAATGAAGTGAGGAGTGATCAGATACGGAGGAGAAAAACAAAGAGAGAGTAGTGGAACCAAAATCTAAAGAGTACAGAATATCCAGAAGAAGCAATTGATTAACAGCATCGAAGGCTGTAGAGAGGTCAAGGAAAATGAGGGCTGAGGAGAGAGCCATTAGATCTGGCAATTAGAAATCTTGGATAACTTTGGAGAGAGCAATTTAATGAGGTCAGAAATCAGACTGCAGAGCATGAAGAGTCAGACGAATGAAATCAAAGGGACCAACTGTGGATGACCTTCTTGAGAACTTAGATACAAATAGTAGGAAAGATATAGGATGATAGCCAGTTGGTATGGGCAGATCAAGTGAGGGTTTTTGAGGATAGGGGAGAGAGCAGGCATTAGACAGGGAATGACTGAAGATAAGTGAGTTGTTAATATTTCATTCTCAAAGAGGTTCAGTGACATAATGGGAGTGAGCACTTGCCTGCTCCTCCACCCTGGGGCTCAGGATTTCGCCTGGTCTGTTGAGGTGGCGCTTGCCACTGGCTTGCTGAGATGCCTCCCTTCCTGTACTGGTCCCTTTCAATCACAGCAAGAGGGACCTTTCCTGTTAATCCCCCTAGCCTCCCAAGCTAAAAGATTGCTATGCCCCACCTTTCTGCTGGCTCTACTATTCCAAGAGTTTTCCTGGGGCAATATTCCCTGGATTTTTCAAAATCTATAAAGGAGGGTGAGAATGACTTCCTGTTTACTCTGCCATCTTGGCTCCTGGAAGTTTAAATAGGTGACTTTCAAACTTTCTCTGTGGACCGAGCTGCTGCAGGCCCTGCACAGGGCTATACTTCTGTCTCACGTAGTTCCAATAGACCCCTTCCTGCACTGAAAGGTCTGGGAATCATCGTTGCTGCTGCTGATTCAGTTTCGTGGGGTCTGCTCCAGCTTGGCCATGGTCAGGTCTGAGCTGGTACAGCCTGTGTGTAAGACGGCGCTCCTCTCCCAGCCCCATGCAATCGCCCCCTTCCTCTTATCGTTCCAGGTTGTCTTGGGCTGAAAATCTGCCACACTCTGTGTGTCTGTTGGAATCTGCTGCTCTAGAATTTGTTCAGATCCCCTTTTTAGAGGTATTGGAAGGGGATTTAGGGGAGAGCTCAGGTGAAGCCCTGCTTGCACTCTGTCATCTTGGCTCAACATCACAAAAATAAGTACTTTTAAAAGAAGAGGAAGCAGAACATTCAAGAAATTATAATTTTTTTAGTCTAGGAGCAGTAATTTAACGGTTGGTACTCTATATGTGAAATGTCTGTCCAGCGATCAAACAGGTAACATATTATTGCAAGGACTAAAGCATTAACAACACGAACATTCTTTGCTACAAATGAAACCAGTTAATAATATTCCAATAGCCATCAGATTGTCAAAGATGGTAAAAGAGAAATAGTTGGTGGGTTACGGGAAGGAAAGCACTCTAATATACTGTCAGTAGAACCAAGAAATAGTCCAACCTTTACACAAAACAAATATGATGCAAAAAAAATAACTAAACTTTTTATACCTTTTTTTGCCCCAGCAATCTCAATACTACTGGATATATTTCCTAAGTTTGTTAAATTTAGGGAGAAAAAAGTTATTTGTGTACCAAACCATGCATAGCAGTATTTTAGGTAGTAATAAACAACTGGAAGCAAAGTAGATAGCCATCAGTGAGGGAATGGCTAAACACATTTCTATGTATGAAGAGAAATGAATAGGAACTGCAGTGAAAGAAACAGCAAAAAAGGAGAAATTCAGAAGGGTAGGTAAGGGATGAATTAGATGACCCACTACCAAGTAAAGAAAGCAAAATCAGAAGAATAGTATGCAAAATTACTACAATAAAGTAAACTCCTTCTCTTAGTTTTATCTTGGAATTGATCTGACTTGATTGAGTCTCATGTCAATATAAGTGAGATGGTGGCAGTGATGGAAGGAGCAATCTAGCCATGAAACCAGGATGCCTCTACATGGGATGTGTGTCTCTAGTAAAATGCCTCAGGGATGAATATACTTCAATAACCTAAATAATCTCTGATTTAAGAGAAAGGGAAGGTATGGTTGTGGGAACATAGACAAGAATAGATGTGAAAGGTCATAAGCAATCCACACCATCTCATCTTGGGTTGCTTTTGTCCATATTCTTCCATTAATTTCCCATAAAAAAATATACAAAGCCTCTTGGAAGCCTTCCTCAAGGTCTTTTTTACCTCTCAGTAGATACAACTGCAGCATTTGGGCTATCTATTTGCTATCTCTCACTGTCTTTACATGGTTGGCCCACATTTTTTTCTAATAATATATTTTCCTGATGATCTGCTTTGTGCCATTTGTACTCAGTCATCTTTGCTAACACGCCACAGCCTCTTTGCACTCATTATGCATCTTTCCATTGACCTCTAGGTCAACCACAATTTTGATCCTTCAGATACCATGGTGTTCTGTGATTCATAGCCATATAGCATCACTGGGAGATTATTAGTGGTTAAAAACATGGGCTTCTGTATCAGGAAGTGACTTGGGATCATTGAAAATGTGAACTATTTCCCAAATGTGTTCCTGTCTGCTCTCTTTCTCCTATTCAATTCTAGGCCTCAGTTCATTAACCATCTGCTAGGCTTCCCTGAGATATATATCCTCTGGACTAATAATGCTTTGACCATACAATTGCATATCATAGTGTGAATAATACACATTTTTCATCTACTTGATTCTTGCTAAGTAGATTTCTAGGCCACATTCCATAGGAGACAAAACAGATAGTGATATTCCCAGAGAGTGTCTTAGCAGAAAGGTTCAAGTCAATGGGATTTTCTGGGACAGGTACCCCAAATTTTGCATAAGGCCATTATATCAAGGTCCAGGGACAAATTGAACAATGGATTACAAAATCTCTCAGCTGTTCACCTTCTATAACATCTCTCTGGCTCATGTCCCCTCCCAGAGAAACCCTGTGCCTAAGTATTAGGGCCATTTTTCTTCTCTACAAGGGGCCCTCAATTTACCTCTCAGCACTCAATCTGACAAAACATTGAGCAAAGGATAAGATTTATTTAATCAAACAGAAAAGAATTCAAATGAGCCCACACCCATGATCCTGAGCCACCCAGAAAAGATTTCGTCTCTTCCTAGGGAAACATCCGGTAATCCTCCTTTTTAATGCTTCATAC
This sequence comes from Bettongia penicillata ogilbyi, assembly GCA_023548195.1. Lineage (NCBI taxonomy): Eukaryota > Metazoa > Chordata > Mammalia > Diprotodontia > Potoroidae > Bettongia > Bettongia penicillata. Next base: position 16,256,950 of record JAJHZJ010000089.1, on the reverse strand, counting down.
CTTCCCTGGGAACCTACTGTACATCAAGCAGATGACTCATACTAGCAAAGAACGCTTAAGTTTAGGTTGTTATTCAGTGAATAGGGTTCCCTTCTGTTCTGGTTCAATTTATCCTTCAGGATCACTCAGGTAGTATGATGTACAGTCTTTCAAAATTAGGGCAACATCAATGATCTATGTCTCTTCCTTCATCTTTACGTATCAAAACTCCAAGTGTTTTTTTTTTTTTAATCTCTTCCCAGGACAATGCTAGATGCCAAATCCCTTTCATCTCTCTCCTTCTAGGGCTCTAGATTACTTTGTTCTCTTTGGTCAAGGCTCTAAATCATCTTTCTCTTATTCTTATGACTATAAAATCTTTCTTGTCTTACATCCTATGGTCCTTCTTTAAGACTTTATCTCACTGAATCTCTCTCAGGCATCAATCCCTTGTAATCATAGTTCCCTGTACAGGTCACCTGGACAACAGGTCTCTTTCCTTACCAGAGGTGAGATGGCATGGTCTTGTGGATAGTACAGGAAGACAAAGACACTCATAAGAAATACAGAACTTGCTTGAGATAAATTGAAAAGGACCACTGCTTAATATGGTCTCAGAAGAGAAACAGATGCCTAGCAAATATTGGAGGTTAGAGAGAGACTCAACTAGGCTGGGGGATATTGCGGGAGAAAACCTGACCCAGGATCTCCATGATCTCCTCACTAACAGTTAATCCTTCTGTAGCACAGAAACCTCATGAAATCCCAGAGTAATCATAGGCCACAGTCCAAGTAAGTTTCTCTTCCACTTTCGACTTGCCCCAGGCATAAGTCTGCTAGTTAGGATTTTATCTCTCAAGGTCTGAGAACAGTAGCTTAAGATCTCTGCCTAAGTTAAGGCCAAGTATAGTAAGTAGGTTCTTTCAAGTGGTCTTGGACAGGTCATGGAGTTCTAGAAGAGAGAAAAAAAGACACATATCCCTGAGGCCCTCATTCTACAGATAAGAAATCTGAAGCCCAGAGGGAGCAGGTAGTTTGTACAAGGTCACACACATACAGCAATTAACCTAGCCAGGATTTAAACCTAGGTCTTTTGTCTCCCAACACAGTGTTCTTTCCATTGCACTAAACTGTTTGGGACCAGGAAATTGTGACTCTTGACCAAGCATCAACATATACAGAGTAAAAACATCCTTGGAGGCACCACAGACATACCGAGTATACTCAGCATTCTCCTTGAGCTACAAGGTTCCTGATATGCTATTACAAAGCTGTCCCTGAAAAATCTCCTTGAGATTATAATTATATGACTCTAAAACTTCATAATTCCTGTGAATTCATGTATTTCCTTGGATAGCTTATTCTCAGAGACTCAAATCTGATTATCTTGTATACTAGAAAAGCAACCCTTCTCAGAGAACTCTTTCTCCCCATAATGCTTTGACCTCTATGGACACTGTTCATTTTTTCTTGAATAAAAACTAGCATGTGTAAGTTTTTTCTTCTTATTCTTTGGTGTCTGACATCTCTGAGATATGTTGTGAATCAACATTCAGTGGCCTCCAAAGCTATATTCCCTCTAGGAGAGAGTTTCTGTTTACTTGGTCAAGTGCAATCACTTTTCCGGACTTCATCTTTTTAAGGGGCATTTCTTTTTCTTTATATAGAACAACGGATTCAGATATGGTTGTTTTGTTGTCATAAATGTTGAGACTAGATCACTGTAAAAATGCTAAAACATTTTTTTCTTTCAAATTCACTTGTTGTTCTCCTGCTTTCTTTTTTAAATACTTTTTGGATGATATAATTTGGTTGAGTCCCACAAGTTTTCCATAAGCCCATTTCACAGGGTATTCTTTGAGTCATATCTCATTATAATCAACCTATTTCTATAGACACAGAGGTACTTAAATTTAATTCTCATTTTTAGGTAGGAAAACTGAGGTCCAAAGATATTAAGTGATATGTCCACAGTCACAAAGATAGTCATTATGCAAGACAATATTTTCACTGTGTTGTGGGGTAGAAGGATGATGATTAGATCTCATCAGGTGATGATTTAAAGAATACTTTGTTTAAATAAATTAGAGTGGGACTTTCATAATTGCATAAGGTGTCTTCTCTGTGTTATCCTTTCTTGTAATGTAATACTGATTTTGACATTTGCTTTACACAGTCAATAATCTATCTGAACCCACATAACTTGATTCCTACATTAGAATCAAGGCAAGCCTTGTCTCTTAAGGCTAGTATAGTCAATTTGCTTTTTTCATGATAAATAAATTAAAAAAACCCCACATCTATTAAACATTTGCTATATTTCAAATATTGCTAAGTACTGGGAATCTTTAAAGAAAACAATTCCTGTCCTCAAGGAGCTTAACTTCTAGTAGGGACAGACAACATATAGGAGACCAGAGCTGCCAAGGGAATAGTGAGGCTTGGAGGACCCTAACTTTCAGTTCCAAGGTGGATGACAGGGTCTTTACCTCACCTGGCAGCTCAAAGCACACACCGACAAAACAAATGGCAAGGTTGAGTGATCTAGAGAACTAAACAGCAGGTCATATAGCAAGGCCCAAGAAGGTGCAGTGGCATAATCAAAGGTAAGATCCAAGGATCCAGAGGATGAGCATGAAGAATAGATCATTGCTTAATGAAGTATCTCACTGTGGCCTGGATCAATTCTACCAGCTTGTGAATAGCCATGTTTTCCTCATGGGCAGAGGTTGAAGGACCTCAGGCTCACAATGGCTGGCGAGGAGACTGACAACCAGTCATGATTGGAATGTAACAGGTAATCCAGTCTTTCTCCCATATGGGGTAGGGAGGAATTAGGAGTGATGAGGTCAGTGTTCCTCTGAGAAAGAGAAGAGATTAAGGGCACATTTACAGGAAGATTGGCACGTGGGAAATTGAAAGAAGAAGAGACATGAATACAGAGCATTATCTTAGTTGCTTTCTTCACTAGCACCATTTTCCATTAGCCATGAGCTCCAATACCACTGAACATCAGAAGTGATGTTAAATGTTCATTGTGCCCAGTGGCTTCCAGCTTTCCTCTTGAAATTAAGAAAAAAATTCATTATATATGGTCATGAGAACCCTTAGTAGTCTATAAGACTTTGGCCTCTTTTGTTTCTTAATCAGAATCATATCTTCCAACATATTTCTAACTGTCTCCTCTTGAACACAGCTTCAATTACAGCCATATTGAAGTCATCGGAGTCTATGTGGAAGTGGTTTAAAGGATCTTTCCATTTTCTTTAAAGATGTTCTAGATATTTTCATCCCTCCAAAAAGATATATTTTTTGCATAATATGTCAGTATCTTCATAGTGATCTTTTTCTCATGCTCATCATAGACAACACAAAGCAAGATGACTATGAAATTATATCCCTGGCTGCCTTCATATGGATGTTAAAGTCAAACTTGATAACTTCTTTACTTGAATTTCCAAGGACAACCTGAGAGCCATTTAGCTACAACTTTTTATGTCTTTTGACATGTATTACTAGATTGTCAGTTATCTACTTCGGTTCCTTTTCTGTCATTGGATAATGATCTCACATTTAGATCACCTGTGGTTAAAATAATGCATACAGATTCATGAAAGGAATTGAGGATCAGCTTATATTTTATTTCATGGTTTGCCATGATCAAGGATTCTGTCTCATTACTTCTACTATCTACTAGGTACTAAATGTACTTACCTAAGCTGATCCTCCAATATCAGACAGTTAATTATTAGAAAACCTAAAACCTTTCCACAATGGTAGAAACTCAGAAGGTGCTCCTCTTACTGGCATGGCCTTCAAAACTCTAGGGTCACCTCTTTGCCATGATGAGACAATGGCATATGACATTTCTAAAGAAAATGTTGCCTAACAATCAGAGCTATAGAAAGTAGAATGGGCTACCTTGGGAAATAGTGAATCCCCTATTATTGGTGATCTTAGAGAGGCTGATAGACGAGGAATGCCTTGAGAAGTGTTCCATTCTGAGCTGGTTTGAACTACATGGTGTCTATATCCCTACCCCACCCCCATTATTAGATGCTGTGATTCTCCAAAAAGAGAGTCTGACCACATTGATACTCTTTAATTCATGGTTTAAAATTATGCCAAAGATCAAAGGAAGGGGTTTGGGATTTTTTTTTTTTTTTTGGTTCTATCACAGAACACAACCTGAACTAGAACTTTTGGGCATTCAATTTCCTTACTCCAATAATTTCATTTCTTTGAATGTGCCTCCATTTTAGGAAAACTCTGTGTCTACAAACCTGACCTTGCCATATAAATACACAAGAGAGTAATTATTCACAAAAGGGTCCTTTCAAAAAGCATACTCTCCAAATGAATTTGAGGAATGTGCAAAAAAATTCATTTCCCATTCAACTTTTTAAGGAACTGGTATAACACATAAAAACACACCTGTATATGATTATTAAGCATACCATAGTACAGAGATATGTAACCATGATTAGCTGTGCCTATCATTTAGATGAATGAAATACAATTGAAGATTGAATCTTTTGCTAAAAACTTGGATCTTAATGATTCATTTGCATTGTGGAGGCTTTGGTTATTTTGGGTTTGTTTTATCTGGCAGTTTTGGTGACAAAGATTGGTTTTTCAGTATTGGTGTTGTAACTGTCCGAGGTTTTTTTTTCTTTTTTAAATTTAATAAGCATCAATTTAATATTTTGTTCTCCACTGTTGCCTCTGTGCTTTTAAATATATACACCACAAGTACCTCAATGTTCCATTCTATTTTGGCCATAAAATATAATAATGCATTAAAGGGTGGTGGTAACACTTATCATAAAGTTATAGTTTTTTCCACTTTGCTTTCCAAAACCATTTAAGTCAGTGGTACAAAAACACAGTTCTTTTGTAATAGGTGTGTTCACTGCAAAAGCGTATAAATATTTCATTCCCCAAAAACGGTTCGTAAAGTGACTGTTATTGGCAGGGATATTTTAGGTAATGATGACACACACATATATACATGTATACACACACAAACACATACACTGGTAAACATCCCTCCAAATAAATCAGACCAGAAATTCATATAATGTTCAATCTTTATAGTTAACAATCCAATCAGGAGACCAATCAGGAGACCGCTGCCAATACCCACCTTCATCATCTTAGTGGTGGCACACCAAATCCCTTCCAGAAGCCTCCTCTTAGTAGAAAGGAAAGCAAGCATTTATTAAGTACCTACTAAGCATCTACTACTGTGCTAAGGGCTTTACAAATAGTACCGCATTTGATCTTCACAACAACCTTAGGAAGTAGATGTTATTATTATCTTCATTTTACAACTGGGGAAACTGAGGCAGGCAGAAGTTAAGTGACTTTCCCAGAGTCACACTGCTAATGAGTTTTTGAGGTCACATTTGAACTTAAGTCTTCCTGACTTCAGTCCCAGTTCTTTATGCCACTTAGCTGCCTTTAAAATATCTGTGGTTTCATCATTGTGGGCTTTCTTTTCTTTGATACAGATCTGAAACTTTTCGTAAATGGACAAAATCACTTATCATTAACTGCCAATCTTGTGATGATAAATCTCTTTAAATTTAGGGATATTTCTTAGAAGAAGAGACACATAGAGACAGTGTGTGGTAGTGGAGAGATTGCTGCTGTCCTTGTCCCTCCTCTGATTCTTAGCTATGCAATCACAAACAAGTCAGTCAAGTGAGCTTAATTTTCCTCATATGCAAAATAGGGGTAATGATACCCATAATGGCTGCCTCTGGAAGGAAGGAAAGAAGGAGGGATGGAAGGAAGGAATGAGAAAGGGAGGGAGGTAAGGAAAAGGAACAAAAGAAGAAGGGAAGAAGAGAAGGAAGGAGTAAGGAAGAAGAAAAAGAAGGAAAGACCTTGCGGACCCATTATAATTATAATGTTTGTAAAGTACTTTGTAGACTATGAAGTACTATATATATATAAGAATTATTATTATTGTAAGCTGTCATGGGGCCCATTCTTGAAGTGTTTCTAATTCAGTAGGACCTATCAAATTTTTTGCAAAGTCTTTGACAGCCTGGGCCAAGTACATACATATGAGGATGAGGAATCAAAATCCAAATTTAAGTTTATCAAATTCACTCTTTCCTCCAGAGTCATCGAAGTGCAGTGTCAAGATGGAAGTCAAGATGACTGGCTATGGCCCATGATGCAATAGATTGACCTTGGCCTTTCTAAATTAAAGTCTTTTCCAGACCTCAGTTTGTCTGAGACAATGTCCATTCAGTGGGCTAGATAATTTCCTTGGGATGTCTCATGACTGAAAGTAAGGTGAGTTTCCCAGGGGAGAGAATAGCAGGTGTCCCCTGGGCTATATGCAATGGTAAGATGGGAAAATTCTCCTGTCTTGGTAGAAGTATGGAAAAGTGATGGGGTATTCAGGGTCCAGCACAAATAATTTTCTGTGTGGGAACATGGAGAAGTAATAATATTATTTTACAGCTAATTTCTAGACATCCGGTCTACCTTCTTGAGTCACCGATAACTACCCTGTTATTCTTTGAATGCTAATCCTAAAAGAGAAACTGATCCTTCAGGCATTATTATCATCATCATCAAAAGAGGCATCTAGGTGGCACAGTGGGTAGACTACCAGGCCTGTATTAAGGCAGGCCTGAATTCAAAGCTGGCCTCAGATACTTATTAGTTATGTGTCCCCAGGCAAGTCACTTAACCTCTGTTTACCTCAGTTTTCTCTTCTATGAAATGGATTGGAAATATTTTTCTAATGTAAATTAAAAACCTAATTTTGTTCTAAATTCTTCCACCTGTAACTGACTTCTTGACATGAGGGATTATATGTGAGCATGTACATAAATATATGTTTGCACATATATATAAAATACATGTTTTTCATATAAATATGTGCATGCATAAACATATATGCACATATTCACAAGTATACATCTTTCAATATTCATCTCCTTCTTTTACGTTATTCTTTTAACACCCTTTCCCCCAACAATAACATATCTCATGATGAAAATGGGTTATAATACTCCTGCAGGCTACCTCCCCCGCCAAAAGCTCTACATGGGCTAGGGCTTTGAAACCCATGAGTCATTTCCACACAAGGGAAAAAAGGGAGATATGTCATTCCCCATCTCTAAATCCCCAGGATGGGCATATCCTCTGTCCCATTCTGGCAAAATAGTTTAGAATCAACTTCCTCTGGATAAGATATTTTGGTTTTTGTTCATGCTCTCTTGTTTTATCCAGAGGCATCTTCAGGGGCAAGGAGAAACTTTCCAGCTAATGCCACTCTCATGTCTAGCATCCTCCATGGAAATGTACTTAGAACATTTCAGGTCTTACTCTGGATGAAGCAACTCCTATATCTCCCTCAGCAAAAGCCCCTCATTTTCACCAGGTGTGTGTAATCCTTGAAAGGCTATATACATGTATATAGCCTTCAGTGTGAAGGAGCATTCCTTCAGCATGAAAGGGAAGGTAGTTTGGCTCATTTTGATCAATTGTTTTAATGGGACTTGTGACAAAAGCATATTACCTTCATGAGTTCAAGCAAACATGCAGCAATCCTGATTGAACTTGAGACTGACTAACTCCTATGGCCTCTGTGTTTGCACTTTCCATTGTTCATAAACTAGTAGATCTCTAATTTATAGTTTAATCTTCCTACTCTCACTCAACCCCTACTTCACTTATCTAGGTTCTAGAATCACTCTGAGTTCATTTCAAAAATAATTATTGATTTAAATTTCTCCTCTGGCCAAATTAAGTATCTGTATTTTCTGGAGTCCACAAAGACAGCAAATGTGTTGGACCACTCTATATGTTAAGTAGTATTGAGCACAGTGTCAAGAACATAATAAGAACAGAAATTCTCTACTTTTCTAATTGTAGACCAAGTACTTAGCATACAGTAAGTGCTTAAGAAATGTTTTTATTCATTGTTGATTTATTCATCCATCCGTTCAGTGTGTATTCAGCAAATGTCTGTTCACTGGATCAAATCCAAATTTCTAATTATGAATGAGCAAGAGGGTAGCAGAGTTAGGCAAAGTATTTATTCACCAGATCCAGATAAACTACATCCCAGGTAGTGAAAAAGCTGGTTGCTGAGCCACTAGCAGTGACCTTTGAAAAATCATGGAGAATGGGAGAGATATAACAGGACTGAAGGACAAATGTTTTCCCATTTATCATTTTTAAGAGAAAAGAATGGACTCTGTAGAGTCCACTTGGCTGTAGTCAGTGAGCTTGACTTCAGATCTTGGCAATGAACTATTGTATTAATTAAAGGTTAAAATAATACATTATTAAAGGAATAGTTAATGAACATCTAGAAAAGGAAACTGTGATCACCAGAGTCAAAATGATTTCACAAAATCATATTGCAAAACTAACCTCATTTTAAAAAAATCAGATTACTAAACTCATTTTTAAAAAAAAATCAGATTACTAAACTAATAGACTAGGAGAAGATTTAGATAATTTTCCAAGATTTCAGCAAAGCATTTGACTAAATCTTTCATACTATTCTTGCTGAAAAAATATGGAGATGTTAGCTACTAAATGGTACCATTAAGCAGCTTTGGAACTGGTTGAATGACCACACTCAAAGAGTGATGCAACTTTAGACAAATGATTTACAATATCTTGACTTTTGTAAAATGAGTTCTTTGGATTAGATGACCTGTAATTCCCCACTCCCCTGCATTGTTTCTATGATCCTATGATCATATCTACTTGGAATTTTTAACCTAGAGAAAAGAAGACCTATGAGGGACACAGTATCTGCCTTGAAATATTTGAAATACTATCCCTTGGAAGACTTCTTCTTCCTTGCCCTCAGAGGGAAGAAGTAGGTGAAAATTACAATGGGTAGGCGTTGTAAACAAATAAATTTATGCTTAATGTCAGGAAAATTTTTCTAACAATTAGAACTATCCCAAAGTGCAATGGGCTGCCTCTCCTGGAGATCTTTAAGCAAAGGCTTGTTGGTCATTTGTCAGGTAATTATGTTGTCAATAACATTCATCTTTAGTTAGACTAGATGGGCTCTAGGGTTCCGTCCAACTCTAAGATTCTGAGATTCCATGGAGGAAAAGGAAGTCATTTCACTGTTCTCATTTTAAAGATGGAAGAACTCTCCAGAGTTCTCCAAATTAGATGGTAGATACCATTCTTTGGGAACTTTTCTCCAGATGTGTTGCTTTTCTGGGAGCTTCCTGCTGTGAAGGTAGCAGAAATAAAGTGAAGGAGCCATTGGATAAGGTTTCTTCAGTTTGGAAGGATCTTTCACTATGATTGAAATAAACATATCTTCACCTCCCTGTTCCTCCTACATTTCATTCCCTTCTTTGGCTATTGAAAAGTTATCAGTCTTTTTACCCAAACCAGGTACCACCTTCTCCATGAGTTCCTCCCTAATGCATTCAGGAAAAGCAATCTTTCCAATTCCACATTTTGCTTGCTAAAGTAACTAAAACATCCATAGGCTTTGACTCAGAGATTCCACTATTAAGCTTATATACACGTTGTCATTTGATATGAAGCATATACACCATGATATTTTTAGCAACATTTTTGTTCTAGAAAAGAATTGGAAACAAAGTAGATGCCCATTAATTATAGAATAGCTAAACAAATTATGATACATGAATGTAATAGAATGCTACTATGCTAGGGAGAAATCAACTATGAATATGAAAAATACAGAGAAATATGAAAGATTTATATGATCTGATACATGGGGAATTACGTGGAGCCAAGAAAACAATATTCTATAGTAACCACAGCAATGTAAGTGGAAAGAATAACTTCAAAATAGTCAAAAGTGAATTTTTGAAATTACAAAGGACAAGCAAGGACCCAAGGAAGAAATATCAGAAGACATCTCCAACCCTAGCATTGGGAGGTCCATGGGTATAGACTATAGAACACTGCATTTACTTTTAGGTTTGTTTGTTTTTGTTTTTGTTTTTTAACAATTACTGATTAGTTCTACTGGGTTTTTTTTTCTTCTTCCTCTTTTTTCTTTTGCTTTACTTTGAAATAGTATTTGCTATGTGGGATAGTCCTCTGAAACAGAGGAAAGGGAGGGATAATGGGAAAAGTTCTGGTGATTAAAAAAATAGATCTATGAAGCAATTTTTAAAGGAAAGAACTTTATTTATATTCCCCTAAGATAGGAGAGGCAACCTGGTAAGGGAGATAGCATACTGGCATTGGAGTCCAGAAGACCTGGAGTCAGATCCTGTCTTTAATACCTACTAGCTTTTCAACAAAGGGCAAGTCACTTACTGTCTTTTTACCTCAGTGTCTGCATCTGGGAAACGAAGAGTCTTCACTAGTTAACCCTTTTAGCCATGATAGGCTGTACCCATCCTATTTAATATTAAAGTTATTTGTATACCTGTTGTATCTGTCACCTATTTAATTATGAATTCCTCAAGGAGACTGTTTTTGAAATAAATTTTATTTATATACATAATTTCTAAATTATTTAATTTCCCCCATAAGCCTCCCCCTCCCTCCATGCAAAGAGCATTCTCTTATAAGAAGAATTTGAGGCTGTTGTCTTTTTCAACTTTTTATCTTCCCCCAACAGTCTAGCATATAAGAATGACTTAATACACATGAAATGGATTCATCCGATACGAAATGAATAGAGCTGCAGTTTTGAGTCTTCTACACCAGAGATGTCAAACATATAGTCTGTGGGCTGATGTGGAATACAATGACTTTGAGTCCAGCTAGAAGAGTAGTAAAATGTATTGGAAAATATTTAACAAAATAAGTAAAAAACAAGTAAAAAATATTTTACTTATTACCTATGAAACATGGATAACATTGCATTTGAAAGTTAAGTCAATATGTGGCCTACAGGGATCCTTATACATGGTTTTGCTGTTATTTTCAGTCATATCTAACATTTGGGGGTTTCTTGGCAAAGATACTGGAGTGGTTTGTCATTTCCTTCTCCAATTCATTTTATAGATGGGGAAACTGAGTTAAACAGGGTAAAGTGGCTTGTCCAGAGTCACACAGCTAGTAAATGCCTGAGGCCAGATTTGAACTCAAGAAGATAAGTCTTCCTGACTCCAAGCCTGGCACTTTATCCACTGAGTCATCTAGCTGCCCTACATATAATTCAGTGGCACTATTTTTGTTGCAGTTTGACACTGTTGTTCTACATCAGACCTGCACAACTTGGCAGTAGGCAGGGGTCCAAATTAAAACAGACTAAACTTCTTTGGGTCACATATGGCCTTTTAGTGGCTCACTTTCAAAGTAAAGGCACGATCAATGTTTAAACTATTTTGCCAATAAACCATATTTTTAAAAAGGGAAATTGTAATTAATATCAATTAATTACACTTATTACTTAAGATTTTCATTTATCATGAAATAACATTAATGTTAAAAATTACTTTGCTAAGTGGTACCAGTTTTAACATATTTTTCATTTAGTAATGACAGAAAACACAGTGAAAAATTTTGACTCTCCCTCCTCTCAGACTAGAGACAGACTGATGATGTTTCTTTTCCACAAGTCACGTGACAAACAGCAAAGAGTACACAGTGTCAATCCACCCACCAAGCTACATAACAAACACAATAGCGACTAGTGGAAGGTGGGTTAAGCAGAACACAGACAAAGCCCTCTTTACATCTTTATTTTCTTACATCCTCTACATTTTTCAAGGGCCATCCAAAATCCTTTGGCAGAACGTGGCCCATGGGCCACATGTTGTGCAAGGCTGTTCTACATCATAGGTTCACAGGGTGAATCTTAGCATCCTTAGGGAGCTTATTGAATTTGAGAGTTTGAGGTCAGTTTGCAAATCAAAAACATTTATACAACACCTACAAAATGTTCCATCCTCTTCTATGTACTGTGGGAAATAGAGAAAGAGGAAAGAGAGAGGAACACAGCACCTGACAAGAAACAGGCCCTAAATAAATGTTTATTGACTGGCTTAAAGAAAGGAGGGAAAGGGGTTGAATATGTAAATTAGGGATTAAGAGAGAGGCAATATTCTTTTTTCAGTATCACACACCATACAGTTTTACAAATAGAGATTTCAGAGGTATTCTTGTCTATACACCCTCTCTTCCATCCAATTTTATAGATGAAAAAGCTGAAAACTTGACAGTTTAAATGGAAATAGGTGTACATGATTATACATATATATATAACCCATATCGGATTGCTTATCAGCTTAGGGAAGGGGGAGAAGGAGGGAAGGAGATATTTTGGAACTAATTTTTTTAAATGAATGTCAAAAATTGTTTTTACACATAATTGGGAAAAAATAAAAGTTTAAATGACTTGTCCAAGTTTTCACATAGCTCATAAACAGAAGGGCTGAAATTTGAGCCCAGGTCTAGTAGCTCCAAATACAGCTACTCTTTCCAATGTACCAACATTCAAATGCTCCCTCTCCTGTTTACACTGAAATCTTCCTATGAAATACCATTTTAATGAGCTGTGTCCCTATCTTTCTCAGAGGGAAGTTAGGTTCTTCCAAAGCCCATTTTACTATACACCACATTTTCTTTTCATTAAACCACATCATCTACAAAAACAGAACCACCTATACCCTCCCACATGAAATAAATTTTTGACAATCAAAAATTAAAATAACCACAACTCACATTCAGGTTTATAAATACCCTTATGTTATGACCTAGTGTGGTAGGTAGTATAAACACTATTATCCTCATTTTTTTAAAAATTCAAAAACTCAACCTCAGATGGGCCAAATGATTCCTTCTCATAGTTATTCAGCCAGAAAATGAGTAATTCAAACTCAGGGCTTTTGCCTCCAAACCTTATTCTCTTTCTACCTCCTATTGTATCACAGGCCCTCTCAGCATAGCACACTGTGCAGAAGCTGCATCAACAGTCTCCTATCCTGCATGGAGTTGATGTTGCAGAAGCCTGAATTTATGTGTTTAACTATGCCTCAGGCACAGGAAGAAAAAAATGGTTAGGTCACAGAATTAGAAGTGAAAGGGACCTCAGAGGCTCATAAGTAATGACCAGGAGGTTAATTGGTTTGCTAAGGGTCACACAGGTGGTGAGCAAAAGAGTCAGGATTTGAACTCAGTTCTTTTGAGTCTAAAACCAATATTTTCTACTCTTCTACTGCTATTTTCAGTCTTTGATTCCATTTAAATTTTTTAAGCCTAAACTGATAAATGCTCCCTACCCATATATATAAACAACCATTTTAAACTGAAATAAATGCACACATTGTCTAAATATAATAGGAATGCTGAAAAATAGAAAGAAACAGATATTTGATATAAAATTGGATGTGAGTGCAGCCAACTTAGAATTTATACGTTTCCTGATTAACCATAAGCAAGACCTCAAGCCAGTTGGGCTTCATTTACGCTATTTTCTTTTTCCTTCAATTAAGATAAGTCATTTTAAATAATATTCTGTTGCTATCATTTTCTTCATAAATATTTAAATGCATGCAATGTTAGAGTAATGAGGTCTGAACACAACACAAAAGCTTTTCTAGTTGGAGCGCTTGGCAGAATCTTCAAATTCCTTATCAAGTCTGGTCCTGTGTGGTCAGGATAACATCCCCCACAGGAATCTGCTTCAAGTTACTCTACAGATGTCCTATAATCAATAGAAAAAGGGATTCCAAATGAGCTTCAGTTACTCTCCTTCTCTCTTAAAGGAAAAGAGATTACAACTATTTATTTATTCTTAGCTTTGGTTTCCTCTCCAATAAAATGGGAACAAAATGCTAATGCCGCTTGCTTCTTAGGACTCTAGTGGAACAGTTGTTTAGCACACTTGAAAGCGATATTCAGTATTCAGAAATGATCCCATAATAACTAGTGAGCTAAGTGACTGATTTTCATGATGGCAGAGTCATAAGAAACCTCTGTCTACAGCTTTTGAGCAGTCACTTTCCCTTTGGAGAGCACCAAGCCTGCCTTTTGAGAAATGACATGGCAGGCCCCCAAAGGGTCTGCTGAGATCACTAGGTTCCAAGGCCGCCATCCTTCACACTGATGGGGCCCCCAGCACCACCCCCAGGGAGTTCCTAAACCACTCTTGGACCTTCCTAGTCTTCTGTTCCCTTGGCCCTCTGAGGGCAAGCCCCCAGTCACAACTGTACAGTGAATCTTCATATAAACATTCCTTCAGAGCCTACAGGCCAATTCCTCCCCTCCCACTAAGATACTGGTTCTCTTTAAGCTTGCTGAGATCTACATCTTCCTAAGTGCCGTAGATTGCTTGGAAGTCCACCCTATCTTTCCGAGCATGAACCTGGCTAAAGGAACAGGATAAGGAGTATGATGGATGTGATCTGAAAAATTCCTTTAAAAAACTATTATTGCTATTTTTATAATTGTTATAATAATAAAGCATCTAAGGAAATAGTATAGGAGAGAATTAAAGAACTCTCTCTCTCTCTCTCTCTCTCTCTCTCTCTCTCTCTCTCTCTCTCTCTCTCTCTCTCTCTCTCTCTCTCTCTTCTCTGAAGGAAGCAGCAGTGTCTCCTTGCAGAACGACAACCCCGAGGATACAGCAGTTGTCTTCAAATCTGTGACCATAAAAAATCATTATCTCTGTGAAATACAGCAATTTGGGAGATAATCAAACAGTGACCAGGGGGCAGAGCTGCCAATCTGAAGGATTATGCTCTGTGCACGCCTGATTCCGCCTGACCTTCCTTGGAGCCAGCTGTCAGCATGGCGAAAATGCACACGGATCCACTCCGGGCACATTCATTAGACTGTCTTCGGTGAAGAAGTCATTTGCATAAAACCCCAGCTTTCTTAATTAGTACTTCATTTTTCCCTTGACTTATTTTGTGGCTAAGTTCACTGTGTTGCTTTTTTTTCATTCTTTACAGAAAAATAAGGGGGGATAAAGAAGGTAGAGAGAGGGTGGGGGCAAAAAGGAAAAATAGTGTAACTTGCAAATTAACTTAGTGGTAATTAGCCTATTAACATTTTCAGATATGTTGGAGTCTTTTTTTTTTTCATTTTTTAAAGGGAACTATTTGAGGAAAGATTTATCATGGTTCTTTTAGTCACCTACATTCCATTCTATTTGTCTACTCTTTTCCCTTTCAGTAAATCCAGTCAGAGTTGGGTGAGATTTTTGCTCTCAGAGTCTCCAAGTGGACAGCAGCTATTAGAGGGCCAGGATCATGCCTGCCCTCTGATCAAGCTGAGCAGGTCTCAATTTTTGATGGATGGTTGAGCAAATTATTGTCTACTTGTTCCTGCAAGTGCCTTCCATTCTGACCAGATCTCTCCTTGCCCACCCTGCCTTCTTTATATACAACTGTTCCCACAAAGGCTAAATGAAGTGACTTATACCAGGAGAATGTAACCCATATAGACAGCTAATCTGAATAATCCAGACCAAAACTCTAACCCTCTTTTTGAATGAGATCATTTCCCCTTCAATTATCTGAAGAGTTAGAATAGCCCATTTCTTTCCTTTGCCATGGTCACCAGAGCCTATGAAAATGTTAATACAGAACTTCTTAGTTGCAAAGAGAACACAGATTTCCAACCTGGAATGGGTTACATGGGTCCAAGTTGAGGGGAGATAATGACTTCACAGAAGGAAATAGAAATATTTATTAAAGGCAAAAAAGTTACATAATGCATGCCCACTTTATCCCTCTAATGCTTAGAGTCACATCAAGGAAATTTCAAAAACTGTATGTTTTCCCAACTATCTCTTCTTGAAGCACCTGCTGTTTTTCCTTTGTATCTTCTGCAGAAGTACACTATACTTGGAAATGGACACCAGGTTTTAAATCCTGTTCACAGCACTAATTAGTTATGTACTCTTGGGCAAGTTTCCTAGCCTTGTAGAAACTCTTCAGTCCTCCCTCTTTAAAATGGAGATTTTACCTGCCTTAGAGATTACTACAAGGAAAGTGTTTTGTAATTCTTCAAGTGTTATAGAAGTATGAGTTACTATCATTGCTTCCTGAAATGTCTAGTTAACCCTAA
This sequence comes from Bettongia penicillata ogilbyi, assembly GCA_023548195.1. Lineage (NCBI taxonomy): Eukaryota > Metazoa > Chordata > Mammalia > Diprotodontia > Potoroidae > Bettongia > Bettongia penicillata. The sequence continues at coordinate 16,240,957 of JAJHZJ010000089.1, read as the reverse complement.
TTTAATTTGTGTTCATGCCATGATATTTGAATAATTTGTTAAATCAACAAGTATTTATTAAATGTGTATTACAGGCAACATACTTGGTGAAAATATAGACATATACGGAAGTGATAGAGAAACTAACCATGAAACACTATGTTCATTAGTTTTTCAGTTTTGTCTGACTCTTTGAGGCTCCATATTGGATTTTCTTAGCAAAGACATAAAGTGGAGCTGTTTGTCATTTTCCTCATCCCATGTTTCCAGTGGATCCATTTTGTCAGTCAATCAGAGGTTAAGTGACTTGTTCAGGGTCACACAGCTAGGAACTGTCTGAGGGTTGGATTTGAATTCAGTTCTTCACTGGCCTATAATGAGCCACCAGTTGCCTCCATGAAACACTATACAAAGCCATAAATTAAATCATATTAAAAACTAGTACAGACAATATAGGTGTTCTGGAAGGGAGAGATTATTTCAAGCTAATATGGCTGGAGAGGTCTCCAAGGAAAGAAGTAGGATCTGAGGTTGACAGTGAAGCATATCTAAGCTTTGAAAAGATAAAATTAACATCAGAAGGCTATAATATCGGTAATAACAAAATAAGGAGTTAATAGGTACCTAGAACCACAGGGCTTGATCCTTACACACCTTGATCCTGTTTGATCCTAACACACCTGATACTTCACCACACCATACCTCACACCCCTGTGTGTGCCCATTTTACAGAACATGTTAAAAAAATTGTTAATCCTTTACAAGTAGGAAGGCGGTAAGCAAAGTCAGGAGAAAGCAGAAGGCATCATAGGATTTAAAGGCAGAAGGGACCTTAGAGGTTACCTAATTCAATCCTAGGCCCTCATTTTGTAGAGGAAGAAACATAACCAGAAAGGAGACAAGCACAGCCTAAGGTCACACTTTTAGTGAGTAGAAGAGTCCACTTCTCTGACTCTTAATTCTAATGCTTTTTCTGCTGGTCCAAAGGACAGTAAATAGATAAAACCATCCAGAGTAAAGGTTTCTCAAAGGGAAGATAAGAAGAAATATAATACATACATACCATACACACAGGTATAGTTATATACATATATGTACATGTATATATTATATATGTGTACACCTATATGTATATGCACATATATACATACTTGTACACACATATATTTATAGACTGCATTTGTGTTCATGACCTTGTGGGTAATATTTGGGGTTTACCACTATTTGGTCAGAAATAAGTAAGTCAATACAACTTTCCTCTTTGTTACCAGGGTTAGCACTTTAGTGACATGTTGGTCCACTGGAGTAAGAGAGTGGTTGTTACCATGTCTAAAGTGCTTCTACCCATGCCAAGAACAAGACACTTACCCTCAGAGTAGGGCTTCCTCTTTAGTAAATGAAAAAGATCCCAGCTTACCTGCAATGGTTGTGGAAGACTGTAAACTATCCTCTTTACAACCCTGCCAAAAAAAGATAATTAGACATTATATAAACTGAAATGCTAAGGAAGGACTGTTACTTTGCTTGCTTGTTGAGAAATCCCCATATAGAAAGGCCAAATCCTAAACACAAGCACCTTTTAAGTACAGCTGTTTAAATGAAAGAACTCTTTAATCCAGACTTTTAAACTGATTCAGCCGTTTAAAAAAAAAAAAAAAAAAAAACTATATTTCTATTGCTCATGTGCCAAACATACTACTTTAAGCCATCATCACTTTGAAAATGCTTAACCAATTTTCTTTAAATTTGGCTTGATTTTCCTTTCAGTGGGCAATGTAACCTTGCCAAATGTAAAGTTTATAGGTTCAGTACAAACGGCATCTTGACGATTCCTGGGAAAAAGGCATTTTTTCAATCTCACCTAACACAAAAGCCAGCTGAATCTATTTTATTCCAACTATTTAATCACTAAAAAATAAAATAAAAAGAGTCTTTGAACTTGGGCCAAAGAAGGAAAGTTTCAACCCCCAAACCATTATTTTTGGGGAAAGTTATAAGCAAAGTAAAGGTGGAAGTTAAAATTAAAAATGGAAAAAAAAAACAACAAAGGTGCTCATGTACTAGGCATACTTAAACATACATCCATGATTTTTTTATACCACTATGTTTTTCTGAAAGTGTAAAAAATTATGAAGGACAAATTATGACTGTTAGTTTTATCTCCATATGCATGCACATGCATTTACATGTATAATAAATATAAATGCACTTATATATTTATCATGTGATACACAAAATCTTTTATGACTAGCAAGTATGCTTCAGTATATAATCATGCATATATACATAATACATAAGTAATATATACCCATTCACATTTATAAATGTCTTTTAAAAAACTCCTTTTTTTTATTTGCAACTGAAATCATTCCTTCACTTGGGACTCCTTTTCTTACATTTTAGAAAGCGAGCGAGGTGATTTAATTCCCACAATTAAATCAGGGCAAGAATCACATATGAGAAGTTAAAAGCACAAAGGTCAGGATGGTCCAAGAAGTGATGTTTGCAATAAGAAATATTACTCATGAGCAATAAGGGGGTAAAGAGGTATCTGAAAGGGCACTTTTCAAACGTTAAGCTTTGAAATGTTTGCTCATAATATTATTTTAACATAGATTGTTGCACTGAATAGATACAGGTCTCTGTCCCAAGTGATATTTGTATGAGCATAAAGTGTCTGCAGGTGTTTGCCTCCAGGTAGGTCACTGAAAGACAATGCAAATGAGGACAATTTTCCCCAGTAGCAGCAACCATAGAAATTAACCAGCAGGAACCTTGTAGACGGAGCTATAGTTTAATATAGGAAGATAAGTTGCAGGGCATTTTAAAATTTGCCCTCCATTAACTCCTTGATTCTCCAACTCTCCCTTCTTCCTGTCCTCCCCCTACCCACAATAGCTACCAGTCATAAGCATGTAGCACATGTAGTCAGCTCTCAATTATCTGCATGCAGAGTGTCTGACCTTGTGTTTTAGGCACTGCAAATGTAAAATCTCACACTGGCTTTCCCCTGTTACCCAACATGTACCTGAACTACTGCCTACCCAATCAGATGACAGATGTTAAGGGAATTAAAATTAATTTTAATTTTAGCCTAAACTGAAAATAGTTATATAAACATCAGTCCTTAAAATGATATAAATTTTCTTTAATTGATTCTTGAGTTATCAGTGCCATCTCAGTCACTTTTCCTCCCTGTTCTCCTCCTTCAGTGCAGATAACTGAGTGTTCATTGACTTAGTTGTTCTGTACATACAGAATTCACAAAGGTTTTGCTTAAAATAGTCATCTGTGTTTACATCTTATCCTACAACTAGACTTTAAACTCTTAGAAGGCAGGAATCATATCTGATAAAAATGTTGCATTACCCCTGGAATCTCTCCCATTATTCTGCACAAAATGAGCATTTAAAAAAACAAAACAAAACACAAAAAACAACATATTGAGGAATTGAAAGGTCACCGCTGAAGGTAAGCTACACATGATGTGACAGAACCATTTTGACAAGACAGTGTATACTGTGGTACAGTTTTGACACATTGGCACCCCTAAGATAAAATTAATAGCACAGAATAAAGACCTGACAAAACACAGTCAGCTTGGAAAGTCAGATCTGTCTAGGGAAAATCAAAGTTGTAAAGAGGTTACAATTCTGTACATGGTCCTATAGTCATGCTTTCCTATTCACTTCCTCATAAACAAAATCCATTCGAGATAATAACATGTGGATTCAAATTTGAAAGACTCTTCAAATACAAGACTCATGCAATGTAATGTCCCATTCTAGGTCTGCATCACAGCCAGATGTCCTGCAGTGGAAGGTCTGTGACAGGACAATTAAATACAGTACTTTCCCTGCAGGGCAGTATTGATCAAAGGAACAACACATATACATGTTTCATCATTCAAATGCTAATGAATCTATAAACCTCATTGCCTCTTATCTATCTTTGATTTTCCATAATAGTGTTCAATGATAAACCATGTTTACTCAAGCATGCTTATTATGCCCTACCAAAAATAGGCATGCCACTGGTAGTGCAGAAGGACTATGGCAAGAATAAAATGTTAGAAGAAACACTAATATTTTTAGATTGGACAGAGAGGCTAACTATACTCAAGGGAACTATTGCTCTAAGCTGCTGCTTTCTCGTATGTGCCTCAAGTTCCTCATCTGTCAAACAATGATGATTATGGTCCAAGGCACCAAACCATATTTAAAATGTGGGCTTTGAGATCCTCAGATGGTCAGCACTGTGTAAATTTTTGATGTTATATTGTTTCTGAAACAATAAGATCTGACAGTAAGAGGCAACCACACACACACACACACACACACACACACACACCCTTGCACTTCATGTTTCAATAGAATGTCCAGCCATGTGCTAGTCATTGCACATTTTACAAAACTCTCTCTGCAGAAAGATGGAAGGGAATGAAAAAATACAAGCATACCTTGAATAACATGACTTTAATCAATGCCATTTTGCAATAATGCACAGACTACATTATACCCAAACTCTATTTGTGATGCCACAAAGTCTTTTCCATAGATCCAATGAAACTAGCAGAAGCAATTGACAATGTTAAGGGTAGCATGTAAAATTCCTTTACTAAGTTACTATAATTCAATAAACATGACAGGAAATGACTAAATATGAGTCTTTTAATGCCTCATGAAATATCATATTCATTAAAAGGAACCATTTTTTCTTAAAATTCAATTAATTAATTATCTATTTATTATATATTTATATATAAAATTTATATATAGATAATCTATAATATATATAGATGATACATTTATTATCTATTACATGCAAGGCACCATGCTAAGTTCTTTGCAAATATTATTTCATTTTATCCTCACAACAATCCTTAGAGGTATCTCAATTTTCTAGACAAGGAAACTGAGGCAAATAGGTTAAAGTGACTTACCCAAGGTCACTCAGTACATGTCTGGGATCAAATCTGAATTAACTTCTTCTTACTCCAAGTCCAAGACTGTGCACTACACCACCTAGAACATTTGTACCCCATTCTACCATCAGCCTATTTCTTTCTTTAAAAATGTATAGAGTCATCCCTTCTACATAACCACTTTCCCCATCCTGGTTTTGATATATATCCAGCTGGTATAAGAAATTAGATGAGAATTTTGGGGGAGTTTTGTGGAAGCTGCAGAGGACACTGAAAAAGTGGTTTTTTTTTTCCTTACAGTATTTTTAATTAACATTGACCTACATATAGACTATGACCAAACACTTAACCCAAATTTTATAGTAAGGTACTGTAAACACCCCATAAAAAAATTCTCTAGTACGAAGGGAGAGCCAAAAAATTTTGTGTGGATTTTCCAGATTACCGGATTGCCAAGCACCTAATACCCAAGATAAGGAAAGGAAAACCGTATAGTGTCAACAATGTCTTAATTGCAACACAAAACATAGAAGGAAACTTGACCCTTTATCAGTGGTATATGATTGCATAGGTATGAAAACTCTCTCTGCTGAAGAAGGTCACAGTCTAGCTATATATCCATAAGCAAGATTTAAGGTATTAGAAAGGTTAATTTGTCCATGATCACCCAAGTAGTAAGTGTGTCACCAAAGTGAAGTAGGTGATTAGTAAAGGAAGTTCTTATACTGATAGGAACTACCTATTCTGATTAAAATTGTGACATCACAGTTCACAATATACACTCTTAAAATATAAAAGTAGGGAAACCTATATCAAATTCTACATCAAACATCACATATAGACCATCAACTTCATTCCCTCTTTATACTAATTTCCAAATTCTGCCCTAATACATCTATCAAGTTTGTTAGGATTAGCAGCTTAAAAACTCAAAAGGTCTTCCCTCCACCCTCACCTCATTAATCATGTAAATTAGCCAAATTATTCTGCATAACAAGAGCTATTTATAAAAAAAATACAAAATAAATAGTTGAAGGTGATATAGTTGGAGAATGTGAAAGAATCCCATCACCATATTTCCACTTTCCATTGCTAAAACTGACCTTTTTTTTTCCTAAACAAAATATTGAACTAGACAGGTGAAGAAAACATAAGATCACAAGATTTATTTATGTACTTGTTTCTTTATTTCAAATTATTTTGTAACTAAGATATATTTCTAATGACTCAGGGTTTGACATCTGGATGGATAATGGGCAACTAGGTAATATTTTTGGTTCAGACAATAATTGGATCCATTTTTTAATATGGTGGGTAAAGGAAGTTTGGCAAAACCCCAAAACTGTATTGCTTATCAGTTTTCTCTTTAATTTTTATGCCTATGTATAATTTAAGAGAAATTTAATCCATCTGTTTCTGATTTCTTCCCACTTTAGCTCACAGAATACTATCCTAAATGAGTTTTTGTTTCCTTTCTTTAAAGGAAACTAAGAAAATATGCACTACTTTCCCTTTCCTCTTCTTACCTACAGTCCTCCCCCATCCCCCAATATGCATGCAAGGACAACCTAGTTCCTTTTCTTCTGCCCTAGAGGTTTTGCCAGGAGAAAATAGCCATGGAATCTAGGTGGAAGCTCATTTCTTAACTTGACCTGTTTTATTGATTTGTCTAGCTAGTGATTGTTGTCATAGTGGCGACTCACATTTATCAATACTTTCCTTTCCTTCCCCATCTGTGGTACAGTGTTAGGGATTTGGGAAAGGAATCATGCATGATATCTTGCACAGAGTAGGTGCTTAGGCGAAATATTTGCTGAGCTAACTCTTCTAGTGTCAAAAACCTGGGCTAGAGTCCTAACTCTATTAAGAACTTGGCAAATGATGAGAATTGATTCAATGTTTTTTGATTAACTGATTGATTGTGTTGTATTGAATAAGTTACTCACTCCTCTTTCAGGTCCTCAGTTTCCTTATATATAAAATGAGAACATGGAATAGATAATTTCTAAGGGATCTTACAAGTCTACACCCAGAGATTATAACACATCTTCTAGCTGTAGTATTCTGAAAAGCTGGATTAGGGAGGCTTTTTTTGTTGGGTTTTTTTTTTCTCCTGACCTCCAGATAAGGGTCGTTCTCATAAACTGAGTAATCAACATGGAGTTTTTAAAATAAGAAATCTCCTTGGAGGGACAGTAAAGACTAGGAGTTCTATAATCTTTAATTACCATAGAAGAAACTTATGGGTTGAATAAAGTTATTAAATCTTACAACCAGAAAGTTGAGACATTTTGGAGCTACAGAGAAGACTGAGGGAAGAAGAAAAATTGCTCTCTTTTGTTTTTCATATTAGAAGTGAATTTATTCTCATTTTTTAAATTCTGTAGTTTAGCTATTCTAGGATAATAACAATGAGCTTAAAATTCTTGATCCGATTGAGGAAACAATCAAAACCTTCAGTACCAAGTATTGTTTGAAGTCCTTAACTCTGTTTCTACATGTGCAATGCCTACTAAGGAAAATATAATATCCCTAAACTCTATTGTAAGAGTCAGCTTGGCAGCAGAATAGATCACGTGCTGGGTCTGGAGTCAGGAAGGTCAGAATTCAAATATAATTTCAGATAATTACAAGCCACTTCATCTTGGGTAAGTCACTTACTCTCTTGACTCAGTTTCTTTAACTATAAAATAGAGGTAATAATAGTACCTAACTCCTAAGTTTATTGTGAGGATCAAATATGATATTGGTAAAAATGTTTAGTACAGCATCTGGCACATAAACATTTACTAAATGTCTGTTCCTTTCCCTTTTTTAGACTTGGTTAAAATATGTTATCTGTATGAATTTTAATATCAACACATTGACAATTAAATTATACATAATTTATCAGTGAATGAATAAATTAAAACAGTTAATATAGATTCGAGCAAAAGAATCAAACCCATGGACCCCATGTGCCCCACAACACTCGAAAGAGATACTCCAAACAGAGTAAAATAGAATTGGGAAATATTTAACAAAAATAAAGAAAATACAATAAAACATAGATAATGCTAATATGTGGTTTTCTAAGTCAAAATGCAGTCAACAAGGGATTCTTATGCATGGTTTTGTGACCTCCATTTATATTTGAGAGGACAGAATAAAAAATAGTGGGTGTATTTGCAAAGGAGATTTAGCTCAATGTAAGTCATCTCAAAGTGGAAGAGGTCTTCTAGGGAGATCTAGGTTTCTCTTCACTAGAGTGCTTAGAAGAAATGATGCAGCTATTTCTTGGGATATTATAAAAGGAACCCTGAAGGAGGAATAGGATGTATAAAAAGACCTAAGGATTCTTCTTCCTGTGGGAGTCTGTTGGACTTTTACCAGTCTGCATTTATACAGAAGATAATGGGGGATGTATCATCATTTGACTGGTGTCTTATTCAAGTCTATGTAATTAATAGGGTCCTACAATTGTTACTTGGTCCACCTCTACATATCAAAATCAGCTTGCTACATTGTATGGTTAACTGGCATCAAGACTGCCTCAAATACTAAATTGACTGGGTCTGAGTGTCTGAGCAATCACGTTCAGAAATAACCTATAGCTTTAGGAAAAGCCTCTTGTTAAAAGTTGGCATTTATACTGTGTACTTTAGGGTTGATAAAGCTTACAAATATAATCTCATCTTATACTCATAACAACCCTGAGAAGTAGGTGCTATTATTATCCTGAAATTAAAGATGAGGAAACTGAGGTATAGGGTCACGCAGCTAATAAATATCTGTGACTGGATTTGAACTCAGGTCTTCCTGACTCCAGAGTAGTTATGTAGTTCAGAGGATAGAGTACCAGGCTGGGAGGCAGGAAGACCCATCTTCTGGAGTTCAAACCTGGCCTCTGACACTTACTAGGTATGTGAGTCAGGGCAAGTCATTTAAGCCTATTTGCCTCACTTCCTTAACTCTAAATGGGCTACAGAAGGAAATGGCAAGCCATTCTAGTGTCTTTGCCAAGAAAATCCTAAATGGGATCATGAAGAGTCAGACACAAGAGAAATGAACAACTTTCTGACTCCAGATCCAACACGTTCTTCACTGGACCACATAGCTGCCTCAGGTTATACTATCTGGGTTCTATGAGAAAGAAAAGTGCTTTCCCATTCAACACAACGTATCACAGATCTGACACATAGATAGACCCAAAGTCAATTTAGAGTTGTAAATTGGGACTTTTCTATCCTCATAAAGAAATCTAGTTTTGGACACATGAAAGTATTCTGATATTAAAAAAAAGAAAATCATTGCTCCCTGAAAATTTTTTCAGAATTCCTGGTTTATACCTAGGATTAAATGAGATAATAATGTAAACATTTTGCAAACCCTAAATTGCTTATAAATGTTATTATTATTTTTTTCTCATTCACTTATTTTATTATTTTTTGTAGTATCATGATGATGACTCATAGCTATGAAAACCTTTAAGGTTTTGTAAAGCACTCTCTGTAATTCATCTGAGTTGTTGCATTTGACAAAGCTATCAGTTTGGTGCTAATGTGGTTTTATAGGTGATCAAACTGAAGTTCAAAGAGGTTGTGACTGATCCATTGTCTCATGACTAGTGACTGAGACAATATTTAAGCCTAATTTTTCCTAACCCCAACTCTATCCTCTCTGCCATTCTGCCTCTTTTCTAGATGATGAATCCCTTGAGGGCAAGACCCACTCCATTTTTTTTTTGTCTTTAGCACAATGCAATGCATGTTGTAGAAACTCAACAAATACCTGTTAGATGGAACCTTTTTTTTTTTTTTTGTGAACCAAATAACTTCAACTTCATTATCCTGATGTAATCTTCCTTTAGGGAAAAGATCAAGTAATAGCCATACATCAGAACATGACATTTCATCCTGTCATCCTGAATGTTTTTTAGTTGTTTTTAAATCGTGTCCAACTCCTTGTGACCCCATTTAGGATTTTCTTGGCAAAGACACTGGAGTGGTTTGCCATTTCCTTCTCCACCTCATTTTGCAGATAAGAAAACTGAGGAAACAGGCTTAAGTGACTTGCCCAGGGTCACTCAGCTAGATCTGAGGCCAGATTTGAACTCAGGAAAATGAGTCTTCCTGACTCCAAACCTAGCTCTCTATCCACTGCATTAACCTAACTGCCCTGTACAGCGTTTTACACTCAGAGAAACTGAGGCAGATAAGTGATTTGCCTAAGGTCACACCTAGTAAGTAATGTGAGGTCAAATTTGAACTCAAATCTTCTGACTCTAAGCTCAGCACTCTATCCATTCCTACAACATAGTTGTCATTAACATGGAAAGGTTGAGTTAGTTGTACATATATGTTGATATACGGTTGGTTAGTCTGAGCTTCAAGTTGCCTCAGATAAGACCATTTGTTGCTTCTTTGGATGGTTTGCCTCTTTTCTTCTGTCTAAACAATTTCTCCTAACATTTCATCTTAATATTTTTCCTCACTTTCATTCATATCCGTGACATCTTGTTCTGTCCTTATGAGAATTTTAATGAGTTATTTTTCATCATAATTTACTTTTTAAACCTACACTGAAGCCACCAATCTCATTGTTAAGTCAAGACTTCAGAGTAAGTCCCATAGTGAAATAACCAGACTTTATTTACTGCCATCTTCAGACTAGTCATTGATTTTTATTGGCATTGAAATAACATTTGGGAGAGATTATATTGAAGATCTCTTTTAAAAAAAATTTTAATATGGCTGTTTAAAGACTCATAATTAAACAGCTTCCATTAATTCAATCATTTCAGCCACTGGACATGATTATCACTGTTCTACCGCTTAGGGAACAGTTGAATTTCAGTAACGTTTTTTTTTCAGAATTTGAGGAAAAAAGGAAGAGGAAAAGATAGCACCTAATATGTGCCAGCCATTGTGCTAAAAGCTTTTATGAATATTATCTCATTGGGAGCTGGATGAGTGTAATTCCAGACTTGGGATAACAGGAAAGCAAGAGCCAGGGAATGGGTTTTAAATAACAGACATCAAAGAACACAGAAAAAGAAAGGGAGACAAAAGAAGAAAAGAGGAAGGAAGAATGGAAGGAGAGAAGGGGATTTTTAACAATTAGATTTAGTTTTATAAAATGTAGAACACATTTTATAAATATATGTATTATATGTATGTATATATACATGTGTGTATATATGTGCTGTGCATACATATATGTGTGTATATGTGTGTGTATATATATATATATATATATATATATATAATTTATGTATATAAAACTTTTGAGTATATACTTTCCAAAGACTTGCTCTCAAACATGGTCCTTAATTTTCCTGACCAATAAAGATTAAATAAATTAAAAAGCAAAGGACCTTGGTCACTGATCATTTTTTTTAGGTTATTCCACAATATGACAATAGCTCTCTACACCATACTTGCTAAGCTGTATATCTTTATTTTGAATTTTGTAACTGTATGTCTCAGCTAAGCCAATAGGATACTTTGCTCCCTGCTCCAAGTCAGTTTGTTGCTCTGTTACAGAGTCACTATGAACATTTCCTGATAACATTAAGGCATACATAATAAGATTACTTTTTTTCCTCAAGAATTTGAGACTATCTTTGATTTAAAAAGGTATGTCACAGATACAGATACAGATACAGAGCTGGATACAGTTCTGTTAGCATTACCAAGTATTAGCCTGGTGAGGTAGGTTGCACAAATGTTAATGTTTCCATTTTACAGGTAAGAAAATTAAGTTTTAGAAAGGAATTTCATATAGGATCACAGAGCTAGGAACCAAGCTCGTACTTTCAGCCTCCTCATCCCTTCTTTCAACAAATCTACTCAGCTTTTAAGTACAAGAACATTATTCACACATACTATGATTGCTGAGACTAATTCCTTGCTAGGGGGTGCCTATAATGATAACATCACCAGTCCAGTAAAAACAAGCAAACAAAAACGATAAATGAAAAAAAGTGACATATTGAAATAGAATATGGTAAATGAAGGATAAATTAAACATGAAAGCTCCTTGAGGGTAAGAAATATTTTTAGATTTTTGTCTTTATTTCCTGTGTCCAGCAAGGTGCCTTGTATGTAGTAGGCACTTAATAAGTGCTCCTTGAATTCATCCATGTATTCATGAATGGAATGAGTTCTAGTGACCAGTAAAATAAATCATTACAGAAATATTATTTAAAAAAAGAAATATTACTTTTTCTTAATAAAAATTTTTACCAAATTTCTTTCTCAATTCAATTTAACAATTTGTTTTGCTTTTCCTCCATACTGATTACATTTAAAATCTTAAATGCCAAGTCAAGAGCTCAACATTTATAAGTCATTTTCTATATTACCTTATTTGATCCTGACAATAACTCTGTAAGGCATGCTAAGGCATATAGGATTATCCCCATTTTGTAGATGAGAGAACTGAGGCTCTGATTACTGAACGGACTGATGCACAGACACAGAACTGAGAAACAAACTCAGCTCTTCTGACTGAAATAATTAGCGGAACCCAAACTCAGAATCAGGTTCCTAACTCCAAGTCCAGTGCTTAGATGAGACTAAGGAAAATTGCCATATAAATACCATTACCTGAAAGTTTGACACTGGAAGACTTCAAACGGGTTAATTAATTACATTATCTGTAGCATTATCCTGGCTACATTCTGCCTGCAGGGCAAATGGATCCACTCAGCTGCTGAATTTGAAAGAGCTTTGTCTTTTTCATGCAGAAGAAAAACCATCTGACATACCCCCTCCCATTATTCATCACAGTCCACCCCAGTCCCCAACCCATCCCCTAACATCCATCAAAATTGTAGGAGCAACATATTATTCTCTCTTTACCTGAGAGTGGATATTTCCAGAGAAAGCATGTAAAGAAGCTACATTAAGTAAAACCTACCCCACTGCAAGATAGAAGAACTCAAGATAACACATTATTTGTAAATTAAATTCATGTATATCCAACAGGCATCTTACAATTAGGAAAAGATTTCAAGCTGCGTTAGACAAGTTTAATGGAGGGGAATCTACTTTGATCATCTAAATAATGACTGGCTATTGAAACAAAGCAAACTCAAAAGTGTGGATTTTTCAGCTATGTGCATATACACCACTATACACAACTCTGATAGCAAAGTACTACTACTAATTAACATTTATGTAGTACTTACATATATGTCAGGCCCTATTTTAAGTTTTTTTTTACAATTACAGTATAAGTTCATTCTTATAACAACCCTGGGAGGAAGGCATCATTATTATCTTCATTTTACACATGAGAAAAATGAGACAAACAATGGTTGACTTCCCTACTAAGTGTCTGAGGTTGGATTTGAACTCAGGTCTTCTTGACTCCAGGCTCAGAACTCTATTCACTGTACTACCAACTAATAACTTAATTTCAGACCTTATGACTTTTAAAAACATTAACTCTGTGAGTGTACCTGATGAGAAAGTTATGGTGAGACTCCATTGGATAATTGGAAATTACAGTTATGCAGGGAGGTATAGACTCTGAAAAAAATACAAATAATAAACTTTTAAGTTCAATCTTTATTATTAACATTTTCTATATCACTTTCTAAAGTATAGACAATCTCTCTCTTTCTCTCTCTCTCTCTCTCTCACATACACACACACACACACACACACACACACACACACACACATCAAGCCCTGATTTGTAACATTTGCTGATCTAAGGTTTAAATGTTCACTCTGAAAACTTAACAGTCAGCTCTATGAGCTGGTTCTAGCTGACTCCAGCATACTTCTGACTCTGTTCCACCTTCTCCAGCTCCGTCAGTGTCCCCAGTTATATCTATGTGTGCACTAAGATGCAGCGTTGCTCCATAGTGGCACTGTATGCAAAGGGATAAAAGTTTCCCCTCATTACTTGAGTTAATCCACCAGAGATTTAATTGTACAAGCTAGTATGCCCATAAATGGGATAAAGGCATTCATTCCATAAAGACCTACCAAGTATCTACCTTGTTCTATGATGAGCAAATCAGGCTCAGAATGTTATTATCATTTAGATTTATGTATATGTAAGATAAATAGATGCATAAAAAAATGTTCTGAGGTAGAACTTCTGTAGGGTAACATGGGATTCAGCTTGTAAAACTTTGAATATTCTTAGTTCTAGCACTGACTGTGTGTGACCCTAGGCAAGTCACCAAAATTCTGGGTCTTGATAACTTTTTCTTGCAAATGGATCAACTGAAATAATATTTATCTGGCTTACAGGGATGCTATGCAGAATAAGAGATTCATGATTATTCAGTGACTAAGAAATTGTACATGTCATTTTGTTTCTTTCTGGAAAGTCAAATATCCTTTGAAACTCCCAGATGATCCATTCTTGTACTGCTAATTTAATTGGACAGTATCACTTCATTTGGATAAATTACTTTCTTTTATAGTATTTATTTTCAGTTAACAAGCATTTATGTTTTTCTCCCATTCCCTACCCTTCTTGCTAGGAAAAAAAGAAAAAGAACAACAAAAGCCATGGTCAAACAAAACAAATTTCCACATTTGTCATGTCCAAAATGTATATTTCATTTTTCATATTTAGTTGATCACCTCCGGATATAGGACTTAGAATGCGAGACATCCTAAATAGATATATTAGTTTCAAACAAATCAAGAGAAGATAGGGTAAATTTGAGTTTATAGAGTGCCAAATCTATTGCTTTATTTGGAGAAAATGTAAATCAAACAAGTGGTTTGGGTGAATTTTTCTTGAATTGGTGAGATTCTCAGGTGTTAGGTAATTCCAACTTATCTTTTCACTGACAAGCCCACTGACATAAAGATAATGGTTCTCTGTCCATATGGTTCCCAACCATGACTTGATTCAATATATTCAATGAAGAAAGATTTGAATCAACTCACAAAAGCTGATTTAGTGCTATATAGACTACACAGTCAGATGAGGGGATGATTTCTTTTCTCTCTTAAAAAATGAGTGATATCGTTTGCTTTTATGTTAGTTTCATTTCCCAACATAGTCCTTCTCCCAAACCCTGTCAGAAGGTCATACCTTATAGCAAAGAATAAAAAGGATGATTAAAAAGTTCAATAAAACCAATATACTAATCAAGAACATCATGTATATAAGACACAGTGTCTTACTTCTGCAAGGAAGGGAGATAGACGCATTCTCCATTTTTTCTTTGGAATGAAACTTGGTCATTATAATTTCAGCTCTACTGTTTTGACATTATTATTTCTATTTACATTGTTATAGCCATTGTATATTTTCCTTGTTCTACTCATTTCACTTTGCAATGAGTTCATATAAGTCCAAGTTTATCTGTATTGATCCTATTCATTATGAATTAATATGAGTGAATAAATTAATGCAACCATTCATCTTTCTTCCCCTACCAGCATCCATGCTCTGACAGAGATACAGAAACCAATCCTTACATTTTTGCCTGGGACCCATAAAAGGATTTCTCTCTTTCTGAATGTACTATGCTGACACACCTCATCCTTGCCCATCCCCACCCTGGAAAAACAAGAAACATACACATATCCTGCCGAACAATGTGAGGAAGACAGGTAGGGAGGAAACTGGATGTCTCTCCCAACAAAAGTCCCAGGTTAGGGAACCTCAAGGTTGCAGAGAGTCTGTTTAGAACACTCTTTCCCACTCTCCTTCAAACCTGTACAAAACAGTAGAAGTCAGAGATAGAAAAGAGCTAGAGAAGGCACTGGGACCAAAACTCAGTGTGTCTGGCTGCATCAGGCCTAAAGGAAAAAGGACTGAAATCTAGCTCCAGCCATTCCTGCTCCTACCCCACCCCAAAGCTGTTTATGTCAGGGCCTGATGATAGTTAAAAGTAAACTCTCTAATATGAGAGAAGTCTGAGATAGCTTGGCAGTTAACTCAGAAGTATGTCCACTACCAGAAATAGGAAAAAGAAGCGTTTAGAAAGTGACATAAAAAGATAAGAAAAAAGACTGAAAAAACCCCAAAAGATTTCAAGAAGAAGGGAATTCAATTTTAAAAATCTAGAGAATAATCATATAAATTAAAAAAGAAGATACTAAAATTAGAGGGAAAGATAAGTACCAAACTCTCAAAAAAAATCATAAAGCTCTCTTAACAAACATGATAAGAAAAGCAATTGAACTCACTATAATGAAAATCAGGACCCTGTGGAACCTCAAGAGATTATGAAACAACAAAATATTCCAAAATCTTTCAAAAGAAAAACAGGTTAGAATTTATTATTTATTAGAATATTATATTATATATTATCATTATTATTAAATTAGAAGAAATAATTAGCGGACTAAAAACAGCAAAAGAGAAAGTAGCAAAAAGAAATGCCAGAAGAATAAATGAAAAGAAAAGCAAAAAGCACTACTTTGAAATGAATACATGACACCTGTACTAGCAAAATGCACAAACTTTGAAGATAGGCTACTGAAACAACATAACAATCATGTCTTCCAGAATAATATGGCAAAGCAAAACCCCAAATGCCATGATAAAGAAAGAATACAAGAAAACTTTCTAGAGCTTCTGAATTTAAGATATATACATATACATATATATGTATATATATATATATATATATATATATACATATATATGTATGTATATATATCAACCAAAAGAATCCAAAGATTACTCCCAGGGGAAAAAAAAAGTATGTTTTAAACTCTAAGAAACATAGTGGTTAAATTTAAGGATTCCAATGACATATAAGTTGTTCAAGAGGGCAAGATAACAATCTTTAAATGTAAAGGGAAAAAATTTGAAAAATTCAAGACGAATCTGTAGCCACTAGAAAACTCAAAAGGAAATGGAATAACATTCTGGAAATCAACAGAACTCAAGATACAATCCGAAATGACATTTCTTAGAACTCGTAGTCTGACCATCAATTAAAAAGCTCAATATTTAATAAAAGGAAGGTACTTAAAACACTACTACAAAAAAAGAGCAGAATATTCCCCTACCATGCACTCTACACAACAGAAACACACATACACAAAACAACAAATAAGTAAAATAAATATCAGCATCAAAGATAAAATAAGTATTGCAATCAACAATATCAAAAGAAAATCCCTTAGAAATAATCAAGAGGTTTTTTTTTTCACCCAAAATATGCTATGGAATGAAGATGAAAGAAATTTGAAGAAACAGAAGTAAAGGTAGAGGAGCAGAACTGAAGTACCACAATTTTAATGATCTCTCAGATTTGGATAAATCTAAAAGAGAGATAAATAAAAGGAAAAGTGAAGAAATAGACAATCTGAGAACTTAAAGATAAAAGTCTTATGACACCTTCTGAATTGAGACATTATAGTTCAGCATGATGTGGAATTTTTACAAAATTAGAGAATATACTAGGTCACAGAGAAATTGCAAATGAATGTGAAAAAAGCAGAAAGACCGAATACATGTGTATAGACTATAATGCAAAAATAATGATAAACAATTCAGGGAGCACACACACAAAAAGGAACGGAACTATTTGAAAACTAAAGGATGGGATCAGTAATGACTGTGCCAAAGAACAAATTATAGAAGGAACTAATGATTATATGAAAAACAACGATAAAGATAAGACAATAGACAAAAATATTTGGAGTTCCAAAATTTTGTAGGTCTCAGAGAAAATATTATATTACTAAAATGTAACATTTATAAAATAGAAAAAGGGTATCAATGAACTTATGATGCATTTTCAAAAGCTAATAAACAAACCCAAATCAGTACAAAAGAGGGATCTTTAATAACTAGAAGAGAAACAGATAAATAATAAACCAAAATGACTACAGAATCAAGAAACAATATTAAAATTTATTTATTTATAAAATTAACAAAATTAACAAACCTTAAATAAGTGTGAATTAAAAGGGCTGAAAACAGGAAAAGAAACAATCTTTCAAGCTCCTGTTTTTGAGACAAATGTAATTTTAGTTGCCTAAACCAGGGAAGAGTAAAACAAAGAAAGAAAACTGTAATTCAATACCATTAATAAATAGCAATGAAACATTTTAACATAAAATCCTAGCATAAAATAACAGCAAATTATCAAAAAAATTCAATATGATACAGTTGAATTCATAATAGAGATACAAGGATAGTTCATTATGAGGAAAACAATGTAATTAATCATATTAAAAACAAAAATATTCAAAACCAGATGATAATCTCAATACATGTAGAAAGTTTTTGGTAGAATTTAATACTAATTTATGAAAAAAACCCTACAAAATTTAAAAAAAAAAGATATCTTTTTTTAAATTAAAAAACCTTTTGAAATCAAAGGCCAAAAATTACATGCCATGGAGAAAAATTAGAAGTTTCCCCAATAAATAAGGGAATAAATCAACAAATTGAGAGAATTAATAGCTTTAGCAAAGTTGCAGACACCAAGATAAACTCACAAAAATCACCAATATTTTTATTTACTAATAACAAAACTCATGGTGAACTGAGAAAGGGCAATCCTATTCAAAACATAGACAAAATGAATGAAATGTTTGAAAGTCAATCTAACAAAGCATTCTTAACATCTGTATAAATTTAATTACAAAATGTTTCTTTAAAAAAAGTAATAAGAACTTAAATAGCTAGAAGAATGTTCAGTGTGCATGGCTAGGCTGTAACAAATATACTGAAAATGACAATACCACCAAAGTTACTTTACATATTTAGTGTAATATTAAACAAAGTACCAAACGTATCCTTTATAGAGACAAAGTAAATAATGAAAAATATTTGGAATAACAAAAGGTCTAGAATATCTAGATAAATAACAAAAAGATATGAATTATAGTGAATAGTGGTATATATGTATACATATATATATATAACTGTACTATAAAGCAGTAATTATCTGAAATCATTTGAGAGTAGTTTTAAAATAAGGGGACAAAAAGTAGAGATGGAACCTACAAGATTAGGAAGAATTAGAAATAATTAAAATCAATAACTAAATGTTCAGTAAACTTGAAAAGCATAAACTACCCAGAAGAACTACTTGGAAAACTGGAAAGCAGCCTGGTAGACATTTGACTTGGATTAAGATCTTAAATGGTATTCTACAATAAATGCAAACTGGACAGGTAACCTATCACACCAAAAGAAGGTTAGAAAAAAAGCATTTCACAGCTGTGGGTAAGAAATGAATTCTTCAACAAAAGAGAAAAAAATATTTAACATAAAAGAAATTTGTTTAATTACACAAAAGATTTAGCTAGAACAAAATTAATGCACTCAGTATAAGAACTAACAGTTGACAGAAAAAGAAATCTTCGCATTAAATATTTTTGATAAGAGGATGACATCCAAGATATATGATCCCCAAACATCTTAGTGCAGTTTAAACTTGTTGCAGTTTAAACTACACTAAGACTTTTAGGACACCTTCTATAGATAACAGAAATATGTAAGACTGAAAGTTCTTTTGAATAGATTTAAAGTCAAAGAATACAAACAGTTCTCATGAGTGCTTCAAATCGTTAATAATAAGAGAAATACAAACAAATGCAACAATGAGACTTCAACTAATAGCCACATAATTGGCAAAGATGACAAAAGAAGGGAATACTAAATGGAGTGTTGGTGGAAAGATGTGCATGAAAACATTGTTGATCAAACTGTGATCTGGTACAACCATTCTGGAAAGAAATTTGGAATTATTCAAACAGAGTCACTAGACTGTCCTTAACCTCTTACCCTGAGATTGCACTTAGTCATATACCCAAGGATGCCAGTGACAAAAAGGGCCCATGTTCATCAAAACATTTATGTAAGCAAAATTAATTTTAGTAGCAAGGGACTAACAACGTAATAGAGGAATGATTAAGTAACTGTGCAACAAATATGAGGAATACACAAAGGAATGGAAATAATTGAACTAAAGTAAAGTGAAATAAGCAGAACCAGGAAAAAAAAATACAATGCCTGTAACAATACAAATGGAAAGAAAACAAACAAAATCCACAAAAACTGAATGTTATAAAATCATAATGATTAAGATAGGCCCCAAAGAAGAAGATATATGGGAAGGTAGTTCCTCCTGATCCTTTGCAGAGATAGGTCCATGGATGTAGCCACTGAATATAACGTCAGAATTTTGAGATGCATTGATTGATTTTTGCTGAACCTATTGATTTTTTTCTTTTCTTCCATATTTTTTAATTCTTTGTTTTAAAAGAACGTGATAGGAAAAAAGTTATTGGGAAGAATGTAGGTAATGTAAAAAGAAAATACATCGATAAGAATGTATTTTATAATATTCCATTATATTTATGCATCACAATTTGTTTAACCATTCTCCCAAATATGGGTATCTATATTGTCTTCATTTCTTTGCTACTACAAGAAGTATTACTATAAATAATGTGTCATATATGAGACTTTTTGTTTTATCATTAACCTAGGGATACATGTCTAACAATATAATATCTGGTTCAAAGAGTATAGACATTTTCATTGCATTTTGAGCATAATTCCAAATTTTATTCTGGAATTATTGGACCATTTAGCAGCTATATTACTATATTGCACTATATTAGTGTGTCTGTCTTTCTACAACCTTTCTAACATTGACTACCCCCATATTTTTCTCATCTTCGCTAATTGGCTGAATTTGAGGTAAAACTTCAGAGCTTTTTTGATTTATTTTTCTTATGAATAGTTTAATGTTTTATATGATTGTTAATACTTTGTGATCCTTTTTAAGAACAGTTTATTCATGTACCTTGACTACTTAGCCACTGGAAAATGGCCATTGGTCTTATATACCTGTGTTAGCTCTCTATGTGACTTGTATATCAGAGATAGACTGAATCTTTCATTTTCCAACTGGGTGCTCTGGCTCATATAGACAGTCAGAGAAAAATGAAGCATGATGACATATGCATTTAAATTTCCTTTCTCTCACGTGTTCTAAACATTCAAAACACTCTCAGGCTAAGTCTGCTCTCATGATTGCATTTTTAGAGAATTCTTCAGGTCCTCAGTTTCTTCACCTCCAAAGAGGGAATGGTGCTTGCAAGAGGATTGAGATGCTGCTATAGCAATTGTTGTAATATCTTTCACAATCATTTTGTTGCATTTATGGAGCACCCACTGTGTGCTAAGCACTAGATAAACATGAGGTATCACATTAAAAACTGTAGCCCTCCTGGTTTCAGTTTTTTTAAAGCCCCTCAGTTCTATTGATATTCTATGCCAGATGGTAGAGAAAGGTCTAAATTCTATTGCATTTGCTTTTACAGATAATTTATGAAAAAAATGAAATATTAACTAGGAATGTTGTAGAATGGCTTTCTGTTTCACTAGGAAATGACAAATGAAGTAGTGTCGGCATACATTTGAATAAGGAATTATCAATCAACCTCAAACTTGACCCACAGCTGTCGTCCCTATAAATTAATGTTTACCGTTCTTAAGTATGTGCAGGACATCTGGAAACACACAGGCTGTGGCTGGCGAGAAATTTCCAAGAAATACTATATCAAAAGCTAATTATAGCGCCAGCAAGTCCAAGTGTCATTTTGTTATGGTGAATTATAGACGGGAAACTCTGTCGCTGCAAACTGTTATTCATAACTAAATCATAATGCTTTTAAGTTTTAATTAATCTGCTTAGCTTTAGTTGCAAGGGGAAAGCTTGCTTAACTATTAAGCCACCGAGGTTTTCTCTTCCTTCTCTTGAACTGCCTTTTAGCACCTGAGGGAGTAAGACCATATTATCAGACAGACACTGGGGCCTATTAAGGAGAATTTCTTTTAATATGCTGGAGTCTGAATATTTCTTTCTATTTCATTATCAAAAACCAATTAATTTTCCATAAAAGCACCAAATTAATTACAAAATACTATGGAAATCAGAGATGTCTTTCTTTTCCCCACCATTATGGAAATGCCAAGCCCCTTGGCAGCCAAGTCCTTCTAAGGTACCAGGTTTCCTTATTTAATATTTTATTTGTGGTGTCAGAAGGGCCCTGAAGAGCTGGGGCTTTTGTCTCTCTTTTCAAAATGGGTTATTTTCTCTTGCTACACATCCCAGATCTCTCTGACCCTGAGGGCTGGCATTAACTTGTGTAGGTCATCTGGAGAATGATGGTTTTCTGTGAGAGGACAGCATATATGTTTCTTAGACTGTCTTGTAATCTAATTATTTAATGTGTGTTCTGTGGTGTAATGGAAAGTGTGCTGGAATTGGAGTCGGAGGAATTGGGTTCAAATCTCAGCTCTGCTCCTTACTATGTGTAGTCTTATGGCAGTCAGTTAACATCTTTGGACCTCAGTTTCCTCATCTGTAAAAATGAGAAGATTGCTTTAGATGGCTGCTGAAGTCCAATATGTCTCTAAATTGTTAATTATGTGATCAATAAAAATATTTGGTTTTAGAAGATGTTTTAATTAGAAAAAAAGAAAATATACTTGCAACACATAGTAACCACTGAAGTGTAGCACCAATGATGTTAACTTGAAATTTAAAGGTAATATAGACCTTAGAGGTCTAGTTCAACCTCCTCTCATTATCCAGATGAGTAAAATAAAATCGAAGAGAGCTGTGGCTTGCCCAAGAATATACGTAACATATATCTAGGAAGGGACACCTAGGATCAAAATCTAGATTTCTAACTTCAAAACTAGTGGCTTTTCTCTTACACTAATCTGCTGACTAAAATATTTCATCAGTTAAGAGATTTTTCTTCTAAGAAAAGAACAACTCATAGTCATTGTTTAAGTGAAAGAATAAGGAAAATACAATGATGTCTGAGTTTCAATCACTTCATCTATAAAATGATGGGGTCCTGTTCTTTTTTTTTATAGAAATGGAAACTGAGACCCAGAAAAGTGAAACCACTTGGCCTAGGGATATCAGGATGGTGTGATATTAAGTTGAGATTTAAATCCAAGTATTCTGATTTTGACTAAGCTCAGCAAACACTTATTAAATGCCTACTGTGTGCAGGGTGCCATAATAGGTACTGAGGATACACAGGGGGAAAAAAATACCTATTATCCTCAAAGAGCTTACATTCAAGTGGAGGGACTTAACAAAAGTAAAAACCAGGTAACTGGAAGAAAGAATCATATAGTGGGAATCAGGAAAGGCTTCCCATAGGAATCACAATCTGACCAATCTTTCAAAGATGTTAAGGATTCCAACAGGAAGAAGATAAAAGCATGAATACAAAGTTTGGAGAACTCTAGTTCCAGTAGATGATCTTTCCACTAAATTCCAGATGCAAGGACCATGAAATTGTAAAGGAATTCAGAACTCACCTGGTCCAACTATCACATTTACAAAGAAGGAAACTGCGGCTCAGAGAGGTGAAATGAGCTGTCCAACGTCACATGGTTAGCACATAGAAGAGTCAGGAATCTGAAGTTCTAATAAAAAATGCTATCCATCTCCAGAGAGACAAATGATGAACTCTGAAGGCAGACTGAAACATACTATTTTTCATTTTCTTAATTTTTCTTGCTTTTCTTTGCAACATGGATAACATAGAAATAGGTTTTGTGTGCCTTTGCATGTACAATGGATATGGTATTACATACCTTCTTAATGGCTATGGTCCTTCTATCTAGAATTTAGTGGAAAGATCATATAACGGAACTGGAGTTCTTCAAACTTAGTAGTCTTTGTATTCATTCAAGCTGTCCCACACATGCTTTTTGAGGGATAACTGGGTGGCACAGTGGATAGAGCATCAGGTCTGGAGTCAGCAAGACTCTTCTTCCTCAGTTCAAATCTGGCATCAAATATGTATTAACTTTGTGACCCTAGATGAATCACTTAAACCTGTTTGCCTCAGTCTCCTCATCTGTAAAATGAGCTGGACAATGAAATGGCAAACTACTCCAGTATCTTTGCCAAGAAAAGCCCAAATTTATTTATGAATAAGCAGACATGATGAAAAGAGACTGAACAATAACTCTTTTCCCCTGTATAGTATCAGTGAGCCTTGAAAAATCTTCCATGATCTGTGGTAGATCACAAATTATAGTATTTTTCCACATTTATAGGAACAAATGTTTTATCAGTTTTTTTCCTTTCTCATATTGTTTTCACTTCCCGATGACTTTCCCTTCCTACTCCACACAGAACACACCATTTGGACAAATAATTCTGAGTAGAACCTACAAATGCACTGACCATGCCTGACAATATGTGCCATGTTTTGCTGTGGCAGTTTGCCAACTATCCAAGAAGTGGGAGACATTTTTCATGATGCGTCACTGTTCCAATGATTGTCCTGATATCTTTCAGCATTGTTTTTCTTACGTTATTGTGGTTATTGTGTATCTTATTATCCTGCTTCTGCTTCTTTTGATCAGCATCTATTCTTACAAGTCTTTCCATATTTCTCTGAATTTGTCATATTAGTTGTTTTTAATACTGCAATAACATTCCGCATCATTAATATATCGCATTTTGGTCAGTTATTCCCCAATCAATAAGCATTTGCTATTCCCTTCCAGTTTTTTGCTTCCAGAGAAAGGAAATGGTTTTATGTATATACCAACTTTCTGACTTTGAGTTCTTTGTAATAAATACCAAGGAGCGTTATTGCTGAATCAAAGCTTGTAAACTTTTCCAATTCCATATTGTTTTCCAGAACATTGGGATCAATTCACATCTCTACCAACTCTGTTAGTTTGCCAGTCTTCCAACAGCCCCTCCAACAGTTACCATTTGCTCCTTTTGTCATCTTTGTTATTAATGTGGATGTGTAGTAATACCTCAGAATTGTTTGAATTTCCATCTAGTATTAAAATAATGAGATTGGATCTCTTTTCCTTAATGCTAATTGAATATGGCCACACCTCCCCAGGCTTACCTGCTAAAAGAAATATATGAGATTTTAGATTACACAGGGTGAATATCAACATATTTAAGCCTTCATTCAAATCCTAGAAACCAGAAGGTTTACTTTAGCACTTTTGGGCAGTTGTTTCTCCATGGGAACCTCTTGATGCCTCTAGGCAGCTCTCTAAGACGATAAGTTGCAGAACAATTGCTGACATGCATGGGTCAAGGGAGTTTCCTTAGTAAGAGT
This sequence comes from Bettongia penicillata ogilbyi, assembly GCA_023548195.1. Classification (NCBI taxonomy): domain Eukaryota; kingdom Metazoa; phylum Chordata; class Mammalia; order Diprotodontia; family Potoroidae; genus Bettongia; species Bettongia penicillata. The sequence goes on along the minus strand of JAJHZJ010000089.1, from coordinate 16,215,985 downwards.
TTGTTAGGTATAATAGTTAGGTTATGAAATCATAGGTCTAAGTCACCCGTCTCTTCCCAAAATGAAAGCTAATATAGCACCAAGTATTATTTCAAGTATTTTCTGGAGTCTTAATAAATAATCAATCAATTGATACAAATTTAATGAATTCTTGGCACAGTACTTTGAAGTGTGATGCTATCCCTTTTTGAAAATGAGGAAACTGAGGCACAGAGACAACTTCAGCTCCCCCCAAAATGTGAGATAATAAAGCACCTAGTACCATGGCAAGTAACTTCTGGAGCCACCTTAAATAATGAATTGAAATTTCTTCAAAGATTTTTTACCAAAATATTCTGAAGGGCCATGATTGTCTTATTGTTTCTAATAAGGAAACTGAGGCATAGAGAGGTTCAGTGAACTACCCAGGATCACCCATAGAAAGTGTGATAGAGCTGAGCCCAAACTGCTTGGCCTACTGAGTTTTGCTTCCTTCCAAATTAGTTGCTGTCCCTACAGAGCTCATTCCTGCAGGGTAAATCTTTTTTCCCCCTTCTTTTTCTGTATCTCTATTGATAGGGATACTTGTGACCTTCTGAGTAGCTTCATGCTTTTGCCTTCCTTCATTAAACTTTAATTTTTTATCCCTGTCATGAAACAAAAACAAATTAAAAAGAAGGGGAAAAACCTTTTGATTTGATTTCTAACACAGAGGAAAAGCTAATGCTGGCATAGTAATTGCTAAAATGCTGTTTAAATCTGCATCTGATTCAGAGCCAACATGAGAGGACAAGTTGAAACAGTGGTAGATAAATAATTAAAACATTTGGAGACATTAGGATCATAGTTTTCTCTTAATAAAAATTACATTTTGGAGTCTATGAGGATAAACTCCTCAAATTTGCCTCTGCCAGGAGTTCTCTAGGCAGCCACTCCCTTCATATTCATTTAATTTTTAAAAAATCAACTATGGACACAGCTAGTCAGTTACCTCCTTTGTATATTCTTTCTAGGTTCATGCTTTGGGGGAAGGATGACTGTTCCTCACCTTGCAAAAAATATTATATCCTTCATTGGAATCTACAGATTTCCATCTTGCTTGAAAGTCATGGTTCATTTAGTCCTATATTGTGTTACCAGCTGAAGACTCCAAAGGTCTATCCATGGTCCCATTCATACCTCATTCACTTCAAACTTAATGGTGGCTCATGGGCTTCACCAAATTCATAAATCAACTGCAGAAGAATAAAATAGAGAAGATCTGGATTTATAAGTATACAACATGGGAAAATATTGTGGATTTAGATTTAAGAATTCTTGCCATAATACTTTGAAGTTCAGTGTCTGGAAGTACAATGTGAGTAAAAAATAATTCTAATATAGTCTTAAACTGCAATAGTTTTCAAAATATGGAAAGTGACCTCTGAGCTGACCACACCATAACTGGAATATTATATGTAATTACAGACACTATATTTTAATAAGGATAGCATCCAGAAGAGGTGACCAAGATGGCAAGGAATATAAAAATGATGCCCTAGACACCTGGATGCATGATCAGGGAAACTTAGGAGGTTTATCTGGAGAGGGAAAAAAATAGATTTGAGGAGCACAGAATAATTGTCTGCAAGTATCTGAAAGTTTATTCTGTGAGAGAGCTATGGATCAGCATGATCTCAGAAAGAAATCAAAGTCACAAATAATCTATGGATTGATAAGAAATCATGAGTGGGAAACAACTGGCATGTTACCAACGAATACTTAAGCACAAGAAATGGCATAGGAAGCATTTATAAAAAACATATATGGCTAGAAAAAAATCCATATTTATTTTGCAAGAGTAAGAAATAAAACATCTATGTAGCCTGATGGAAAGGGTACATGACACAGAATTCTGCCTCATATACTTAATAACTGTGCGACCCTGAACAACTCACTCAATCTCTCTGTCTCAATTTGCCCATCTATAAAATAGCTATGATAACAGTACCCACCTCAAAAGGTTATTGTGATAATAATGATGTATAACATTTAATATGAGTCAGGCAGTGTGCTAAGAATTTTATAATTATTTCTGATTTGATCTTCACAACATCTCTGTTATTAGATGCTATTATTATCCCTATTTTATAGAATAGGAAACTGAGGCAAAGAGAAGTTAAGTGACTTACCCAGGGTTACAAAGCTAATAGGTTCCTGAAGCTGAATTTGAGTTCAGGTATTCCAGACTCTTGGCAGGTGCTCTTTCTACTGTACTTCCTAGTTGCCAAATAATGTAAGACATACAAAGTACTATTAAATTACTAAATATTGGCTAGTATTATTATAACATTTGGATAGCCCAAATAACAGTTTTAGATATGCCTGAAAAAGTAAGGGAATGAAGAGAAAGCCTCCAGCATACAGAGCGTTCATGGAAAGACATAGACAAGACTGTTAATGGCAGGGATACTCGCATGAAGCCAAGTTTCAGTGTACAAATATAGAAGGATTAGGTTTTTTTTCTTCTATATAACCTTAGAATAGAGAATTGAGGCCAAGAAGTAAAATTTACTAGGATTAAGGTTTAGGGTAAGGAAGAACCTTTTTAAACGCTATTTCAAAATAGAATATGCTAAATGTTAGGAACAGGGGAAGTGCTCAAGTATAGTCTGCTAAAATTTGTCATGGAATTATGGGATTTAGAGCTGGAAAGGGTCATAATGATCATTAGTCCAGTGGTTCCTAAATAGGGTTTATGAATCCAGGAAAAGAGGGATTTCACACGGTCATTACAAAGAGTCTGCATATCCATGTAAGGCAGGCAGTCCATATAATCCCAATCTATTTTTTTTCTTTAATTCTCAGTCATCAATTTCTCTGATTACAACTTTTAAACAATTTCTTTGCATAATTCCTCAAGTATTTTCCCAATCTCATAGTTACGATAAACTTCTGATGTCTTTCCCTCAAAGGTAGAGGTGAGGACTTCTACTTTAGGAGAGTGGGGTACAAAGGCATTGATTGACACTTTATGATAGGTTTTGGAACATCTGTCTGAGAAGAATGTGTTAGAGAGTTCATTAAGCAATAAAAGGTTTTGTCATATGGCATTGAAGGAATAGTTGATATCAGACAACATGGAATTTTAATAGGTCCACTCAGAACAATGGTATGACTTCATTTTGATCCAATTGCATAGGGATCATTAACTGAGAAAATAGATGGTGGGAGTGACCTAAAGTTGGGATTATTTTCAGGATATCAATAGCCGTAGAAGTGGGGGTCAAAAGAGTCAAGAGTGGAGGAAGCAAATATTAGATTTGGGTAACTGTTGTGTCAAGATTGTAAAGAGAGAAAAATGAGGCCAAAGCAAAGTTGACGAGCTGAGAGAATGTGAGTGGGGAAGGGAAGAGAGAGTAGAGGTTTTGGTGAAGATAAAGAGCAGATCTAAAGCTGATATTCTTAACGTTTTTGTGCCATGGGCCCCTTTTCTAATCTGATGAGGTCTATGGAACCCTTCTCAGAAAAAAATATTTTGCATGAATAAATTAAAACACATAGGATTACAAAGGAGATCTACTATTTTTCTTGGCATTGTAGTGGATACCAAGAGTATGCAGGTTTTCCATATATTCCCAATCCATCATTTTTTTTTTAATTTTCAGCAATGCATTGCATAATTCCTCAATCGTAATAGGTTGCAAACTATTCATGTATACCATGTACCTTTTCCATTGCCCTTTACATTTGTCCTTCAACATAAATTCTTTTTTTAATATTATTTCCAAATTCTAACCTTCCTTTTACCTCCTATTCTACCTATATAGAAAACAAGAAATATAATACTGATTATATATATGAAGTCACACCAAACATGTTACTGCCATTAGCCATGTTCTGAAAATAGAAAGCCAGAAAAATAAAGGAAAAAAATATGCTTGAATCTACACTCTGGGTCCATTAGCTGTTTATCTACAGATGGATAGCATTTTATATCACAAGTCCTTTGGAGTTGTGATGGACCATTGTGGTGTGTGCCTTTTATCAGTTACTGTCTTTGACAGTTAATTATCTTTACAATATTGTTATTATTGTATTCATTGTTTTCTTATTTCAACTCTTTCCTTTTTGTATCAATTCATCTAAGTCTTCCCAGTTTTTTCTGAAACCATTCCCTTCATCATTTCTTACAGCACAATAATGTTCAACCATATTCCTATACCATAACTTGTTCAGTCATTCTTCAGTTGATAGACATCTCAGTTTGCAATTCTTTGCACCACAAAAAGAACTACTATAAATATTTTTGTACATATGGTTCCTTTTCCTTTTTCTTTGATCTCTTTGGGGTGTAGCTCAAGTAGCACTATTACTGGATCAAAGGATATGCACGGTTTTATAGTGAATGGAGCCTAGTTACAAATTGTTCTACAAAATGGTTGTACTAACTCACTGTTCCACCAGAAGTGCATTATGATGCCTAGTTTCTCACATCCTTCCTGTCCATGTAATTTGTATCAAAAGAGACCAAGATAGATACAAAGGAAGAGAAATAAATTACTATCTCATGGTAAATAGAATGACTTGGTTCTCCTGAGGCTAGTGTTTTTAATCTTTTTTTTTTTTTTTTGGTGTTACTCTTTTGGCATTTTGGGAAAGTCTATGAACCTCTTCTTAAAATAATGTTTTTAAATGATTAAAATAAAATACTCGGGATTCCAGAGAGAGAGAGAGAGACAGAGAGACAGAGACAGAGAGAGGCAGAGAGAGACAGAGAGATGGAGAGAGACGGAGAGAGACAGAGACAGAGATAGTTACCATGTTTAAGACTTATCTTAAAGGAAGACCATTTATACCTATTTAAAGGCCAATAGATCTAATTCTGCCTTATTGCAGAGAAAAGACCTAGTAACAGTGGGTGAAAGTTCCACTGAGGAACTCTGCATAAGGAAGAATTTCCAATTAAATTTATCCAGTTGGCCTTCTTAATTTAAAATATTGAATTCCCTCACTTCTTAAAATATGGTAATAAAATAGAAAATAACACTCCAGATGTCTGATCAAGGAGCAGTACAATATATATATATTCACTTGCTTTTATCATATCTGACTCTTTTTGATCCCATTTGGAGTTTTCTTGACAGACACTGGAATGATTTATTATTTCCTTCTCCAGCTGATTATACAGATGAGGAAACTGAGGCAAACAGGATTAAGTGACTTGCCCAGAATCACCCACTTCTAAGTGTCTGAGGTTGGATTTGAACCATGAAGATGAGTCTTCCTGACTCCAGATCCAACATTCTAATCTCTGTCCAAAAAGCACCTTAATGTTTGTTTGTTTTGCCACAACATACTGCTAACTCATACCATACTTGTACGTTTAAATCTCTGGGTCTATTTTCACATGACCTGCTATCTAATCATAGTTGTTTCATTCTATTCTCATGTTGTTTATTTATCCAAAGCCAAGTGGGGAATCTTCTGCCAGTTGTAGTAACAGTAATAAAATAGGGAGACACTGCTACTCCCTTATATTCCCCAATTCAACAGAATGGAGACAAAATCCATATCAAATGAGTGGAACACATTGTGCAAGACTCTTGAACTCATTAATCCCTTGCCTTTGATCTTGCGTTCTGCATATCTCTGAATTGTTGACCTGTTACTTCTGATGTGGTCCTAGATTTAGACTAAGCCCTTCTTAGAGGTCATTTGCTACTTCCTGATTGAGCTCTGTGCTACACTTAGATAACTTTCTCACTATTACTCCCTTGAACACTACTTGATCATCATTTTCTTGACCTGTGTCTTCATGTATGGATAAGTCCTTGACTTTGTCCTCTGGAGCTGTTAATAGACTTCTCTCTGAGTTGTCACCAGTAAGCATAGCCTTTGACCCTATCTATAACCCTACCTGGAATTGGAAATTCAAGGCTTAACATTTATCTGATTTTTTTTTTATTTATCCCATTATTCCAGTATCTTGGGAACATTTTGGATCTCGATCCTGCCACCTAATCAGTCATTCAGTAAATCAAAAAGCATTTATTAATCCCCTATTGTACGTTAGGCACTGCGTTAAGCACTGGAGATACAAAGAAAGAAAAAATCAATCCTTGCTCCTGATCTCAGAGTTCACAGTTTAATAGAGGAAACAACTTGCCAACAAGCTATATATAAGCTAGGATTCAGGATAAGTTGAGGATAATCACAGAGGTAAGAAACTAAGATAAAGGAAGACTGGGAAAATTTCTTGCATACATAGGGAAAGAAGATCCTAGGTTCTTGTTATATGTAAATCTGAAAAAGCATGTCATCCATGTTTTCTTCCAAGTTATTGATAAAAACATTCAACGGAACAGGGCTGTGGACAGATCCCTGGGGCACTCCAATAAAACCATTCCTCCAGGTGAATATCAATCCATTAATCAATATTGTTTTGGACCAGCCATTCATTAATGACCAAAATCCAAATGAAACAGAGATTGGTCTAGATGATGTCTAGGTCTCTTATAATGCTAATGTTTCTATGATTGTATGACTTCCTGTGACCTTGAAACCCCTTCTAAGCACTGTGTCCAGTGTACTAAACCGAGCTTCTGGTTTTCCACTCTCATAGTCAGTCGGTCAGCTGGTTAGTTAACAAACATTTAAGTTCTCACTCTGTGTTTAGTAGTAGAGATACAAAGAAAAGCAAATATATGTTCCAGGGGTGGGGAACCTAGAGCTTTGAGGCCACATGTGGTCCTCTAAATCCTCAAGAACCACCCTTTTACTTTGAGGGCCATACTTGAGGATCTAGAGTACCACATGTGGCCTGGAGGCCTCAGGTTCCCCACCCCTAAATTTATAGTCCCTGCTCTCAAGGAGCTCATATTTTAATGAGGGAGACCATGCAAATGTAAATACATACAGGATAGACAGATAGAGAGATAGAGAGATAGAGAGATAGATAGATAGATAGATAGATAGATAGATAGATAGATAGATAGATAGATAGAGTTGATCTCAGAGGAAAGACATGATCAGTGTGTGTTAGCAGGGAGGGAGATTGCAGAGAGGAGAAACAATGACAGGTATGGTGTAGGATTTTATAGCAAATTTTGATGTCTTTCTGAGAACTCTCCCTTCACGTTGAAACTTCCTCTACAAACTGGAGGCAAGGTAATAGTAGAAGTCATGCTCCCCATTGTACAGCAACTCCCAGGGTCAAGTTAATGGTCCTGGGTTCCCCTATGCCTCCAGAAAACAGAAAAGGTTCCTAGACAGAGGCCTATGCAGAGAGGCAGGCAGGCAGGCTAGACAGTATCCTCTCAAGCATCCTTGGTAAGTACATCTGTCAGCAACTCCTCTGCCTCACTCTTGGCTTCTCCCCTGCAATTAAAGACATCTGGTAACCTTATGATAGGAAAGATGCTACACAGCAATAAGCTAATGAAAACTACATAGCCCTTGCCCTTGGCTCATTTTCGAAAGAGAAGACAATATAGATGCTGACTAATGCAAAATAGATGTACTTTTTTTTAACTATTCAGTGGTTCTCCGGTAATAACAGCTCACATTTATAGTTCACTTTATAGTGTTTGAGGTGCTTCCCTCACGACAACCATGCGAAATGGGAAATGAAAAGATTATCCTCCCATTTTGCACATAAGCAAACATAGAACTCAGATTAACTACTGATTGATCACAACCAGTAGGCATGAAAATAGTGACTCACATTTTTCCATTGTTGGAATGAAGTCATGGGATTTGAGGAGGGACTGAAGAGATTAAAGAATTCAATCTTTAGATTTTATTTATAAAAAAAAAGGAGGAAATGGAGGCCCAGAAAAATGAAGTCAATTTCCCAATAACACACTTATAGATTCGAAACCAGGTCTTTAGAATTCATATTCAGTACTCTTTCAATGCCTTTATCCCAAGTTCACCACCAATATATAATTTATCTGGATACACATCCTGTATGTTCTTTAACAGACAATTTAGTTTTTAATTATATCTTCTTTCCCATTGTCCCTAGTACTATTACAAATTAGGGAGGGAGAAGTCATATATTCAATCAAGCAAAGATTTATTAAGGGTCTACTATGTACTTAGTACTCTGCTAGGCAATGGGAATATGTAACCAAAAAAAATGAAATTCTTTGTACCCTCAGGTACCCTCTGTATCCTGCATTCTGTCAGGGAGACAGCACAAGCATATATAAAAAATATACGAGATATTTTTGCTGTACTTCTTTTGCATCCCTACACTGCTTTCACATGACATAAAAATATGTTTGTTGTTTGGTCGATCTCTTTTCTCATTTATAAACATTCTCAACCTACTTTGAATTCTTTTAAATCATTTTTATAATATGTATTATTGTACTTGAATATATTATTGTCTTAAATTATTTCCTAATTGCATCATATACATTAGTCTAATTTCCTCAAGAAATCTACAGATTTCTTGAAAAATAATCTTTTCTTGTATCCCTCACAGTCTTTGGCATTGTTGGTTAAAAGGTACCATTTGTAGACATATCTTGACTGTCTATCTCTCTCTTTATGTCTCTGATGCTAAACACATTTAGTCAATTAGGTTTTTTTTTTTTTAATCAAATGACTTTTTTCATAGTGGATAAGCAGAACAATTGGTTTCTCAATATGTTGTTTTCTGGTCCCTTTCATTCATATATCTATATCTGTCTCTATGTATATGTGTGTGTATATATCTATGTTTATGTATATATGTGAGTACTTGAAAAGGTCTAACCTTTTCAAGACCAAGGTCTCCTGTTGCATCCTGGGCCATCTCCAGTCATCCTGATGAATATCTGGTCATCACATATATGTGTGTATATTTTCAATTATCACATAGGTACATAGGTAAATAGAAAACTCACGTCTCATTTGTTCTATGTCAAAGTTATGTGTTAGAAAAGGAGTTCTTAATCTTGTGTCATGGAACCCTTTGGCAGGTCATATGAATCCTCAGAATAATGTTTTTAAATGCCTAAAATGAAATATATAGGATTATAAAACAAACAAATTAAATTGAAATAGCTATCAAAATATATTTTTCTTAAAAAACAACCACAAATTCATAGCCCCTGGCTAATAATCCTTGTATTAGATGCTAAGATTACTAAGGATAAAGTTTGTGCTTAATGATGCTTAATAATGTGCCATAGTCAATGGAGGGCCAGTTTTGGAACTATGAAGATTTGGGTTCAAGTCATGCATGTGACACATACTGTGTGACCCTGGATAAGTCACTTAAACTCTCAATGTCCCAAGAAGGTCTCTAAGACTTACAAATTGCAAAATAGTTGTCTGTTTGCTTTGGTGTGGGGAGTTTTCTCATCAGGAGTTCCCAACATTGATAAAATTACAGATCTGGAGAGTGAGGGAAGGGGATACCTAGCTTGACTTTATTCATATAATTACTTGAGAATTGATTTTTTTCCCCACTCCCAAGTCAGGAAGTTGTGGATGGTGGGTGGGGTGGCAGACTAGCTTCAAAACTTCATGAAGACTTTTAGGAGAGTCTATAAAAGTATCTACTTGAACTATTTGTCTCCACACTACCTAATCCCCTGGGGCATCTTTGGAAGTTCCTTTGGCCATCATTCAGAAGACTCTAATCCTTGGGGTGCCACCAGTTAGCTGTATGAATTTGGGTAGGTAACTTCTGTTTGGCTTATTCTCCTCTTCTATAAAATAATGTCCCAGAATTTGCTCTACCTCTCTGACAAAAGCATGTGTATGAACTTCAAAAGATAAAAATGCAATATAAGAGGGAGGCATTGCAATTAACATTCTTCTTATAAGGCTCCCTTTATGCATATTGACAATTTGGATCCCAAAATAGCTTTTCTCATAGCTGTAAGTGTGATTGATGCAGTAGTCAAACTTCTTTCAATTAAAAGACAGTATTAGAGATAGAGTGCCCTCTCTGAGTTAATACTACTTCTCCAGAGAAATACAAAAATGATAAGAAAAGGAAACATAAGACAGCAGACAGAGTGCTGGTCTTGGGGTCAGGAAGACTTAGATTCATTCTGTCACTGATACTAGTTAGCTTTGTGATCCTGAACAAGTCACTTACCCTCCCTGGGCCTGTATTTCCTCATATGTAAAGTGAGATTGTTGGATGCAATGTCTTCTCAGGCTCTTTCTAGCTTTAGAGTTGTAGTCCTAGGGTCAGCTAGGTGGAGCCATGTGCCTAAAGTCAGGAAGACCTGAATCCAAATCCCACCTCAGACACTAACTGTGTGACCTTGGGCAAGTCACTTACCCCTATTTGCCTTAGTTTTCTCATCTGTAAAGTGAGTGGAGAAGGAAATGGCAACCTTTTTTGCCAAAAAAAAACCCCAAAGGGATCACAAAGAGTTGAATATGACTGAAAATGACTAAACAAATCTATAATCCTATGACTTCATTGATAATTTGGATGTGTTGGAAAGCATGTCAGTTCTAGAATGAGAGGACCTGGATCAAATCTTACTTCTGACACTTGCACTCTATATGATATGGACAAGTCAATTAACTTTCCTGGACATGAGTGTTTATCTGTAAAATGAGAGACCTCTGACTTCCCTTTAAACTCTAGATCCTATGAAATGAAATAAATACAATATAATAAGCTCTCAACTAAATGTGCTTAAAAATTTATAAAAAGATACTGAATGACTATGCAGAGAATCACCTGACCTTGTAAGCTGGGCTGACAGCTTTCTTAGAAATAGCAATTATCAAAATTCCAACAGCTTTTGAACCCAGGTGTTCTAGACTCCAAGTCTAATAGTCTATCTACTACTTCACAATGCCTTTTCTCATCATTTCTTCCCTTTGTCCGTCTGTCAATCTCCATCTTTGGTTTCCATAAGAGAATCACGAAGTGAAGATGCCTCTTCCTGTGAACCTCTTCACCCATTCATTGGGAGTGGTCAGTAAGCTTACATCTTTACTATAGTTTTTCCTTTCACTCTTTTCACCTTTCAAGGGCAGAGTTCCTTTCCAAATCAATGGGATCTCTTAGAGTGGAAGGGATAAGGGATAGGTATATGTTGTGTGTAGTAGGGGGAGGTGCTAATGCTGGTGGTGAGCATGAGAAGAAACTACCCTTAAAATCAAATAAAATTTCAGTTGAATGACCTGGACTTGCAGTTTTAAGAAGCAAGTGATGAGGTTTGGCATGGAGGTTAGAGAAATGCAATCATCATCGAATGATTAAAATTAACATTGCACTGATTCCTCCTCCTTCTTCTTCCTATCTGTTAACCCTCCCCCATTCTCTTGCCCCTCAATAAATACACAAATCTACATGGGCACACACCATTTCAGAGGGTAATTATCCAAACTGTCTAGAACAAACAAAACAAGTGCAAATGTTATGTCCATGTTTAATGAAGACTTTGGAGTGAGTCACTGAAGTGAGACCCATTCAGCTCCACTCAGGCTTTCATATCCTCTGACTTTTAACACGTGCGCAACCAATATGGGATCTCATTTTAAAGTCAGAAGCTCAGAGCTTGGGATTAAATAACAACACTGGCACCTGTCACTTCTCCTCTATACTGGTTTCAGTAACTTTAACTATTAAAAATGTCTCATCTGGAAAAAATAAATATATTGAGAAAAAAACAGCTAAGAATTATTTTCTTTATTTTCACAATATCCCATCAAAAAGTTGAGTGCCCTATACCTAAGGCTATAAATAGAAAATAACTCCAAAGAAGTCATTAGGTTGATTTACTTATTTGTGATTTTCCATTTTTATCTGAAAATGTTAAATTTTAGTATCACTGGTATCTATTTTTGGTGCACCTGACCAAATGTATCTCAGTCATGTAGTTTACAAAGCAAAGCAAAAATGAATGTGCTTATGTATGAACTGCATATGTCTAAGGGGCAGCATGGTTCAATGGAAATGACAGCACATATGGACCCAGAACACTTGAATTCAAATGCCAGTTCTACCATTTGCCATCTGAGTCATCCAGAGTGAGTCACTTCACTTTCCCAATTCTCTATTTCCTCATCTATAAAATAAGAGCATTAGACTTAATAATTTTTGTGACACATTCCAGCTCAGTCGATTATTCCGTGATTGCCTACTGCTATGACTGAATGGGAACAAATTGAAGACATTAATTAGTCTGATTTGTTATATCTTTTCTAAATATTCCATCCCACCAATAGAGTATGAATCTATATAGGGAAGGGAAAAGGTTTTGTAGACAGAACAATTTCACTTGGCCATCTTGGACAACATGGAAGTATCAGCCAGTGAACTGGAAGGAAAAGCGTTTCATTCCTGGTTCAATTCGGTTCTGATAGTACTAATGTGGCCTAGGTGTACATAGTTAAGTGTGTCTCTGTGATGAAAGCATATTTAACTGCATAATCAAAAATTTCCTTTGAGATAATAACTACTTATGACCAAGCCAAGTGTTCATTTTACTGTTACAAAACTAATTTCAGCAATACAGGAATCCACCAAATGGGCATAGACTCAAAGTTCACTTTAGGTTTCCATTTCTTCCTGTGGCTATGCTTATAGACTTGAAATAAACTGAGGGTAGAATAGCTGAACTAATATGGTTCTCTATGGAAAGTCACTTGGCATTCATTCAAATGAACCATAACATGATATCGTAGTATAATATTGTACAGTAATAATATCAACCATTAAGATGCATATTGGTGATTCGTGTTTACTGACTGCCACGCTGAAGTCTGTCTCAGTATAAAAGTTAATTGTGTACCAACATCTATACTTAAAATCATTCCATATACTTAATACTTTTCTGAAAACTTTCAAAGTAGGTGAGGGAAAAGTGTTTCATTTGTACTTGTACTTCTCACACACAATGTCCTTGATTTAAATGAACAGACAGGAAGTACTATGTACAGGGAACTATATCAGGTCTCTTGCACATATAAGAACCTAACAAATGTTTGTGAAATTTACTTTCAGAACTATCCTAGTAGGACAGGATTATGATTCCCTCCCCCTGAAGCAATGAAGAGAAGGAGAAAGAAAAGAACAGGAAGGGAAAGGAGAAGAAAGAAAAATGAAAAATAAAAATAGATTTGTGTCAGGTCTACACAGCTCTATCTAGGACCATAGATTAAGAACATGAAAGATCCTTTCAGCTGAGGCCCAGACAAGGGAAGTAGTTTGATCAAAGTGACACAGGTTGTGTGCCTACTCCTCTGACCGATTCCAGCTGTCTCTCCACTATTAGCTGCCACATAGAGTCTTGTGAGTTGGATGACTATATTTCAAGTCTAATGACACAGTCACATTGTGCTCAGTTTTAAGTTGTGCTCTCTAACTGCTCCCCAATCTAAGGTGATTCAAGCAAATATAAATTACCCCTATTCTGATAGCTGATTTGTTTTGCTGTACAGACATTTACCCAAAATTTCACCTGGGCCTCTCCAGTTGCTGTGACTTGGACTACCAAAAAAAAAATATGTATTCTTGTCTAGTCAACTGAGGTTAATCTTGTCCTTGTGAGACAGTCGATCAGTCTTTTCAAGGACTCAGATTTTGTAGGTCCAATCTTTCTGATTATAGTTAAGAGGAAAGCTGGAGGTAAATAGGTGAAAATATTAGAAACAATATGTGGAATCTCTCATATGGACAGTGCCACAACTTAGACTTTCTTATAAATAAATCATCCATTTCTATAGAAACATAAAAGGTAAGAAATGTGACAACCAGAAATACTGACAGGAAACTTCCAAGCTTTGGTTCTCTAAAGACTTTCCAACCAGGTAATATTGAGTACACTCATATGTCTTCTTCCTAAATTAACTTAACCTGGTAATGTCTTTGGTCAAATGCTTGTCAGTCAATTTTATGGAAAGTTTAATGAGGCTTGGTTAACCTTTTGGTTAAAACTTTAATCTGGGTATTTCCTGAATGTTTATGTAGCTTAGCTTCCACACAATCAGGGTCCCACAACTGCGTCTCCTTGTAATCAAAAGAAGAAAGAACTTTTGCAGTCCACAGGGTACAATCTAATCCAAAAAGCTTATCTCTCGCCTTAGTGGGAGCAAAGCAGTCTTATTCTAAGGAGCATATACAAAATAAATAAATAGATAAAAAAGACAAAGGAAATCAAGTGAGACATTGAAACTAGAAGTTACAATGGTAGAAGGAAACTGGAACATCCGGCTCCATATTTTATCTGTGGTACCAAATACCTATATGACCTTGAGAAATTTACTTAACCTCCCTCGACCTCAATTTCCTCATGTAAAATGAGGGGGGAAGCCAGGCATGGTGATGCAAGCCTAGTATCCCTGGTACAGGGCATCCTTAGGCTGGTGAATTATTTGAAATCTGGAATTCTTAACTGTGGCAAGCTAAACTGACTGGGTATCTGCACTAAAGTTCAGATCCCCTAAGTGAGGGAGGAACCAGACTGCCTAAGGAGAGTGTGAAGGAGCCTAGATTGGAAATGAAGCTGATAAAAGATTTTGTAACAATCAATACTGCTATCAGGTCAATGAGTGGCCCACTAAACTTCCAGGCTAGACAAGATAGAGAGACTTTGTCAGACACAAAAAATGGAATAAAATGATAGAGGTTGGAAGCACTTCTTTAACTGTGGGTTCAAAAGTGGAAAAAGTTTAAGAAGCCCTGATGATGGTCTCCTTCTAGCTCTAAGTCTATGATTAGTAGCTAGGTGGTACAGTGAATAGAGCACCAGTGCAGGAGTCAGGAGGACCTGAGTTCAAATCTCACCTCAGATACTTGACACTCACTAGCTGTGTGACCTTGGGCAAGTCACTTAATCCCAGTTGCCTCATCCTGGGTCATTGCCAATCATCCTGATGATTATCTGCTCACTGGATTCAGATGGCTCTGGGGGAGAAGTGAGGCTGGTGACCTGCACAGCCCTCCCTCACTCAAAACAAAGTCAAGTGCCAGTCATGTCATTATTTCTCTGATGGCATGGTCTTCTTCAGCAACAAAGGATGAACCCACACTATGATCCTATATACTTTCTTCTCTCTGCATGGGTATCAAATGATGCTTGATATACCAGTATGTACAAAAATATTCTCTACATTATAACTATAAATTAAGTCTTGGTCATCAGGACAGGAATGCATACATCTAATTGAAGACACACCTATATGTCTGACTTTTCTAGAGAAAAAGGCTGGAACAAAATTCCTAATTCATCTGCCATCCCTCTTCCTTCCTTTTAGGCATCAGGTCTAACTCCCAAACAGGCCCCCTATCACTCTGAGCCTCTCTTCCCTAGTCTGGTTTCATCATGCTTCGTCTCCTTTCCCTACCTCCAGATCTATCTCCTGAATTGAGCCTATCCCAGATCTTACCAGTTCAGAAATCAGAGTATCAGCTAGAAACCTTAACTAACCTTCATTCAGAAATAACATTTCCTTTTTCCAGTCTCACACAAGATTCTCTCTTTTACTCTTCAATTATATTCAATTTTGTACTACAATTATAATATGTTACATATTAAGGGTAGATAGGTGGCTCAGTGGATAGAGTGCCAGACCTGGAGTCAAAAGGATTCATCTTCCTGTGTTCAAATCTGGCCTCAGACACTTATTAGCTGGGTAAACCTGGGCAAGTGACTTAATCCTGTTTACCTCAGTTTCCTCATCTGTACAATGAGCTGGAGAAGGAAATGTCAAGCTCCAAATGGGGTCTGATGAAGAGAATGAAAAACAATTAAAATTGCATATACATGTAGGAGATGGGGAACAGTCCTTGGAGTCCTGGGAATTCCTGCATAAGGAAACTACCCCTCCAAATGCAAAATCAGAATGTTCTCTGCAACTTAAATCCTTAGAGATTTGGCTAGTGCTGAGTGAGAGGTTAGGTGAGTTGGCCACAGGATCAAAACCCAAAAACAAAACATTAAACCCAGGTCTTCAAATCCATCTCTGTGCCCATTATGCCACGATGCCTCTTGTGGTATCCTGCCAATATTAAGCAAAATGCCAGGCAAAAAGTATTTATTAAAGAACTAATTGAACAATTGGTCAGACACCTCCAGGTCCTGTATATAGAAAAGTACGACAGCCCTTGCCTGGGAAGAGCTTGTGTGTGCGTGTGTGTGTGTGTGAGCACGCATGCATATGTGCATGTGTGAGTTGTATCAGATATAACATGTTCACAGATAAACATAAAAGAGTGTTATGCAAATTAACTCAAATAAAATAATTACATTCTTTGACATATAATGAATCTTGCTTCTATTTATAGCTTTGAAAATTTTAACATGAAATATATGCTCCTTTCATTATTTTTAGACAATTTGATGTTGAATTCACAAGACTTTGAAACATTTTCTTTAATTCTTCACCATGAAGCCACACTTTTACCGTATTAAATATTAAGTGTACTTGGGACATAGAGTATGTTTTTTTCACGTCTAGCCTTGATAGGTTTTCAAAGGGGTTAAAATCAGCTGAGTTCTCAGACCAGTGAAGTATGTTTATCTTTACCTCTTGGATAAATGTCCAAATCTTTCATTTGTGACATGACGCAGGAGAGTTTCAATGTGATGCAGTATTCCACCCTCCATTTGGGAATTTCTATAGTTCCAAAACAATTATGCTTTACAGCATAGCAATATAGTTATTAGAATTTATCATTCCCCAAATGGTGACAAGACTTACAAGCCCACTGGTAACAAAACCATTCCCAACATATTTTTGAATGGATATTTTATAGTCTAATGAAGATTGCCAGATCTTACAGCTTCTCCTGGGCTTCTGCCAAAGATATGAACATAATGAAAAAGTGAGTTCTATCAGTAAAAAATTACCATTCTCCAATCTTCAGTACAATAGTCCAGTCTTTGTATTGTCTTTCCCATGAAAAGTATTTCTCTTCATTACAATGGTTAGTAGCTATTAGTTTTATCTTTTTACTGTTCTTTCAACCTCAAGAAACCTATTCTGCATGGCAAAGGAATTAGTAGCAATCATTGGTTGCTAGATCCTTCGGAGGGTCTTTGCAGATTGTCAGAGGATTAATGAGAGCACTTTGTAGCAACTGTTTTTAGTTCTTGGTTTCTGACAACACTTTGCTCTGTGGTGCAAATAATCTTGTTTCATTGTGGACTTGAATGATCCTTGGAACTACTTGACTCCTCTTCACCAAGAGCTGCTACAATATCTCTTAACAGTCTGTGAAGTATAATCTTTAAGAGGTACAACTGTGACACATTTCCTTGGAGTAATATTAATTCTCAAACAGAAAAAATTAAAAACACACAAAAAGAGCCATGAAAGGTGTGTGTGTGTGGCACAAAACTCAGCACTCAACTGACAAGAGAATTAAGTAAAGGTAGAGAAAGTACCTTAATGCAATTTCATATATAAAGTCAGGTATTCTGGGACAACCTGGTGTTTGTAGAAATATATACTCATGACCATTACTATCACAAAATGAAAAAAAATTAATTTCTTGTCCATAAAAATTCACAGACTAGTAGACCTATACAATAAATACAATCCTGTCTCTCCCTTATAGATTGTAAGTTCCAGGAGGATAGGATTCATGTCTCATTTATCATTGTGCCTCCTCCAGTTAAATAGTGCTCTGTAAATAGTAGGTACTTAAAAAAATTTAAGACATTTAATTAAGCTTATATTTCGTTGTGGTGGGCCTGAATAGTATTAAGTTGTTAAATGAATGGATCAATTAATCCAGGATTTTTTTCTAATTTTTCAATACAGATTTATTAAGTACCTACTATGTACTATGTGCTAAGCCTTCTACTAATATAATGTATATATGTACATATTGCACTTTAACTGGCTTTCTGGAGATAATATAACAACTTTGGTTATTAAGTCTATTAGTGATCTTACCAATGAAAAAGGTGAGTGAGATATTTGGGGGCAAGAGATGTCAGCTCACATCACATAGCTGTCCTCCTTCTATTTATGGGGTACACTCCATATTATGTTCATCTTCAATATGGAGCCACAAGACAGAAATGGTGTTGCCGTTGCTCAGTCATTTTCAGTTGTGTTCAATTTTGTGACCTTATTTAGGGCCTTCTTGGCAAACATACTATAGTGGTTTGCTATTTCCTTCTCCAATTCATTTTGCAGATGAGGAAACTGAGGCAAACAGGTTAAATAACTCGGCCAGGGTCACAGAGTTAATGAGTGTCTGAGGCCAGATTTGAACTCAGGAAGATGAGTCTTCCTGCCTCCAGACCTGCTACTCTATCCACTGCACCACCTACCAGATATAAGCTGTGCATTTGAGAGGATGATTCTTCATTTCAGTCAATCTTTTGCAAAATTCAAGAAGTACCTAAAAGGAATAGAATGGAATGGTCTTTCCATATGAGAATGTGAGCCATTAATAACATCTTCTTAGGGACAAAGAGAAGTGAGTCCTATAAGTGATCATGAAAATAATTTAAAAAAAAGATAGTACCATCAATAGCTGCTGACAAGATATATTATATGTATACAGTTGAACCACAGAAATTCTCAAGACCCAAGACCCAGGAAACTAGGGACTACAGAGAGTCTTTCTTATTTGGGTTCATATTTATCTAAGTTCCTGATCAGATGTGTCGAAGATGATAAACTTCAGGACACCACAGGTTCTATGAATTAGGGATTTCATCTTCTGGGAACTTAGAGAGAGTTTAGTATGAAGTAACGGTTCACGGAGGCTGCATTTGGGGAGTATGTTATCTTTTATTTTCAATCCCATCATCTTAAGATAAAGTTATAATGGTGGTAAAAAATAATATTTTTACTGGCCCAAAGGACCACAAGGCAAAAATCAATTACAAATATGCATAGTTATGCAAAATTACTTCATATATTAGCTGTTTTCAGAACACAAAAGAAAATATACTTCAATCTGCACTCTGTTCTCTATCTCCAGGTGGATATCATGTTTCATCAAGAGATCTTTAGAATGGTGATTTATCATTGTATAGATCAGAGTTCTTAAATTGTTTGTCTTTACAATATTATTTTTATTGAATTAATTCACTATGCATCAATTCATGTCTTCCCATGTAGTTTTGGAACTATCCCTTTAATCATTTCTTACAACACAACAGTATTCTATCACATTCGTAATATCACCAATTATTCAACCATTCCCCAATTGATTGACATCCCCTGAGTTTCCAATTCTTTTTCACTACAATAAAAAAAAAATTCTATCCTCAATAATCTTTTATCTATTGGTCCTTTTCCTTTTTATGATTTCTTTGGAGTATAGACCTAGAAGAGGAATCACTGGATCAAACAGTATGCACAGTGTAACTGTTTTTTGGAAATAATTACAGATTGTTTTCCAGAATGATCAGATTCATTCACAGTTTCGCCAACAAGGGCATTAGTGTACCTGTTTTCCTACATCCCCTCCAGAATTTGACATTTTCTTTTTTTAAAAAAAAAAATCTTAGACAATAGGATAATAGCAAATACCGAAGAATTGTTTTAATTTGCATTTCTCCAATCATTATTTACAACATTTTTTTATATGGCTATTGATAGTTTGGATTTCTTTAACCAAAAATTATCTATTAATATTATTGGATAATATCTTTTTCTTTAAATTGGATTTAGTTTCTTATTGATCTTATAAATTAGATCTTTATCAAAGAAACTTGCTTTCAACATTTCTGTGTCCTGCTTTTCTAATATTAGCTACATCAGTTTTATTTGTGCAAGACAATTAATTTTTTGTAATCAAAACTATCCATTATACCTTCTGTGAATCTCTTTCTTTTCTTTGGTCCTCACTCTTTTTCTATGCATAGATGTCACAGGAAATGTCTTCCAAACTCCATTCCATTTGTTCATGATGTCAGTCTTTGGCATATGGTCTAAAACTAGGTCTAGGTCCAAATCTAGCTTTTATTATTACCATATTTCTATCCAGTCTTCCAAACAATTTGTATTAAATAGTGGGTCTTTGTCTCAATAGCTTAGATATTTGGGTTTATCAAATACCAGGTTATTGTGCTCATTAGATTTTTTTTATATATTGTGTAGCCAAACTGTTCTACTCTTTAACTTCTTCATTTCTTACTCAATATCAAATTGTTTTGATAGTACAGCTTTGTTATATAGTTTGAGATCTGATACTACTAGACCTTTTCGGATTGTTTTAAAAATTGATTTTCTTAGTATTTTTTGACCCTTTTTTCCTCCAGATGAACTGTTTTTAGAATTTTTTTCTAACTATAAAGTAATTTTTTGGTAGTTTGATTGGTATGGCACTGAACAAGCAAATTAATTTATGTTGTATTGTCATTTTATATTTGTTCAAACTACCTAAGAGCAACTAATATTTCAAAAATTGTTTAAATTTGTCTTTATTGGTGCGAATGTTTTTTAATTGCATTCATATAGTTCCTGCATTTGCCCTGGCAGTTAACACACTGAAGTATTTGATAATGTTCATGGTTATTTTAAATGGTATTTCTCTATATCTCTCTTGTAAATGGAATTTCTCTTTATCTGTCTTCCATCTGGATTTTTTTAGATACTACTCAGTAATGTAAATGATTTCTGTGGATTTGTTTTGTATCTTGAAAGTTTGCTAGCTTTTAATTGCTTTGATTGGTTTTTTAGATGATTTTAAGACTATTTAAGTAAACCATAATAGTATGTGAAAACAGTGATAATATTGTTTCCTTTTTGTCTTTTCTTATTGTCAATTTCTTTTTAATATTATTTTTATATTTTATTTCATTTATTTAATCTTATTTTTAATCTTATTGCTGTAGCTATTAAAATATTGCAAAGTAATGATGACAATGGACATCCTATAACCCTGATCTTCTTAGAAAATCTTATGTGCTTTACAGATAATACTTGCTCTTGATATTAGATATATGCTACTTATCATTTTAATGAAATATCCATTTATTGTCATAATCTCTAGCATTATTAACAGGAACAAGTATAATATTTTATCAAAATCTTTGTCCACATTTATTTAAATAATCATAATTTATTTTGTCATTTTATTATTAATGTGGTCAATCACACTCATGGTATTCCTAATACTAAAAATTGTTCTGCATTCTTGATATAAACCCAATCTGGTCATAGTATACAACAATTGTGGTATATTGCTGTATTAGTGTCCAAAATAATATTTTATTTAATTTTTTTTGTTTTACTATTCATTAGGGAAATTGGTCTATAATTTTCTTTCTGTGTTAATATTCTCCCTGCTTTAAATATCCAGAATATATATGTGTCATAGAAAGAATTTAGTAGACCTCCTTATTTATCTATTTTTTCCCAAACAGAAGTATTACCATGATTTGTTCTTTAAATGTTTTATAAAATTCACTTCTAAATCCATCTGGTCATATTTTTTTTCTCCCTTTATGAGTCCATTTACAGTTTTTTCAAGATCTCTTTCTAAGATGGAGTTATTCAAGTATTTTATTTTCTGTTAGGGTATTCTGGACAAATTATTTTTTGTAAATATACATGAATTTCATTTAGATTTTTCAACTTGTTTTGGCACAGGGCAAAATAGCTTCTAATGATTGCTTTTATTTCTTCTTCATTGGTTGCAAAATCATGTCTTTTTTTCATTTTTACATTGGTAATTTGGTTTTCTTCTTTCTCTTTAAAATTAAATTAGCTAACTTATTTTACTTTTAAAAGCTACTTTAATTTATTAATTCAATACTTTATTTTAACTTTCAATTTTGCTAATCTCCTCTTGGAATTTTAGCGTTTCTATTTTGATATTCAATGAGAATTAATTTGTTGGTTTTCCTTTTCAAGTTGCATATTCAGTTCATCGATCTGATCTGTCTTTTATTGAGGCAAGTTTCTGAAACATAAATTTCCCCTAAGTACTGCTTTTATGACATCCCACAAATGTTTGTATGTTGTCTCATTTTTGTCATTATTTTCAAAGAATTGTTTATTATTTCGATTTGTTCTTTGATCCATCCATTCTTTAGCATTAGATTATTTAATTTTCGATTAAAAAATTCTGCCTGAAGACCACTTGTGATGCCATCTCTCTATATAAGAATGTAAAAAGCATAACCTTGTTTCATCCCTTATAATTTTGTGCTCCTCTTGATTCCTTTATTTGAATCTCAAATTTTCTACTCACTCTGATATTTTCATCACTTTATACTTGAAAATACTCTATTTCACTTAATTTTTTTTCCCTATAGAAATGTATTCAGTTTTTTGGGTATGTTATTCTTGGTTCTAATGATAAAATCTTTCCTTCTGGAAAACACATTACAAGATCTCTGCTCTTTTATAGTGGTGATTCATAAATCTTGTGTGATCCTGATTATGATTGCATGGCAAAAAGTGTGTCCTTTCACTCTGTAATTTTGATTCTGTACTCCTATAGAGATATTTTAATGTAGCAATTTAACATTCCCAGAATCTCAATTTCCCTAGAAAACTAAAGGGCTTCACTGGAATTACCTTATAAGCATGATATTAATACAGATGCTTAATGAAAGATAGTCATAAAACAAAAAATGTACATGCCAGTTCCAAGAACTCGATCTACACGCACACACACACACACATACACACACACACACACACACACACACACACAAATGGTTCTGCAGCAAAGATTAGAGTTCCTTCTTCCATACAGGAACAGAGGAAGTAACAGAGAATATAAGTGGCAGTTAGAAAATAATGCCACAAAAAGCCTATCTTCTGTTTAATTCCTAAGGCTGTAATATTGTGTTTGCTGAAGTTATATAATCCCGAATTTTTATTTTATTTGGGTTTAACATTGATATATTATGATGAAATATTTAATAAAACTGTAGTCTAAAGGCAACAAAAAAGACCAACAAATCTTGTAAAATGCCTTGTATAAAAGCAAGGAGTCTTAGACACAAGTGGATTTAATAAAGTCAACAATTAACACATCGTAGCACCTCCTTTGTGATTTCTTTTACAAATGTTTCCTAGGTGAATTTAAGTAGTTTAAATTTATTGAGAAATTGCAAAATAAAATTTCAATTTTGGGTTTGTCCATATATCTTCACAGTTCTAGAGAAGATTCTGTATCACTTTGCATGTGTTTATATATGTGTGTGTGTGTGTGAGTGCATATGTGTAGGGACATGCATTCTGCATGAAGGGCTTTCCCAATCATAGTAGGGTATACATAAGAAACTAATATAATACAGAAATTAAAGAATTATATGCCCCTAAAATCTTAACTGGAACATTTCTCAGTCTTCTTTGCTGACTCATCACCCATATAATGTGCATGTATATACATGTGTATATTACATAAGTGTGCACATTTATATATGTTAATATATTATACATTTCATATTTTTCCTAATTATATATATTTTTAATTTCAGCATTCATTGAAAAAGATTGAACTCTAAATTCTCTCCCTCCTTCTCACCCCTTCCTCACCCCTTGAGCAGACAAGTAATATGATATTAATTATACATATGAAGACATGTAAAACTTTTCCATGTTAGCTAAGTTACAAAAGAAAACACACACAAGAAAAATAAATAAATTTTAAATATATTCTTCAGTCTGTGCTCAGAGTTTATCAGTTCTCCATCAGGATGTAGATAACATTTTTCATCATAGGTCATTTGGAATCATCTTGGATTGTTGGACTGATCAGAGTAACTAAGTCTTTCATAACTGATTATTGTTACAATACTGCCGCCACTGTGAACAATGTTCTCCAGATCCTGCTCATTTCGCTTTACATCAGTTTCTGTGATTCTTCCAAGGTTTTTTTAAAAGCATCTTGCTTGTCATTTTCCATAGCACAAAAGTATTCAATTACAATTACATACCACAACTTGCTCAGATATTCCCCCAATGGATGGGTAGCCTCCCCCTACCATTCTCCAATTCTTTTTCATCACAAAAAGAGCTTCTTAAAAATATTTTGTCCAAATCAGTCCTTTTCCCTTTTCTTTGATTTCTTTGATATATAAACCCAGTATCATTGGGTTAAAGGTTATGCATAGATTGCATAGATTGATTACCTTTTGGGCATAGTTTCAAATTGTTCTCCACAATGGTTAAACCAGTTTACAATGTGAACAATGCATTAGGGTCCCAATATTCCCACAACCACTCCAGCATTTGTCATTTTCCTTTTCTGTCATGTTTTTTTCTTCAGCATTTTTTTGGGTCTCCTTTACCAAGGTATTGACCCGTTTTTCATACTTTTCTTGCATCTCTCTCA
This sequence comes from Bettongia penicillata ogilbyi, assembly GCA_023548195.1. Lineage (NCBI taxonomy): Eukaryota > Metazoa > Chordata > Mammalia > Diprotodontia > Potoroidae > Bettongia > Bettongia penicillata. Next base: position 16,191,792 of record JAJHZJ010000089.1, on the reverse strand, counting down.
TTTCTCTTCCCAGTTTTTCCTCCACCTGTCTAACTTGCTTTTCAAAATCCTTTTTGAGGTCTTCCAAGGCCTGAGCCCACCTGACATCCCCCTGGGATGTCTGGGGTATCGAGGCCCCACCCTCCACGTCTTTCCCTGATGGCAAGAATATGTCCTCGTCATCAGATCCGGAAGTCGGGATCATTTGCATCTGTTCAAAAAAACTCTCTATAGTCTTATTTTTCTTCCCTTTTCTAGGCATTTTCCCAGCCAGTTACTTGACTTCTGAGATTCCTGTCCACCCCTGCCTAGATCCGCCCAGCTAGTGCTTGGGGTCTGAGATTCAAATGGGCTTTCTGCAGCAGGCATGGCTGCTATTCAATGTGAGCTTTAGTTCTGGTGCTGGGGTGGGGGCAGGGCCACCTCCCAGGCTCAGTTCCCTCAGGGGCTTTATGCAGAGACCTTCAGAAATGGAGCGGGTGGGGCAGGGCCCATCTCCCAGGCTCAGCTCCTTCAGGTGGTTTATGCTGAGACTTTCAGTAATGAAGATCCTGCCTGCTGCTGGGGGAGTCCCAGGCCGCCTCCGCTGCCACTGCTGCCACCACCCCCGCCTCTGCCTCTGCCGCTTCCTGCCTCTGCCTCTGCCGCTTACTCCCGAGGGGGCCTGAGCCACGGAGACACCCCTCCCCTCTCGTCCAGCCCAGCCATCTCTCTCACTGACCTGTAGAGTCTGTGGGCAAAGGGACCTTCCAGGCCGCCGGAGGTTCCGTCCCTGAAGCCTGCTTGGATCAGCTTCTCTGGAGCCCCGGCCAGGGCAGCGCTGGGGTGGGGTCCGCTTTCTGGGGCGCAACGGACCCTGGGGACGGCTCTCCAGGGCTCTCTGGAACAGAAATCTCTTCCACTATGTTTCTGCACACCCTGCAGTGATCCAGAACTTGTGAGGGGCTCTTCTTACATTAACTCTATGGGCTGTGGGTTCAGAGCTCACATACGTGTGTCTTTCTACTCTGCCATCTTGACTCCGCCCCCTTTTCTGTCATGTTAATCAATCTGATTCATGTGAGGTGATATCTGAGTTTCTAAATAATAGTTATTTAGAGCATGTTTTCATGTGACTGACTACTGATAATTATGATTTCTCCTTCTGAAGAATCCTCAGTCTTCCTCACCCCATGCGTCTAATCAGTTGCAAAGTCTTGTCATTTCTATCTTCACAACATTTCTCACATCGGACCCCTTCTCTTCACTCACATAGCTCTCACCTTTGTTCAGTCCTTTATTAGTTCTCACCTAAATTATTATAATAATCCCTTAATTGACCTTCGAGCCACAAGTCTCTCTCCACTGCAGTCTATCCTGCACATTACTACATTACTACTGGAGTTTTGCTTTTTTTTCTTAGGTACAATTACACTCAAATGATTCATCTACTCAATCAACCCTAGTGACTTGCTATTGCCTCTAAAATAAACTCTTTTGTTTAGCATCTAAAAACCTATAAAACCTGAATCTAACCTATTTTTCCTACTTTAACATACATTACTCTCTGGAATTCTGCAATTCAGCTAAATTTGCTTTCTCTCTGTTTATTTACCAGGCCACTCCATGTCCCATCTTGGTATACTGAGACAAAAATCCTTCTATTCTTTTAAGATGCAGTTCAAGTACCATCTTTTCTGCAGCTCATCAAATGCCATCCCTTCAAAATGATATTCTTTCTAATTAGCTCGCACAATTAGTGTTTATTAACTATATTCATACTACATGTATTCTATATGTGCTTTTCCATTTAAACCACCAGAATGAAACTTCATAGTGAATAGCAATTGTTTAATTTTTTTTTATATATGCATACTGAGCACCAAGCACAATGGGTACATGGTTGGTTCATAGTAAATAAATACTTTTTAATGGATTGATTTTCACTTCAATGGGGTATTTATTCTAGTTAACTTAATCTTCCTCAGTTTTGAGGTTTAAATCTCTCTCCACAAAATGCATTGTTTTACTTCCCTGCCTTAGTAAATAGAGTATAATGGACACCAATCTTTATTAAGGATTGTTGGAACAAATTGTGTTCATCTGACCATTCTTCACATGGGAAGTCTTCACATGCTTGGGGTAGCCTCCCCCCTAACTCACCAAAGAGTTTAAGGTAAATCAGTTAGCCTTGACCTGGTTAAGTCCACCTGTTGAGATGGCTACTGGGGTATGACTCCTGAGCATGTGACAGTTTCTTGGAGCTACAGATGAGAGTTGGATGCCAGATAGACACAAAAGGTGGATGAGTAACCATGAAAAGGACCAAAATTTTAGTAAGATAGAAATTGATAGTTCCTGGTTTTGCTTCTAGATCTTCATATTGTATATCTTAGAAACCTTATTTGGTCAAGGGGGATCAAAGAGTGTGGTCTGACTTGGGATTACCTTGTAGATTTTTTTATCTTCATTTATTTATTTTTATTATTTTTTCTTTTTAAAAAATTTAATCAATTTATTTGTTTTTAGTTTTCAACACTTACTTCCATAAGTCTTAAATTTTCTTCCCCTCCCTCTCTCCTCCTTCCCCAAGATGGCATGCAATCTTCTATGGGTTCTACACATACATTCCTATTAAACATTTTTTCACATTAGTCATGTTGCATAGAAGAATTAACATGAATTAACCTTGTAGATATTCAATGGATACATAGATCAGATTGATGAATAAGGCATTTGCTAAGTGTTTACTATTTTCTGTTATTACTATGGTGTTAATACTATATATTACTGTAGTGTTAAGTGTCTAAGAAAAACGGAATAATTGGGCATCTCTTCTTTTTTCCATTGGCATATTAGTGTGTATTCGCTTGTTAAGTTAGTCAGTTGTCACTTTAGAAGGAAAAGATAGACTAGTCCAAAGGAAAATGAGATAGAAGATGTATGAGTTTACATGGAAAGAACAGAATCAGAGGGTCATATTGTTTATATAGTACACAATATGTTTTTATTATGTTACTCAGTTCCACACCTACATAAATGGGAATCACCTGTATAATAGACAATGCCAAGGCTGGAAGAGACCTTTGGCACTGTCTAAATCTCACATTCTTAACCTAGGGATCACGAACTTGTTTTAAAAATTACTTTGGTAACTATATTTCAATAAAATTGATTTTCTTCTTAATCCTATGTAGTTTATTTTAAACAACTCACCTGTGATCACATAAGGAGGCAGCTAAATGGCTCAGTGGATAGAGGGCTGAGCCTGACGTCAGGAAGACTTGAGTTCAGATGTGACCTGAGACACTTACTAGTTGTGTGACTGTGAGCAAGTCACTTAGCCTTTGTTTGTCTTAATCCATTGGAAAAGGAGATGGCAAACCACTTCAGTATCTTTGCCAAGAAAACCCCATGGACAATATGATGCAAGGGGTCACAAAGAGTCAAACACAACTGAATGACTGAACAAGTTATTCAATAGACTTTTGTTTGTTGGTGCAACTACTCCAACCTTTCCCTCTGACAAAATCTGCCTTCTGTTCCCCACCCCATGCTTACATCACAGTAGGAAAGAACTACATGAAATTTGAGATAAATACAAAGCAACAATGTAAAATAGAACTGATCTCCATCTCTAAACTTCATGGCTCCTAACTTTCCAAACATAAGGAGGCTTAGGGAAGGTTTTTGTTTTTTAAATATTTTTCTATTGCTTAAAGAAATTTCTCCTGTTTTCTTAAAAGCTGACATCTGGATTTCTTTTTTGCTCCTAACATAATCTACCTTGCATCATTATTATTTGTGTGGTCACCATATCTTTCTGAGTGAATTATAAGTGCATGGAGGAAATAACTGGGTCATTTTTTATTGCTATTATCACTAGTCTAATACACGGTTAGCACTTAACAAATATTTACTGAATTAAATCCTTGAACTTGAAGTTCCAGCTAGGCTAGAGTCACTAGCAGAGAGGAGTGTGAGTGTGTGTGTGTGTGTGTGTGTGTGTGTGTGTGTGTGTGTGTAAGAAAAGAGACAGAAAGACAAAGAGACAGAGATAGGTAGACAGTAAGAGATAAAAAAGGGGAGAGAGGCAAAGAAGGAAAGAAACAGAAAGAGATAGAGAAAGACAAAGAAGGGAGAGTGAAAGTGGCAAAAAGAAAGAGGGAAGAGAGAGAGAAAGAAGCTTATTAGGTGATATTTTTTATAAATTTGAAAGCAAAAGTACCACAGAGCTACATAATACTGTTATAGTATAGTACTTATAATCCCTATCTGAAAATATTTTTATTTTTTAAACTCCTGGATTAGAAAAGGGCAAATAGATGATAATATATATCATAATCTATATAAGCATAAGCAAGTCAGTTAATTTCTCAGAGCCTATTTCCCCATCTAAAACCTGAGTATAATAACACCTGTACTATCGACCTCTTAGGAATATACCCCTCTACTGACTTCTAAGCCGGGATGATTAGGCTTCCTATAAATGTAACTTACTAGTTGGAGAGACAATTTCTCTTTCACAAGCTTCTCAATTACACTATTATACCAATCACTAACAGTAACAGCCTCACTGGCAGCATATCAGACCCTTCTTTAAAATCTGTTAATAATTTCCATTACCCTACACATCAATATTAAATCCCTCCCCTCTGAAATTTGTCTTTGGGTGGACTGTTTTTTTTTGTTTGTTTGTTTTTGTTTTTAGTCTTCTTATCTTATTTAAAAGCCTTCTATACTTTGAAAACCTGGGAGCCTAATCAGTGTGTTTATCATTGAAGTTTGATGGATCCCATGACATAGTGAAAAGAATGTTAGATTTGGTGTCAGAGTAACCAGTTTTCACTTAGAACATGTGTGAACCTGGGTAAATCACTTTAGTTCTCCGAGCTTTTGTCCTTGCTGGTAAATAATATAAGGGAACTGAAATTAGATGCCCTCTAAAGTCCTCTCCAGAACACACTTTTTGATCCTATGACACACCTGAGGTGAATCAGACTTCTGTGTCTGAGGGGGAAAAAAATCCAAATAAAGCATACTCTAATAAAGGCACCCTGAATCCTAGGATCAAGGTGACCAAAAAGAAAAATTCTGTGGCTATATAGCATAAACTCTGGTCAATTTGACTAACCATAAAACTTAAGATAATAGTGAGATAATAATATATATTAGATATATAAGATAATATGTAGATTATATATCTCAGACAGATAGATAATACTGAGGACTAGCCTAAGAATGGAGAAGTTTCTCAAGAGGAAGTTAGCCACCAGGTAGGTAATATTTTGTCCATAGCAATTCATGAAGCCATGTACAAAAAAAATATAAAGAGGCTTTTGATTTGCTTCGCTGGAAGAAGAATATACACAAATGAAATCACTAGACGTTGAATTATTAGAGGAGAGTAAACAAATCAGTAACATGCAAGTTCAATTTATCTAGAAATAGATCCAAGTTTAATATTAATTTTTTTTGAAAACACATCTGGTATTTCAATAAACCAAAAGAATTGGCAAGATATTTTGAACTGTTCGGTAAACAGAAAACATTTCTAGATTTCATCATACTTCACAGGTGTATGATCTATGAGGAAGAGGGGAAAACTGCCAAGGTAATGTGATACTGTGTTTTTAATAAAAATAAACTTCTCAGTAAAAGAGAGGTAGGAAGGAAACAAAGGAAGCAACAAAGGAGGGAAGGAAGAAGAAAAGAAATAAGGGAAGGGGAAAAGGTAAAGGAATTGGATGAGTGGAAAAAGGAAGGAGATGATGAGAGGAAGGGGAAAGGAAAGGGAGGAAAGAGAAGGGAAAGCAGTAGACTGTACCTATGGTGACACCTTAGGTTCTAAGCTCATTGTTTGTTTTATTTAACTAATAGCTTCTGTCTTCATTAAGGGATTATCAAAATAGCAAACACATTTGTTGAACGTAACAAAGAAGAAAATCTTTGTGAGTAAAATGTTTATCTTTTATTATTCATTTTTTCTAAAATACTTTTTGATGTGGTGAGACATTAATTGTTACAATAAATAAAAATTGGATTCATAATGACAAAAACTAAATTTATTAATCTGCCAAAAGTTGATGGCCCATAAGCACTATTTATGTATATTCCTTTTCTAGATCATAGGATCATAGGTTTAGGGAACATTAGGAGACTGGAGATTAAAGAAGCATTTCAATTCAATTTAATAATCCAAAAACATTTTATCAAACACCACCTATGGGCAAGATCTTGAGCAAAGTCCTGGAAGATTGTGCATGTGTAATAACTATTGACAGGTAGGAACAATGTACTATTTCCCAAGGGCATCTACGTCATTGATAAGAGAACATGAATTTGATCACCTACTGAATCCAAAGTTCGGAAACTCATTTGTTCTGGTGGGAATCTCAGACAACCTGGCATTAAAATTTTCAGGTAGGAGGTACATCCCCAGGTCTCCTCGAACAAAGGCTGGAGATAATCTTGAGCACACCTGGGAAGAGTGCATCTGTCTTCTGTCTATAAGTGAAACAAACAAACAAATATATATACATATATGTGCATATATATATTTATATACATATATATTTATATACATACACACACACATATATATATATGAGAAAGGTTACTCTTTCCCCCCAAATGGTCAAAGTGAAGTAGGAAAAATAATGTGGTCCAGTAGGAAAAGAGCTGGATTTGGAGTCGGAGGATCTGTGTACAAATCCTAGCTCTTTCACTTACTATGTGAACTTAGGCAAGTCATTTAGCTTTTATGAAACTAAGTTTTTTCTGAAAGATGAGTGGATTGAACTAGATGACCTCAAAGGTTTTTATCTATCTATCTATCTACCTCTGTTTATTCATTCATTCATTTATTAGTTCTGTGATCAGGATTTATTTAAAGCAGAGAAAATACTCAGGGGAGCTATAATCCCCCTCAAAGTACAAATTAGAGCACTAATATTAAAGTTCCATGAGTTCTCATTCAGCACTGAATTCATTTCCTTCAGGGGTGGAAACAAGCAAATCTTGACCACATTTTTGATAGTGATAGTTTTCAAGAATGTCTTAAATTAGGATGGAGAATATTTCATCCACAATTTAAAGTCTTTTTTAAAAAATTCTAAGTTCTTTTGATCCTTTTTGCTTGTTTTATATCAAAACCATTTCCCTCATTTCAGCCACTTAGGTTTGGGACATCTAGATGGCACCAAAGTTAAAACCTGCCTCTGACACCTACTAACTGCTTTAACCATGGGCAGATCACTTAGCCGCTACTTATCTCAGTTTCCTCATCTGTAAAAATAAGGATCATCATAGCATCTACCTCCCAGGCTTGTTGTAAGCATAAAATGTTATAATAATTATAAAGTGTTTAGTACAGCACCTGGCCCATAATAAGCTCTCTAGCTCTCTCTCTCTCCCCCGCCCTCTTTCTCTCTCTCCATATATATACACACATATACACACACACACACACACACACACACGAGCAAAATACAATCTTAGCTATTATTAGCTTTTTCTAGAGATTATCCTCCTTCCCCCACCCCGTTAAACTTTCCATTATAACAAAAGCAATTAAAGAGAAGAAGTCAACTCAATGGCAAATATATGCAAGATTCTGAGTAGTCACCTCTCTGCCAAAAGAGAGAGATACATTTCATTACGAGAAAACTCTTCTGCCTCACAGTAACAGATTTTTACCATGATAACAAACCTGAAATGGCTGATTCTGTGGGGATCAGGCTCCAAGGGGAAACAACACAAACGAGACAATGAATTTTTGGTGTTCCATTGATTAACCATCCACTTTACTACCATTTGGCATTTACTGTGGGAGAGGAGAATAAAAGATATCACACCCTTTTTGAATGTCAACAGAGTTCAATTATTCAAAAAGGATGATGGGTTGGCAAAGACCTCCAAAGGCTTATCCCCCAGCCTCCGGGAAGGGCCACACCTAAACCATCTGAGAAAGATTAATATCTCTCTTACATTTGAACTGCCTCCATAAAAGAGATTCTATAATCTGCTTCAGTAATCCATTCCCATATTTCCCAAGTTCTTTATATATACTTTTATTTTCTATGGAAATGTACTCCAAGCCATGTCATGCCAAGATCTGTTGAAAGAGCTAGGAATGTTTGATTAGAGGAAGAGGAAGGCTAAATGGGATATAAACACAATATTCAAATATTTGTATTGTTGTCACATGGAAGAAGAATTATACTTGTTCTCCTTGGTCCCACAAGGCAGAACTAAGACAGCTGAGTGAGAGTTAGAGAGAATCATTAAAAGGACCAACTTCCTATCAAGTAAAGCTATCCAAAAGTAGGAGAGGATGCTTCAGGAAGTAGGGGATTTCCTATTGCTAGAGTCTGCAACTAGAGGCTAGATCATCACTTGTCAGGGCTGCTGAAGTATGGGTGATTCCTACACTGGAAGGAAAGCTAGACTGGGTAACCTCTGGTTTCCCTTACAATATTTTATGATTTTGTGGAAAAACTTGGATCTGTTTAAGACAAGGGTACTTATTTTTTCATGAACCCCTTTGCCAAGCTGGTCATATCTATAGACCTGTTCCCAAATTAATATTTTTAAGTACATAAAAATATCTATAAGATTACAAAGGAATCCCATGTTATTTAAATAATGTAATCCAATGTTATCTAAATAATAATTTTAATAATAATCTAAATAATAAGATAAACAATTCACTGATTTAAGTCAGAACATGTTTCTGTTATCAAAATATTGCAGTGATGCATTGATTCTCAGTGCAAGTATTATACTAAGTATTCTCATTTTATTCCTTGTATCTTTCCTTTTATGATTCTTTAGTACTAATCAGTTACTAAATGGAGAGTTCACAGTTTCATTTCTACAAATGTTTTTGTATGCCAGTTCTGTAATCAGGCTAGCTTTCATTTTTTTTTGTTTAGATTTCAGTTTTTGAAGTCAGGGGTTTGGGGCACATTTTACAAATCAAAGATTATACAAAACTATGGGCTACAATACTAACCTTGCCTGCCCTTGTAAAGTATGATTATTGGCAAAAACTTCAGATCTTTTCAAAGCACATCAACTGACAAGTTGTCAGGCACTGCCATTTATTCCCCAAATATACTTTCTTCTGCACCCTGACCAGGTGCTCAGGACTAATTTCCCCAAAAACCTCCAGGCTTATCTGACCTAGGAATTGTTTCTTTCCAGCCATACGAGGAAGAAAGGCTAGAGACAAACAGTCTCACACATCAGTCAAGGTCCACTTACATGTTTCTTTCCCTTGCCACTGGCATGTGTCATTTTAGCGCAAGGCTAAGAACATAGTAAGTACTTAGTAGATGCATTTCCTTCATTTATTTATCCATTCTTCCCACTAAACTTTACTTCTGACTTTCTAAACTTTGGCAATGTATCTCATCTGCCTCAGCACCTGAGGTCTCCTCATCCTGGAAAATCCCTAAGTCATGAGCAGAACCAGGAGAACATTGTATAAGTTAACAGCAATATTATAATGATATAATATAATACAATATAACATAACATAACATAGCATAACATAATATAATATAGTAATAATCAACCATGACTGACTTAGGTCCTCTGATCAATATGATGATCCATGACAATTCCAAAGGTCTAATGACGAAAAATGTTGTCCATCTTCAGAGAGAGAACTGATGAACTCAAGCACAGATTAAAGTATTTTTTCTCTTTATTTTTCTTTTGAACATGACTAACATGGAAATGTTTCACATAATTTCACAGGCATAATGCTTACTTTCTCAGTGGGTTGGGGAGGGATAAGAGAAAAGGAAAGAATTTTAAACTCAAAATAAAAAAAAGTTAAAAACACAATACTAACACTAATAACAAAGTTGCCACAAAAACAAACCAAAAAAAGATTACTAAATCATGCTTGTCCTAATCTCATTTTGGTAAATCCCTCCTTCATTTTGGAACCTATAGGCTGACCATCTTTCATCAGCCTCTCAGTTTTACTTTGTATTTTCTGGACATAGACATCACACTTCTATGTAGGTATCTTCTCCTCCTTCTCCCCAGTTAACTCCCATTTCCTCTTGCATTAAAGTTCTTCAGGGGCATTCACTGTATTTCTTTTTGCTTGCATTTTTTATCTCTAGCCCTTAGCACATTGCCTGGAACATAATAAGCACTTAATAAATGCTTATCGCCTTGCTTTACCTTGTACATTCCTGATGACTATTTCTTGTTTTATGAGCACCAGCCTAGAGCCTGGATTACTTTACCTGTGTGTTTCTGTAGGCCATACCAGTTAGCCTATCTGGTCTCAACTAGCTCTTTGGCTTAACTTTACAGAATAAATAAATGATTCCTCTAATGCTGACTTCAACACTGTGAATTCCATGCTGGCAGGGATTCTGTCTTAGTTATTTTTTTCTTTTCTCCTGTAGCAGAGCTCTGCACATAGAAATACTTAGGGTACACACACACACACACACACACACACACACACACACACACACTCAGAATAGTGTATAATCAGAATAAGATAAAATACATAGGATATCAAAGGAAACCAAAAGTTAGTAAAAAAAAAAAATAAAGATGCAATTTCTTTTTTCCTTCCATTCAGCTTCATAGACCATTTGAAATCTATCCATGACCTAAGGAGTCTGTGGGTCCTTGATTAAGAACCCTTGGCTTAGACAATCTCTCAGGGCCCTTCCAGGCCTAACATCCTGATTCTTTGACATATTTCAAATAGCTCTCTCTCCACAAAATTATTTATGGATCCTGAATGAGATGTTAGATGTAGATTAGGCTACACAGAAGGCATTTACCTACCCAAGGGTCAAATAAAACTTCCCAGACCTGGCTTTAGGAATTAGTACAGGAGGCAGATGTCTTTGTGACGTAGTTTCAGGACATTAAGGAAATCTCCACCTGTCCCTCAAAATACCTTCCCCACACCAAAGCAGATGTTTGAAATTCCATAATTAGTATTCCTTGGGCTAATAAGAAGGATAACAATGATAGCTAACATTTACATAGTCGTTTAAGGTTCACAAAAAGTTTTACAAAAATTATTCCATTTTGTTCTCACAGCAACTGTGGGAAGTAGGTACCATTATTATCTCCATTTTAATAGAAGAGGCAGATGTAGTGTAAGTGACTTGCTCAGGGTTAAACATTTATGCTGTCTGAGGCTACACTGGAACTCGGGTCTTCTTCTATCTGACTATAACCTCCTATCTTTCCACCTCAGACTATGATTCACCTCTCCTAAACTAATTTTCTGCCCTTATCAAGACATGGAATCCCTCACCTCTCAGTACTTGGTCAGACCATTACCCCTACAGTAACTTCACTTCCCTCTCTGTCCAGTCTTGACCTATAGTTAGCTAATTCAACACCATGTACTGCCTTTACTCTTTAATCCCTTACCTCTTTGTCCTCTAACTACTCCCTCCTTGTCAAAATTTAGTCCTTCATTGCAACCACCAACCACCTTTTCCTCTACTATTTACCTGAGGCTAGAGGAAGCCAAAAGAAGTCATGAAATATATTCATTGGGTACATCATAAATTCATGTTATCCAACTTCATTTGAGTCCTCACCACAACAAAGCAATGCTTTTATACTCCCCTAATTGTCTCCTTATCCCAACCCTAACAAAAGCTTTTCTTCAAACCTTCCATACCTCTATCTTTCTTTCTCACTCTTGCCTTGCCGAGAAAATGGGAGAGCATCTTCTTTTGTCCTCTGCTTCATCTCAAAATATTTTGATGTCATCTTTCACTTTCTCCTTCTTCCCCTAATCTCTGACAATGAGTTGATTCTTCTTTCTAACACAAATCCCTCTACATGAGCTCTTAATCTCATCCCTTCCCATCTTCTCCAGAAGATTGCAAACTCAAACTTCTCTCCCTTTCAACTTTTCCCTATTAGTTTCTTCTCTATTGCTTGAAAGCATGTCCAAGTCTCCCTCATCCTAAAGAAAATAAAATTCTTTCAGTGTACCCTATCAACCTTTCATGCTCTTTCTTTAAATCTTTTCTCCCTTTCTCAACCAAACTGGGGCAGGGGAGAGGAGAACGCACACAAACAAACACAAACACACACACATACACACACACACTCACTCACTTGGTGTCATAGTTGATAGAGTTCTGGGCCTGTACTCAGAAAGACTCATCCTTGTGAGTTAAAATCTGGCTTTAGATACTTACAAGTTGTATGACTCTGGGCAAGTCCCTTAACCCTGTTTGCATCAGTTTCCTCATCTGAATAAAGAGCAGGAGAAGGGAATGGCAAACTCCAAGAAAATCCCAAATGAAGTCATGAAGAATTGGACACAATTGACATGATTGAATAAAACACCCATTACCTCCACTTTTTCTGTCTCTCATTCCTCAGTTCTTTGTATCTATCTTCTGGTCTTTTTTGACAAACACTTCTCTCTCCAAAGTTACCAGTGATTCCCTAATAGCCCACTCTAATGGCTTTTACTCAGTCATCTTCCCTTTTGATCTTCTGCATTTGACCCCTCTCTACCCCTGGGAACGTTATACTCTCTGGGATTCCTTAACACTGTTCTTTCCTGGTTCAAATCCTATCCATGTGACTGCTCCTTTTCAGTCTCCTTTCCTAGTTCATCATTCAGATCATGCTACCTAATTTGAGTGTTCCCCAAGACCTGTGGGAACATCCCACGACACCCTTTCTTGATAATCTCAGGTTCTGTTGGTTTAATTATCATCCATGCCAATGGCTCCCACAAATATTATATAATATATGATGATGTGATGTGATATTCCACTCCAGTTTCCTGTCAAAACTTTAATCTTGCTTCACCAACCGCTTATTAGACATTTCAAGAAGGATGTTCCAGAAACATCTTAAACTCAACATGTTAAAAATAAAATTCATTATCTTTTCCCCAGACCCACCCTCCTCCAAATGTCCCTGTTTCTCTTAAAAGCACCACCATTCTTCTAGGTTCCAGTTTCATAACCTTGGTGTTTCCCTGAATGCCTTTCATTTCTCTTCACCCTACATATCTTACTAGTTGACAAATCTTGCCATTTCTATCTTTATAATATCTCTCACATCTGACTCCTTTTATCAGTTAATACCTTAGTTCATTCCTTTTCTAGATTATTTTAACATCCTCCTTATAGGTCTCTTTGCATTGCCTCTCCTCACTTCATTGCATCTTCCACAGTGCTACAAAATGTATTTTCATGTGTAGATCTACCCATCATTTTCCTTCTCAATAAATACCAGCCTCTAAAACTGAATGTAAGCTTCTCTGTTTATCTTGTAAAACCATTTACAACCTGCCTTGTGTAGTACTCTACACCTCTCTCACCCCACACCTATTCTGATTTAGTTTCTGCTGGTCTTTGTCTCCCTCAGTGTGTCTCTGCGCGGATCATCCATCATGCCTGGAATACACTTGGTTTTCACTTTCATCTCACAGAATCCCTCTTTCTTAAAAATGCAGAGGACATGAAGACTGTTTTATGCTCTCAACTGCTAGTGCCCTCTGTCCCAAACTACCTTCTATTTATCTGTTTTGTATTTATTTATATTTATTCTCTTTATATTCTCTCTCTGTCTCTCTGTCTCTGTCTCTGTCTCTCTCTCTCTCTTCCTCTCCCTCTCCCTCTCTCCCTCCCCCCCTTCCTCTCTCCCTCCCCCTCCCGATTCCCCCCCCCATTACTTGTATGATGTGTCTTCTTATATTAGAATGTAAAGGCCTTATAATCCTGGGCTGTTTGTTTCATTCATTGTATTTGCATTTCCAGCACCTATCATAGTATTGATCCATAGTAGACACAATAAATTCTTGATTTATTGACTGATTATGATCTATTATTACACAGGATAAGGAAAAAGGTATTCTGTAGAGACATTTATAACATCTCCCAAATTAAATCGGAACATATTTTAATAGTGACTTCAATGTAAAGGTGGGCACAGGGGAGAATAGTGAAAAGAATGATGAAAAATAAGGTTCAGAAATGAGAAATGAAAAGGCTAAAGGCTTATAGACCATGAAAAAGCCTCACACCTTATGATGAAGACTTTTTAAGGCACATTTGGGAGGTACTATACATTCTCAGCACCAGTTAGGATCACACACAGAAGGAAAGGTTTTGTTTCATTAGACTCTGTTAGGAAATGAGTGATTGCCAATTTGGGAGTCATTTCTGAATGAACTGTGTATATATTTGAGCAATCCACTTGTCAAAGCAGAGCTCAAACGTAATATCTCTTCAGCTTTGCCTTGTGTAGCTTTATTCAGTTCCCGAGAAGTAGGAGTCGTTTATCACCAACACCACTCTCCCAAGCCTGTGGAAATTCTTTCTTTAGTCTTCCTTACTGCTGTTTTGCTCAGTTTGAGAAGATAGAGGATGGTCCTTTTTCCAGAGGTCTATGCCCGAGGGGAAAACTACACAGGTCTCTATCATGACCAAATGTGTTCACAACTTAAAATATATACCTCTGGGCTCCATTCTTTCAGAGTTTTCTTTATTTTTAATTTATTAACTTTTTGTTCTTGTTGCTACATTTTATGTTCTGAACTGCCTGCTTCCTCCTCATGCCAAGCCTACCATTTGCCATGCTTTTTTTTTTTTTTTTTTTTTTTTTTTTGTATAGCAATTCCTACAACCTCAAGCCTCATACACAAGAGGTATCCTAAGGGGCTACACTTGTAGTGGCACTTGTAGTGCTAGTTAATCTCTGGAACAATGCCACATAAACTCACGGGAAATTATTGTCATTCCCATCTTCTCATTCCCACTACGTGAGCATGCATGTTTCTAGTCTAGGAGTTTGAGGAGAGCAACCTATTTTCTAATGCTTGTGCCAGGGTGGGGTTATTCAAATTATACAGACTTGTTTTCCAAAACAAAGAAGAGGGAAGAAGGAGAAGCAAACTCCTCCCAGTTCTTTCAACAAGAGAAATGGGAGGGAGAAGATTCTCTGGAGCCTTCAAGTAAAAACCAATTACCTCAAAAAATCTAGGATCAGAATAATAAAAACAAATGACTAGTATTCAGTCATTTCAAGTTTCTAACATACTTTACATAAACAGCATTATCTCGTGTGAGGCCTGACAATAACTATGTGAGATAGGTACTCTAGGTATTTTCATCTCCATTTTATAGAGGTGGAAACTAGGTTTGGAATGATTACACATCTAGCAGGTAACAGAGGTGGTATTTCAATTCAGATTTTCCTGACCCTAAGTCCAGCACAGTATCCACTATCCCCTGTCATTTCTATGTGTAGGAAAAGGGCAGGCTGTTATTTGTAAACTCTCTAAAATGAAGAGGAAAATTAAGCCTAAAAAAGACCTGAGGATATAGAGCAGTATCTGAAGCACCTTGCCAAATTAAAAAATACACCGTCCTCTTCCTCATCAAGAACTTCCTGAGATTTAATTTCATCATGTACAAAATGAAGGGTTAGTTCATATCATAGGACTAGAGATTTAAAGCTGGAATAGAGATTTAAAGCTGGAAGGGACCTCAGAAGTCCTATAATCCTAAAGTGTCAAACTCATATCCTGCAAAACTCCAAGTGTGTGGCTGCCACCAGGTTACAATGTAATTAGGAAAAGTTTAACAGAATAAATAAAAATACAGTACACCATAGATAATGTTCATTTGTGGTTTTTTAAATCAATATGTGGCCCTCAAAGATCAGTTTCTTTTTGAGTTTGACAACATTGATTTACTCTAACTCCCTCCATCTATAGATGAGGAAACTGAGGGCCAAGAGAGGAAAAGTAATTTGCCCACAGACATACAGAGTAACTAGATTGTAAGAACAGCATTGGAATCCAGAACCTCTGAGTCCACATCGTGTATTTGATCTCTAAGATTCTTTCCTTCTCCAATAGCCTATATGAGTTTCTACCATAAAAGCAACCTAAAACTCTAGCAAAAAGATAAGGATACATATAATGAGACATTTTTTTCTGACCTGATTAAGCAGATTTTAAAAAATAAATTATTAATAATAATTGTTAAATTTGGTAACAAATAGAAATCAACCAAATATGGAGTAAATCCTGGGACAAAACTAATTTTAAAAATAAATAAACATGCAAGCTGTCTGTGATCAGACTAGTACACACAGTTTATTTTAGACGCCTTTCAAAATAGAGAAATGAAGGGAAGGGAACAACCATTTATTAAGCTCCCACTATGTTTCCAGGCACTGTGTTAAATGTTTTACAAAGCCCTCTCATTTGCTCCTCACAGCCTGTGAAGCAGGTGCTGTTATTACCTCCATTTTACAAATGAGGAAAGTATGTAGGTAAAGGTTGTGACTTGCCCAGTGTCACATGACTAGCATCTGAGGATGGATTTGAAACCACATTTTCTTAACTTCAGGTCCAGAATTCTAGCTGATAAATAAGGATAACTATCTCCAGTTAATCCGAGTAGAGTACTTATACTTTCACTTTTTTTGGGGGGGAGGGGTCTAGAACTATCATTTCATTATTGTAGGGAATCTCTATATGGAACTTCCATCTATTGATACTTATTGCAGATTTACCTGTAATTTAAAGTCATAGAGAGCTAAGTGACTTGCCCAGGGTTACATAGTTAATATGTGTCAGTAGCAGAAATTGAAATCCTGTCTTCTTGACTCCAAAACCAACCCACTCTCTACTGTGACACAATACTTGTTTTTGTATGGCAGTTAAGTGGGATAGTCAATGGTTAGAGCCCTGGATTTAGAGAGACGAGTTCAAAATCAGCCTCAGACACTTACTAGTTATGAGATCCTGAACAATTCATTTAACTTTTTCTCAGTCTCAGTTTCCTCATCTATAAAATGGGGATAGAAGTAGCACCTACTTTACAAAGCTGTTAGGGATTTGTTGTTGATGCATCCTCTGTTCTCCAAAAGTATAAGAATTAGGTGCAATTTCATTGGTTCAGCAAGTGCTGGATGAGCAAACTTCTGCCAGGGCAAATTGACATTCTCTAAGATGTTAGAGTTAGACTTGAGCAAAGTAGGTGTCAGAGGTCACATTTCAACCCAGGTCTTTCTGGCTCTGAGTTCTGTTCTCTATCTATTTACCATGCTGGCACAAGATTGTTGAGATAGTCAAAGAAGATAAAATACATACTTTATGTGTTGGCTCCCTCAGGAGCTCAGGTACTATCTTGTGTTTTGAAGGCTAAGTATGATGCAGGGCATAATAAATGTTTGGTGACTTTATTTGATTAAATGTTTTCTATTATCATTGTTATTATTAATAACAGTAACATGGAGTACCTGATTACCCAGTGTAGTGGGTGGTTTCTCATTCCCCTCCCTCCATATCTCCTACATTCAAGGGACAAGGACTTTCTCCTTCTGTGGCTTTTTTTCTCCTGAATCTGCCTCTCATTTCCTCAGGAGGAGGCAGGTGCTGTACAAAATATTGTCAGGGTCCTATGGATGAGCCTTATGGGTGACTATTCCTAACACTGCGGCTCATGAATCCTCACTGGTATATTTCCCATAAATAAGTCAGCACTTAATATTCATTTAACATTAACCACATATATATATTTACTTAAAATGGAAAGCAAACACATAATTACATAAAATTCCAGATATGAACTCATAAATTTGATTTACTCTCCCCAAAGTGGAGAAAGATAGAGATACAGAGAGAAATTAAAAAAAAAAAAAACCATTCAGGGAGAGAGACAGAGTGTCAGAGACAGAGATAAACAGACATAGAGACAGAGATAAGGAGGAGAGACATAATGAGAGGGAGAGAGAAAAGGAGTGAGGGAGACAGAGAGAGGGGGAGGGAGGAGAAGAACAGGGGCAGGAAAAGGAAGAAGGAAGGAGGGAGAGGGATAGAAGGAGGGAAAGGCAGACAGAGAGATGGAGATAGTTACAGAGAGCACTTTAAGTCCCAAAGGAATTAACTTATGTGCTTAGAAAATCTATCTGGCAACTCAAAATTTGAAAGTGGAAACTCCAATATCCTCCTCCCTGCTCTCCCCATACAAGTTCCTTTATGAACATGGCTTCCGTGTGAACAAAGGATTCCATTGCTAAACTGTGCCTTCCTAGGCGTGGCATCTCAGCTGGAATCAATCTTCCAGTCTTCTCTGATGCTTTGCTGTTTTGCCATTTCACTGCTCAGCTGGACTCCCTCCTTGACAGCAACTGTCAGAAGCCTCTTGTCCAGCTTTAAGCTTAGATGATGCCTTTAAATTAAGTCCTGTTATGCTATTTAGGAAATGGCTGCTACTCTTACTCTAACAGTAGAAAAAAACCATGTCCAACTCTTTTCCTAGAGAAGATTCTTCCTCTCTGCTTTTTAGCAACAATGAATATATTGTAGGAAAGTATCCCTATTTTGTTCAATACTTTAGATCTATAGGGCACAATAACACATCCTGAGGCACACCCATTCCATCCTCTATCTCCTTTATTTAAACCTAAGAATCTCCTTCAAAGGTTCATGGAGCTCCATTGCCTGACCTGTAGATTAGATAATTGGGCTCAACACACAACAGAAGAAGAAAATATAAGCCCAAATACTCCATATGGAGTCATTTGGTACCAAAAAATTACCTGCCTTTGAGGTTTGGCTCCAGGAGACAAAAGTACGAACCAGTTGAACTCTGTCTTTGGTATTCTGGGTCATTCTCTCTCCTTTGAGGCATCGTCTCAAATGTTCTCCCAGGAATGGATCTAAAGAATATATACTCTTTTCATTTATGTGGGCCTTTGGGATTTCAAAGCACCTTCAAATACATTCTCTCATTTGATCCTCACAGCAGTTCCTGGAGGACGAGTAAGTACAAGACTGATTATACCCATTTTATACATAAGAACACTGAGGGTCAGAAGTTAATAACCACTTTCCTGTGGTTATACAAATAGTAAGCAGTAGAACTTGAGTTCAAATTCAGGTTTGAAATTCAAATCCAGTGCCTAACAGTACTTTCCTACACAAACATATAATAATAATATTCATAATATAATTAATACATTAGGGATTGCAAAGCACTAACTATATCAGCTCATTTTATTCTCAGAATGCGAGAAGGGTTATTATGGCTATCAATGAGGAATCAGAGGCCCAGAGAAATTAAGGGACTCTCCAGTGTCCTGCAGTTAATGCCTCAATTGGGATTGAATTCAGGTGCTCTTGATTCCATATGAGTACAGTACTCTCTCTTCTACAAACAACTGGTTAAACTTCATATATCACTCCTCCAATGGGTACATGCATTTTACAAAAGGGACAAAAGCTTTAATCTGTAACAACAGAAATTCAAGCCTTAACAATGGGGAAATACGATTGGGGAGAAAGGGGATCTTAGATCTTCTTAAAACCTTCTCTAATCACTCTACAGAGGGGACTTATTATTGTTCCTATTTATAAGGTCCCTCTTGCCCCCTTTGGCTGAAGGGGACACTGAGGTTTGAATAGGTCAAGTCATTTCCTTCAGAACTCACAAAGAGCTGAGATTAAAATCTGAAATTCATGACTTCTGGCCTCTAACACTATTCATTGTTTCTCTGGACAACTTTCTCTCTGATCTCTTCTCTTGCCTAGCATATCTCCATAAAATCCCCTTTTCTCTTTAACCTTGTTGCTATCATTAATTGATTCTAGATGCCCTGCTGGTCTTATCTTTTCTGTGGCAGCCTTAACTGATAGAGCATTGTAGCATAACCATGGACAGTCTTGTCATTACCCACACCAACTTCGACAAACCCAAAGCTACTATAGATGTTTATAGCTTTTCATTCTTCTCTTTTCAAGTTATTGCAGACTAGTGAGCTTTACTTAGGATTATCCTTAACAGCACTTTAGTTATCCAGCAGACTGAGTTCAAATATTTCCTTTTGCATTTATTATACTTAATATGACTTTTTAGATAACTTTAAAGAGCAACAAAACTCAGATTTTTTTTTAACGGACACCACTGGTACCAATTTATTAAAATTAAAGCACCTAACCTTATTTTGCTTTATCAACTAATAAGCTAGTACAGATTACTGTTAATGGTACTTATTGCCTACTATGTTTTACTGCTTTTGCTTAACTCTTCAGGGGATTAAATGTTCTAAGATGTGTAACTGTGAGTTACACAGGGTAATTTTATGCTTAGTCAAAATAAAATTTAATGTTAAAAGATACCTGATTAGAGTTTAATTCTTTTGCAGCATTTCCTGCATGTATGCACATAGGAGGGAGTTTCATTTTTATTTTACAATGAACCGTTGCATATGGACACTGGTATTAACCTGGCTATGATTTATTTTACCCAGTCTTTACCTGCCAGTAAGTATTGAATCTAACACATTTTGATTTTAGCTATATTTCCCATTGTTGCACCAAAAAGTCCTAGATCCCCAAATTTAAAAACTTCTTTGATCCTTCATGGGTTTTTAACCCAGCAGATGTCTGGGGAATTCCCATCCCCCAGGAGTTTGACACTGTGAGAGTTCAAGTGACCTCAGCAGCTGGTTCTCCCTCACCTACCCTCATCACAGCCCACAGCAGATGCCCATAACACTCTCTTTGTTTTGTGTCCTCAAGTCCTGAGCCCAAAGAATTCTCCCATCCAAATCTTTATATCATAGTGCTATTTTGCCTACTCTGGAAAACTTTATCCTTATTACTCTTTAAATATTAATTATCATTATTGTATTACCCAAATGAATTCAAAACATGGAAGTCAAATTATTGGTTAAGAAAAGTGAAGAGGGGGGCAGGATCTTTTTAATATTTTAAAATAATTTTTACAATTATTACTCTATTAATACACAGATTATGGACTGAACTTATGTTTCCCATGAGAAAACCTCTGTTGATTTGAAAAGGGAGAAGCATTCTGAAGCTATTTGAGCAAATGGAGAACAGCTTTACCTTGCAAACTGATTCCTTGTTTCCCATAATGCTCTGGGTAAATTATGGCTGCGCACATGCTCTCTGGTATTTAGCAGGAATATTGTAAAAGTTTCTAACCAGGAAGGCTGTGTGGTATTAAGTGGCATGAGATCTGGACCTTGAGTCAGAAGTGACCTGTTTCAGATTTTGGTTTTGTTAATTTGGGCAAATCATTTAGCTTTTTGAGTCTTATTTTTCTCATTGTAGAATGAGGACAGTGACACTTTCACTATCTGAGTCAGAGGGTTGTTGTGAGAATACTTTGTGAATGTTTAAGTGTTATATTAATGAATTATTATTATCACTACCTAGACAAGTTTCAGAATGTGTTCTTAGTCGGTCTATTCCTTGGAAAATATGGTATTTTTTTCTAGTGATGGATTTGAATTAAGTGGAAACAAAAACAGAATTATAGTTCTAAATTCTAAGACTATCTAATGTGGTTTACAATATCATA
This sequence comes from Bettongia penicillata ogilbyi, assembly GCA_023548195.1. Lineage (NCBI taxonomy): Eukaryota > Metazoa > Chordata > Mammalia > Diprotodontia > Potoroidae > Bettongia > Bettongia penicillata. Next base: position 16,170,454 of record JAJHZJ010000089.1, on the reverse strand, counting down.
GACTTAGACCTGGAAGCATTGTTATAAGCCATAGAAGTCAACATTTTATAGATGAGGAAAGTAAGGCATAGAGATGTTAAAAGACTTGATCTCTGTCACATAAAATAGTAAGAGTCGGGATTTGAACCAAGGTCTTCCTGGCTCCAAAGTCACTGTTTTCATCTCATTGTGGAAGACATTATAATAAAATGTCACCAGTAAAATTTCAATCGTGAATTAATTTTTTTTTTGCATGCAGATCATCTTCTTCTTGTACAAAATCTCATCCAATACCTCAAAAAAGTCTGAATCCTCCAACACCATGCCAGTAGAGCATAAGTTCTGGCTTGGTTCTTCCATAATGGACAGACTTTGAGTACCCATGCACCCCCACAAATAGACAATGACTGTTTCCCAAAGATCGGTATAGCTAAGTATAGAGAGGGCAGTAGGCTAAACATTTGGAGATGAATTATTGGATCATGATCACCCGTAAAATGAGGAAAATTTTTTTTTTCAAATGGCTCTCAGTACAATGAAACCTTTTTCTGCTTCTATAGGGAAGGTGGAAGAACCAAGGGAAAGGAGGCACAGGGTGCTAAGAACTACAACTTTTAGACCACTAGCAAACATTAATTTGGCCATTGATACTCTAAAGATGAGGCACATGCCCAGAGGAAAAGGACATACTTAAAGCACTGAATTATATCAAATCCTAACAGCCTTGCTCCAAATGAAACTGAACTATAGTATGACTTGCAAGCTATCCTTGGAGAGGCAAATAAATGAATTGATAGAGCTGGTTTTAGGGTGTGCCCAAAGGTAACAAAAAACATCATTTATTAGGACATTTAGCCATCTAGCTCATTGTAAATGTTTGAAAAAATAGTCACAAAAATAATCGTAGCAATATGCCAACATCTGTTGTAGATAATGAAGAGGTACAGAAATTCTATAAGGAACTTGATAAAAAAATACTTCTCTAAATTAAATCAATATATACTTTGATATTCAGTGACTTTAATGCATTAGACACAGTGAAAAATATGTTTGAAGATATAACTCAGGAGTAAGAAATAAGAAATATCAAAAATTCAGTGATTATACAAAGATCTTCCTTCTGTATAACATTAGTTCTTTCTTTGGGAGCAGCTAGGTGGTGCAGTAGAGAGAGCACCAGTGCAGGAGTCAGGAGGACCAGAGTTCAAATCTCACCTCACACACTTGACCCTCATTAGCTGTGTGATCTTGGGCAAATCACTTAACCCCAATTGCCTCATTCTGGGTCATCTCCAGTCATCCTGATGAATATCAGATCACTGGATTCAGATGGCCTTGGAGAAGTGAGACTGGTGACCTTGCACAGACCTCCCTCACTTAAAATAAATTCAAGTGCAAGTCATATCATCATTTCTCTGATAGCATGGTCTTCTTTGGCAATGAAGGATGAACACACATGGTTCTTTCTTTGAGAAAAGAAGTGGATATTTCAATAACTTAATAAAATCACAAAAACTAATTTGATTATATTTTCAAGGACAAGAAATGACTTTTGATTGAACTGATAATCATTCCTGCATTAGGTATCTATGTGCAGTGAGACCACTGATTTGTTAGAACAAAAATCAAAATTACTACTAAGCTTAAAGAGAAAAAAATAAAGAGATATATTATTGAATTAAAACTCTAACATAATCCATTTGAAGAAGTTATTAGAGGCCAATAGTACTACTCAATAGTGACAATTTCATACTGAATGCTAACCAGTGTAAATCAATTGCCACAATGAGGAGATCCAAAATGCCTAAAAACCTCCTTAGTTAGCTAACACTTAACTTACTTGCCAAAAAGAGAAATGAGGCAGCCAACAGCAACACTGGCTTAATATATCAACTCATTTTAGAAAACCACAGGATGGGCAACCATTAATGGGCTTCGATTGGTAACACACATGGATAAAATCGCAGATCCATTTTGGCATGTAGATATTCTTGCCATCACTATTAGTTGTTGCAAATTCAGAAAACATTGAATGAATTTAATATTCATTTTAAAATAACACAGGTATGTTAAAGCCAAGTGAAAATTATTCTATCATTCTTTGATATCTAGGATTATCCATTCCTTCATTTATTAATGCTAAAAATGGAAAGTTGGTCATCCTTTTAAAAATAAGCCTATACAACATAATTTATCCAAAGGTAAATTCTGTTCTTGGTCATTCTAATGTCTTTGCCCAGAACCACAAATAGAATCATACCAACTTATGACTGCTCTCTATTGAGAGTTGCCATGGAGTTTCAGAGCTGCAATGAATCTAAAAGATCATATTTATGTAATGATTTTATTGTTACCTTAAATTTTATTTATTTTATGATTAGTTTTTCCTAATAACCTCTGAGGTAAGTTCACATTCTCATAACCTATAATTATATGAGGAAACTAAAGGCCAAATGAGTTGGAAGACACAACTTCCAGACCATGTCAACATTCCTATCTCAGGATCCTGAACCATATGTCTTACAGAGTTAGTAATTCTAAAGCTATGTCCAAGTACACAGAGAATGAAAAGTTGACAATTAACTGGAGATTTTATGCTATAAAGATTATCTCCTCCACAGTAATGGCCAACTACCATAGAGTATTTACCTTTGGAGCATCCAGTTTTCTTGGGACAGGTTAAAAGTATTGGAGTCAAGGTAATGGAAATAGCCCCACCCAAATGAGAAGCTCTACCTAGTCCTCTGTCACTATAGGAATTTCCTAAGACTGTTCCATGAAACCAGTCCAACACTGGTCTGTGACCAGTGGTCTATCTGGGCCCTCTTGAGTACCTCAGTTTATTTAGTTATTGAGGTAGCCCAAAGTGGAATTATAGGACTATAATTGACATGAATGAGAACATTTGTAAATACATGGTTGTGACATAGCAAGGGAAAAAAGGAGTAATATAAATAATTGAAAATTATGAAAAATTATAAAACTATCATTTTAGTCTCCTAATTCACTAAATCTTTTTAGTGTTAAAAAGCAATATATTTGATGGCCTCACCTGAAGATACTTCTAAGTTGCCAGTTGTCTAACAGACAGCAGAAAGAAAGGAGAAAGAGAAAGGAAAAAGGCTTGGATTTTTTTTAAACAGTTGAAAAAGTACAAGACACAATAAATATTAATTGTTAATTCATGTACCTAAATTTTGAGTGGAGGCAGCTACATGGATCAAAGGATAGAGACCTGGACTTGGAGTCAGGAAAACCTGAGTCCACATGCAGCCTCAGGCACTTACTAGCTGGGTGACCTTGGGCAAGTCTCAACTTCTGTTTGCCTTAATTGACTGGTGAAGGAAAAGGCAAACCACTCCAGTATCTTTTCCCAGAAAACCCCCAGGACACTATTGGTGTTCTGTGGTCCATGGGATCATGAAGAATTGGACACATGACTACTGATTCAACAATAAACTTCGAGTAGTGAGATGCAATCAATAGAAAGCACCAAGTTCATAACTAAAGTGTATCATATATATATATTTTCATCTAATTCCATAAGATTTTACCCATACAGATCTTGCTCCAATAGAAAGAACTGAAAAGCTCATATAAGATTTTTTTTTGTAAATGCCAACATACATACATGCACACACATGGATAGATATCTAGATACAATAAGTGCTTACAGACATATTTCAAGGTATAAAGTATCACACATAAATGTATTTCAACATATTATACATCTTTTTAAACACTACTTAACACTTTTATCCCCAAAGTCTGCATTTTAAAGAAGAAAGGGGGCTTGCTTGAGTGCTTAGGTTTCTACATCACCCCCTGAGCTTTTGACAACTTCCAATTCCATTGATAAACAGCTGTGAAGTGATGTGACTTTTGTCCATTTTGTTGCTTAGGGGTTAAGACTGGGACTGTCCCACAATTTCAGCCCAAACAGAAAAAGGCAGTGCCCGGATGACCTCCTCGTCTACTTAGCTCTTTATAGTTCATTGTGGAACATTCTTTTCTTTATGAGCTGTGTGCTATAAAGAAGGTGTATAGAATGATGTTTAATGTGTCGTTGAGAGAAAAATTATTACATTATATATGATGCAGTCATATAATAAAAGAACTGAAAACTTGTGTTCGCCCTTATAAGAGATGCAGTCATATAATAGAGAGCCTTACAGCTAGGGTTTACTGTACTTTGAGAATTAATCACATAAACTATAAATTGGGTTCAACAGGCTGGCTGGGTAAATAGGCGCAGCTAATGAGGACACTATGAGATCTCATAAGAGAGCTGACTGCCCCGGGACAAATATGCGTGGCGCACCTGATGGAAAACTAGGAGACATCAAAGCGTAAAGGATTAGCGCTCTCACAGTGTAGAGAAATGGCCAGGGGGGGAGATTCACCAACTTATTACCCACATCCAAGCTAATCCTGTTATCTGCAAAATATAACTGTGTTCAGGAACTGCCACCACCTAAACTTGCAGAAGGATAATTTGGTGTTTACATGGACAAAAGTGCAGGGAATTTTCATCAGACTAAAAAAAAAATGATGAATGCTTTTAAATTTCTCTGTGTTTGCAAATGTGCACCAGTTCCTGTGTATTTGCCTCATGTATACATATAGTACATATCACTGTTTAGGTGAAAAAGGGAAATGAGGAGAGAATAACTGTGAATTTATTTAAAAAAAAAATACCTTGAGTTTTCAAAGTTGCTGCTTCACTGGGAAGCCTAAAATAAAGGAAGGATTATCCTTTTATTTCTGCTGATTTTTTAAATTAAGTTTTATTGATGCATTGCCTTTTTTTTTTTTTTTTTTTTTAACCACAGTCTTTTCTGGAAGTACTCCTTTCTCCGCTCACCAGATAAAACAATTGACCCAAAATAATCAGGACCGTGACACTGAAAATGTATGCAACATTCTGTAGTCACAGACCCCCACCTTTCTGATGAATCTATGCTGCTTTCAAATGAGTTATTTATCCTTTTCAAATGAATCCAAATGCTGCATTTTAAAGGTGAAATCCCTAAGAAAGTTATAGAATTCAGGAAGAACCCATTCCAATCAACTGCTCATCCCATCTACTGCTCCTCTCTCCTCTCCCTGGGCAATCTAAGGAAATTGATTGCTCAGATAGACCCACCTGATCCCAACAGATGATCCCTGCAGGGGAAAAGGAGAAAGCTCCCGGAGGTCCTGGACAATCTGCCTTGGGGAGAAAATGGCTTCTCTGGCAGAGAGGTGATGTTCAGTTTGGGCTTGTTTATGCAAGCAAGAATCACACTAGTTGGAAAGCAACTGTAATTTATCTCTAAGCACCTGGGAGACTTTGTGGCCTAGTGAAAAAAACCTTGGAGTTCTGAAGTTGCATCTTGCCACTTACTGTCCTTAATACCCTTTGGGCAGTAACTCACTACCTCTGCCTCAGTTGCTTCCTTTGTATAATAAACTGATGATATGTGCCTTGGGCAGGGTGGGGATGGGGTTGGGGGAGGCAATGTGGGTGGGTGAACTGAGAAGAGAATCCAAGAGGAAACTCAGGAATTTCTAATTCTGGAAAAGCTACTAATTGGGGGGGTAGGGAGAGGAGAAGGGGAGGGAGGTTGTTGCCTTCAGCTGCAAAAGTGTAAAAGCATAACAAGACCTGGATTAACCATCTTTCTTCCAAAGAACTCAAAGGTCAAGAGTTGTCCTTTATAGAAGACAAGAATTAAAGAATGCTGAAACTAGTCAGGGACCTGGGAGCCCAACTTGTTCAAATGCTTCTTTTTACAGGTGAGAAAACTGAGGCCCAAAAAGGACAAAAGCCTTTCTGAAAGGTGCAAGAGATGGAACTAGGTAACCCAAGGTTTTCTGACTCCTAGTTCAGTACTCTGTCCTTCATATCATGGGGTGTCTTTATATTTCCTGCGTTAACAAATATCTTATCACTCCAACTAGTTTGTGAGGCTTGTGAAAACTAGAACTGGATTTCATGCATTTTTGTTTCCTCCACAGCATTTCAATTCAACCAACAATTCACTATCTGCTATTATGTAAGACACAGCACAAGGAACATAGTAGGTGCTCAATAAATACTAGTTGATTTGAGCTGGATCCATCCAAGAGCATAATGACAGTGAGATGTTGGTTTGGATCACACAGGGCAATTTTGGAAACTCCTTCCCTAGAGATCCTAAAAAGTTATGTCATTAACTTTGAGTGATGGTAGGCAGGAGGGCATATTAGATAACTTGTGTTTATCGTTATAGGCTCACAGACCTACTGCTGGAAGGAACTAAGAGTCTACTCCAGGCCCCACCTTCCCATGTTATAGATGAGAAAGGCCAAGAAAAGTTTAGTAATTTGTCGAAGGTCTACAAGTAATGAGTGTCCAAGTATAGGATTTGAACTCATCATCATTCCATGATAATTTCATACTTCCATGAATTACAGCCATGAAGTGGGGGGGAGTTAAAGACTGAAAAAGGACCACAGCTCAGTGCCAGGGAACCTGACCCTCCTGTTCTCCACACAACAAACTCATTCTTAATTGCCATTCGTCTTATTTGCCACTTTGCATTAATAGCCAAAGATAAATAAAGCAATTACTCTGTGTCAGGCACTGGGGATAGAAATGCAAGAAATAGAGACAGTCGTGGCCCTCAAGGAATTTATATTTTAATATGGGAAGATAATACATAAAGGGAAGCTGCAAAGGAGGTAGGGGATGTGCACAGGATGGCACAGTGTGGAACAAGCCCAGACTGCTTCAAGATAAGGCAAAATCTGGCACAGCAGAGCTGAGGGGCTCAGGGACGGAGTCCAGGTTACTGGTGGGAAAGAGACAGATGACAGCCCCAGGAGAGATGACATGATGATGTGATATGGTCTGGGAAGTATGCAGAGTACTACTATCTGGATCTATAGGATAGTCATCCTAAAGCTTCTAAATGAAATTAAAGGGAGATTAGAAATTCCCAAAGATTGTCGAAGTTCTCTATAACTGAGCAAATGGAATGTGGGACTGACAGGAAAACTGTTCATGTAATAGGCAAGTGAACCTGTCCATGGAAATCCTATTCTTAGCACAATATTCTTCCTGCTACGAAGCCATGTGGAGGCCAGGTAAGCCATATTTTGGACAAGTACAATGTACTTTTACAAGTATCCTGACTCAGATCATTTACTGGTACTGTATGACTATATCCTGGCCACTTATTGAACAGTAAAAAAAAAAAAAAAAAAAAAAAAGGGCTGCTTAACCAGAACTAGGGCAGCTAGGCGGCACAGCGCATAGAATTCTAGACAGAATTAGGAAGATGAATTTGTATTCTGCTTCAGATGCCAATTAGCTGTGCAACCCTGAGGAAGTCATTTACTGTTTCCAGCCTTAGTTTCCTCATCTGTAAAATGGGGATGATAATAATAGTACCCACCTTTCAGGGTTCTTGAGGGGATCAAATGAAATATATATATATATATAGATATAGATATATATAAAGAATTTTGCAAACTTTAAATCATTACAAAAATGTTAACTATTGTCATCACTATCCAAAAGACTCACATGGGGACAAGTCAATCCTTCTCTTTCTATCTGTCTCTCTTGTTTCTCTCTGTCTGTCTCTGTCTCTCTTTATCTCTCCGTCTCTGTCTCTCATGCTTGCGATGGACAATGAATTGTCTGCAAGAGTCTCTTGGGTGGTTGGATTCATGTATCTGGGTGAAGGTAAAGGATGAGGTGACGGAGACAGGCTCTCCAAGTAATTCTGATTCCCCCTGCTCTAACTGGCCTGGCCCCGAGAAAGTTAGGTTGATTGTTCAAGCTAATACAAGTATCAGTCTTAATCTTCGGACTTGTAGGTCCCTTCTTTTGATTAGCACATATTATCTCTGAGCAATGGTTGGGTTTTTTCAGATGAATCTTTTCAGAAACAATAAAGGTTTGAACTCATTTTTTTAAAACAACATTTGTCCCATCAGGACAACAAAAGGAAACAAATTAGAGAAGAGGCATGATCACTGTCTTCATAGAGCCCATTCAAGATGTAATTTGACTAAGTTTGAATTTGAATAAATCTGTAAAAGGGAAAGAAATAATAATTTTGAAAATATATTTCTTCTGTCTTTCCAGAAAAAAAAACTTTGCAGGAGAAAAAGAAACAAGAATACTACTGATTAAATATTTCTTCATCATCCATACCCTCAACAAAAAAGTTTTTTGTTGAGTTCTAGATTTTGCTTCTGGGAAAACCAAATTCAGGTCTTGTTTTCTCAGAGCGGTCATAGTATTTTATTGTGTGCTATGGAGAAGAGCCTTCCCCTTTGGCCTGCTCACCTTTTTCTCAGGCTTATTATGACTGAACTATCTCCCCTTTGAAGCTTTTTTCCTGGTTGAAAAGGATGACTTGCTCAGGGAAACCCTCAGTTTTGTTTTTTTTTTTTTATCTGAAAAGCACCAAGCTTTTTTTAGATGAAAAGCAGCTTCATTTTGTAGAAAGTGCACTGTTTGTCTTTTTTTTCCTTGGGAGTGGTTTGAAATCCCTGGTCTATTAAAACCTGTGTGGCCATAAGCCAGTCATTTTCCTTGGGAGTGTAGGATCATAGCTTTGGAGTTGGATAGGACTTTTCAGGTCATCTAATCCAATCCCTTAATTTAAATGAGGAAATTGAGGAGTTAAATACCTTGTCCAAGATCACATAAATAGTGTCAGAAATGACAGTGAAAATCTGCCAGGATGCGAGAAACTAAGAAAAACAAACTCAGAACTATCTCTCCATAAGTGGAATAGATTAACTAACCTGCCCTGAGAGGTGGTGGGTTCCCTCTTCCTTGGAGGTGTTTGAATTGAAGTTAAATGACCATTTATTGGGTTCCTTATAGTGGGAAATCCTTTCGCGAAAGGGCTGAACTAGATGGTTGCTGAAGTACCTTTCAACTCTCAAATTCTGGGATTCTGTGAAACTTAGATTCTCTGACCTCAAACACAGTATTTTTCCCAATGTACTACATATGTACAACATACCTCTGTGGGTCTCAGTTTCTTTAACAGCAAAAGAAAGAATTTTGACTAGATGACCTTTAAAGTTACTTCCATCTCTAAATCTATGATCTAGGTGGCCCTGAGTCTGTAGTCAGGAAGACCTGAGTTTGAAGTTAACCTCACACAACTTATTAGCTGTATGACCCTGGACAAGTCACTTAACTTCTGTTTGCCTCAGTTCCCTCACCTGCAAAATGTGGATAATAAGAACACCTTCCTCCCAGAGTAGTTATGTGGATTAAATGAAATGATAATTTTAAAGCACTTAGCATAGTGCCTGATGTATGTTATATACATTTTTTTCTCCAGTTCATTTTCCAGATGAGGAAACTGAGGCAACTTAAGTGACTTGCCCAGGATCACATAGCTAGTAAGTGTTTGAGGCCAGATTTGAGCTCAGGGCTTCCTGACTCCAGAACCAGTGCTCTATGCACTTTACCACCACACTGCCATCAATATGTGTTAAGAGCTACACAAATGTTAGCTATTATTATTATTTTCACTAAGATATCTTCTAGCTCTAACAAACCATAATTTCCTTCCTTCCTTCCTTCCTTCCTTCCTTCCTTCCTTCCTTCCTTCCTTCCTTCCTTCCTTCCTTCCTTCCTTCCTTCCTTCCTTCCTTCCTTCTTTCCTTCCTTCCTTCCTTCCTTCCTTCCTTCCTCTACTTGACATAAAGAATATGAGAACCTGATAGCTACTGGTCAGTGGATGCTTTGTAGGGATGGAGATGATTCCTGAAAAGAGTACTCCTGTGCTTAACTCACACCCCTCCAATCAATCTCCTCTATGGCTGATAATAGAATATTTCTGAGAAATGTTGACTTAAGGGAACATTTCCAAAAGGGAAAGATAAGTATAAATAAAATGAACATGGGAAAGAAATAGGAGAAGGAGGAAAGTTCAGCATCAAGGTAAGCAGGACACATGCAGAGGGATTCCGCATAGCTGTCATGTGGGCAAAAGGGAAGCGCTCTGTTCTGTGAGACAGAAGAGCTGGATTTTAGGTGCAGTTCATCCACTAACTAGATGTCACTAAGGCTTGATCTTTCTAGCTTGGTCATTTATAAAAGGTGCAGATCACATTTGGTTACTTTACTCTCTTTTAGTTCTGACAATTTAAGATTCCCTGTGGGCCAATCCAGGTTGATAACAGGCCAGTTCTCCTTGCACTGTGAGGATTGCTTTCAATCAGTTCTGGCTTACAGTCTCTCTCAGAACATCTTTTGACCATTAAACACCTTTCTGAGGGCTTGGAGTGTTTCATCTTAGGGGCTTCCTTTTCAAGAAAGACAATTCAGGGTATCCTGTGTGAAGTTGCCTTTATTAATCTCTTTGGAATTTTGAGGAAATATTTATCAATTCAAATCCTCCCAGTGAATGGGGTTCCATCCTGAGAGTAAGTTCAGCACTTATGGAGCCTCATTAATTCTTTTAGGCCATCAGAATTCCATTTCATGCTCTGATACAGTGTCATGCACCCTGTGGCCACTTCGTAAATGTTTGATGATGTCAACAGACAAAAATATGTTGTTGACAACAAAAGCTGAAGATATCATTTCAGGCCCTGAAGGATTCTGCTGAAATGGATAAGGATATAAACCAAGGGTTCTTAACCTGGGCTCTGTGAACTTCTTTGTGTACGTAGGTTTAATAGTTTGACAATTCTATCACAATATAATTGGTTTCCTTTGCAGTCCTATGGATTTTATTTTATGCATTTAAAAACATCATTCTGAGAAGGGGTCCAAAGGCTTCACTAAACTGCCGAAGTGACACAAGAAAGATGAGGAATTCCTGTACCAAACTCATTGAAAACCTCAGTACTACCACATGTACATTTCATTATCCTGATATTGACCTCGATTTTACTAATATTCCTAGATATACTCCTAACTTCACTTGCTCAGTAAACCTTCCTCCTTCAAATAATTTTGTGGTAGGATGAAAGAAAAAAAAACCTACGTGATTGAGGTGATGGGTCCCCCCTGGTTCATTGAAGAATTACATCAGAAATTGCTGCCAAAAAACTATTTTCAAATGGAAGGGAACACCCTTTTGCACTTTGTAATTCATGGGTGGACCACAAGAAAGTGAAAACAGCTAATGTCTATGGAACTTTGCCACTCACACATAGCAACGGCCTTGTTTTCAGATACAAAAATCATTATTTATTTTTTTTGATCCCTAAAGTGCAATTTTTATGCTGGGGGGAATTTTCTAGTATCTCAGAAACACAACGCCAAAATTTCAAGGTGGCTTTAATCCAACCTCTAAACTTAGAACAACAAAGTTGTGCACGCAATTTCAACAGTCAGTCTCCTCACCCTCTCTCCCACCCCCAAACTGATTTTGGCAGGTGGTAGCTAGAGGACTGAAAGAGGTCTCAGGCCTTGAGTTGTATGCTCAAAGGCCATCAGGAAAAGAACGCCCATTACTGTGCTCAAAATTTGTCCTGGCTTGGAAATATCTTGAGGAGAAAATCAGAGGCCTACAAATACACTACATTGTTTAGTCCCTTTCAGCATGAAGGGGAAATGGTTCTGGTCTTAGTTCCAGCTCTGGCTGGCTTTCTGACCTTGAGTCAGCCTCAGTTTTTCAATAAGTAACACAAAAGATAGCATTTGTCCTACTGTGTCCCACAATGACGAAGTCCATAAACAGTAGAAAATAGGAGAGGTATAAAAAAGCAAAAAATAATAATAGGGCATTTTATATTACCAGCCACCAGTTAAAGTTGATGCAAAGTGATATAGCAAGAGAGTCAATATCTGTCCTCAAGAACAGTGTGGGGGACAAAAAAAAAATCCTGTTAGAATCAATCGATCAGAATTATAGGAAAGAAAGAGTAAGCAAGATGTGGCTTTAATTTTTTCTTTAAAGAAATGAGGAGTCCAATAAATAAAAAGAATTGATATATTACGAATTTATTGTGAAGATCTTTATATTTTTTGGTGGTAGAAAGAGAAATGTAAATATAAATCCTGAGTATATGCCCTTTCAGAATTTAATAATCTTGTATATAAAAGTGGTCTGAAAATTACAAAATGCAAGGCAAATATAAAACTTTTTTTCATTCATTCTGGGCTGAGTTCCAGCTGTTTTCCTATTGATGGAAGGGTTAGATTTCATTCATCCTGCGATACACCACGCAGTTTTTGTGTCGCAGTTTTAGGAAAATGTTAGGAAGAATTCTGTGTCCAGTAGGGCTTATACTGTCCCCAAATGTAATTATAAAATGCTCTCTTCTGAAGATCTTTAAGCAAGGAAGAAGCCTACTTCTTTATATAGTCAGGTAAGCCCCTAAAAAGAAACTAATTGTGCACATATCTGCCTCACTTATATCCAGTTCAGGAGCAAGTCAAGACCTCACCCACATGATGTCATTGGTTCCCTTTGAGGACAAAGGATGAACCACAACATATTTTATCCCCTTTTCTTGAATGTAATGTCTTTGAGGGCAGGGTTTGAGTTCTCCCTCCCCTTCCCCTTATATTCATTCCCCAGTACCTCGTGTGGTGCCTTGTGTATAGTAGGCACTTAAATAAATAGTTGAGGAATTAATGAATAACTCCATCATGTTCGGTTTCACAGTAATATTGATTCACAGGAAGTAAGTGTAGAAGGAGAAAGGAACCAGGTTAGCACATTGTCCCCATAAAAGAATGTTGCCCAAGGCAGGGAAGTCCTATGAAACAAATTATCTTCCTGATATCTCCTGCTCCCTTTCGTAGTATACCCACCCTGAGAAATTTCACGCTGACTCCCCAGCCCAGACACAATTATTATGAATTGTTTCCGCCTCCACCATGCCTTTTGAATTTTGGCATTCTGATAAACTCTGGTTTGACATAGTCTGACTTCTGGTTTACTTTCTCTGATGGGAGTTTAGACCATACCCTCTTATCCTTTAGGGCTCTTCCCTGGTTCCCAATGACTTCCCTTTGTCATTAAGAGCAGGTCATCTCATCCCTTTAAGGCAAGGTCTGTTAGCCTGGGGGTCAATAAACTTAGAAAGAATTGATAACTATATTTCAATATGTGATTTCCTTTGTAATGCTAAGTAATTTTTTTTTTTTACTAATTATGCATTTTAAAATGTTATTCTGAGTAAAGGTCCATAAACTTTAACAGATTGCCAAAGGGATACACCACACACACACACACACACACACACACACACTCACATAAATCATGAACCCCATCCTAAAAAATTCAATATACAGGATCACTGGATCACTGAGCCTTATTTTGTCAATGAGATTTTTTTATTTTTTTCCACCAGAGTGTACTCCCTGCTGCTCCCTACTCAACCATTCTACATTATTTTTAGTAGCTCACTCCTATGTATTAGTCAGAAAAGTATTCCTAATATCTAACCCTTTCTTTGTTCTTAATAGAGGCAGGGAATTACTGATTCTATCTCTGTCAACATATTACTGGTATGACCATGAGCAAGCCTTAGTTTCACAAGCCTTTGTTTCCTCAGCTATAAAATAATGATGAAGAAAGGTTGGGCTAGGTTCTTAATCTTTTTTTGTGTCATGGACCCCTTTGGCAATTAAAAAAAAAGTTCACAAATCTCACACTAAGGATTCTTGGGAAAGATGGTCTCTAAGCTCTCTCACATCTCTAAATGTATGAACTTATGATCTCTGGGTCTTAACTCTTCACTCATATGGAGGACTGGCAAATTACCCCTCTCTTGAGGACCCAGTAAAAGTAAGCACTATCAAACCACAAACATAGATAAATATGATACTTTTGATAATGATCAAGAGTAGTATGTGATAAGGATACCAAATTATTATTTCTTAGAGAGGAGAAATATATTTTCTTTGCTTCTTCCCTACTTCGGGAAGGATTCTTTTATATATATTCTACACTCCTTTGCCTAGGGTTAGTGTTGACAGAAATCAATAAAGGGATCATAATCATAGATGTATATATGGAAGTAAACTTAAAGATTATTTGGTTCAACTCTCTCCTTTTACAAATGAGGAAACTGAGATCCAGAGAGAAGGGACTTGATCTAGGTCAGAGAGGTAACAAGTGACAGATTGGAGCCCAGGTTATCTGGCTGCAAATACAGCACCCTTTTCATTGTATCTAACTGCTTCTAATCAATTTAGTCCTGGACCTGGTGAATAGGAGCACCATGCCATCTGCCTATGCCCTCCATTCTGGAATCCTCCACCATTTGCAACGTTGGACCAAATACTCATGACTGGAGGGAATACATTGGCCCGGAGGATGCTGGCACAACCTCCTTCCTCACTCTCTCAGGCATTTGCAGAGAAAAGTGAGGTTTGCCCAAAATGCATAAAGGTTGAAATACTGATCACATCAGTGCCATGCCTTCCACAACCTGCCTTTCTCCCACCTTCCCACTCCTCTGTCATCAACACCTGAATATGTAGTACTTCAAAAGAATGACAACAAAAAAAGTCAGAATCACTTGTCTTCACTTTGAAATTTCTGAGATGCACCATGATCTAAGGGGAGAATCACAGGACTTGGTGTTGGGAGGCTTGCAGCATTTTGTGACTCAACCCCTCTGTGCCTCAATGTCCTCATCTGTAAAACAGAGATAATCACTCCCTCTATACTTCACAAACATGATTGAGAGGATCAAGTGAGATAGCATATGAAATTCATTGTAATTCAACTCCCTTTTATTTACTACCTACTATTGCCAGTCTGGAGGCAGTATGACACAGTGATTAAAGAACTAGACTAGGGGTAAGGAGTATCTGAGTTCAGTTCCTGCTTCTGAAACATACTCGCTGTGTGACTGTGGGTAAATCACTTAACTTCTCAGCAATCCATCCAATTCTTTAAGAATATCATCTGGTGTTGACTAGGATTGTTAAAAGAGGCTCTTTACCTGGGTGTTTTCCATGTAAATGAAATCATAGCCCCAGTCTCTATCCTTATTCTTACTCTTTCCCAAACCCTACCCTTATCTCATCCCTACCCTTTCCAATCCCATTCCTTTCCCTACCTCTATCCCCATCCCTAACTCCTTCTCTCTCTCAATGCCTATCTATAGTATCAACGTGATATTCACAGCACCTACAGTGGCTATGAATATGCTGGCATAATACTGAATCTCCACATGGAAGACAGAACTAAAACATTTATTCAGACACCAGAAAGCCAAATCCATCATAGTAACAAAGAAATCCATCATAGTAACCAAGAGGTCTATACACATTATCAGACCTTCCCACAAACACGCACTCACAATCCCAGCTGCATGCTTCCTTTGTCCTTCCTAGCTTTGACTAGTCTGACCAACTTCCTCTCAGCTCTGCTTATGCTCTGCCTCTTCTTGTTCCATGTGACTTGATTCCAGGGACTCAGGCTTCCATGGCATTTAAGCAGGTCACATGGCCCTATTAATAGATGGGAAAGATCTTCCCAATAAGAAGCAAAATTACCTTAACAATAAGCAAAAAATGCATTATCAATACACTATCTCTAGCCCCACCCCATCTCTGTCCCTCCCTATCTCTATCCTTTTCCCTTTCCCTATTCCTATCTTTATTCCTTTCCCTATCATTATCCTTATCCCTATCAGTATTCCTACCTTTCCCTGCCCTTATCCCTTTCCCTATGCTTGTTCTTATCCTTTTTCTTATCCTTATCCCTATTCCTACCCTTATTCAGTTCCCTATCCTTATCCTTATCCCCTTCTCTATTCCTACCCCTATCCTTTTCCCTATCTCTTGCCTACACTTATTTCTTTCCCTATTCCTATCCTTATTCTTTTCTATTTCCCTATACCAATCCCTACCTCTGTGCCTTTCCCTATCCCTAACTTATGCCTTTCCCAACCTTCTATCCCTACCCCTATGTACCATGCTAGGTGCTGGTGCTATATAAATAGTCCTTGACCCTAAGGAATTCACTTTTGTCTGGAACTTGAAAAAAAAAAATGAAATCGCTATGAAAAACATAAGATGCTTTCAATATAAGGAACCTTTTTTATTTCATTGAAGATTGCTTAGGATAAGCACAACATAAGGACAGTTGAGTTCAGTACAACCTTCCATTGTACAGTGTAGTTATACATGAATAGAAACCTATCTGTGATAGTTGGTTATTATTCTACAAAGGTTAGAACACTTTGGATGTTGAAACTGAAATCTCAGGGTGGTCTGCAGTCTCCTAGAAGAATCTGAGTGATCGGAAGATAAACTATGGATGAGCTAACTCTTTTGACTCTTGACCAAACACAGACGTTGCAGCTTTGGAAACATGCCCATCTCCAAAGCTTGTGTCAGAACAAAAGAATGGCAAATAGAGGATGGAACTGGATTTTTTTAAGGGAGCTCTCACACCTGGGCCTTGATGGCAAGGGGTTGAGGGGGAGGAGGAAGCTTTCTTTTTTTATGTTGAATTAAAAAACAATAACATTGAGCTGCATGTAGACATCCCTCCTCTGATAGAGCAAAACATCTTCAAGGGTAAAACAAAACACAATAAAACCATGTGTAATCCAATGTGACATCTGGGAGGAGACTGTATCAAGTTACTATCTGAGCGACTATCAAGCCATCTTTTCTCATGATTCAGAAGTGAAAAAGTAAACAGATGCATTCAGATGTGAACCATGTGCTGCAACATACAGCAGCAAGGCAAATCTCAATGGTGTCTTTGGGAGTGTACTCTATAGAATCTCCTTAGCTTCCAGGGTAAAAGACTATTATTGTCCTCTTGTTTGTCTAGTAAGGAGAGTCAAGGGCCACAGGTAGAGTGGGCCCAGGTATTAACATTTAATAATTAAGAGAGGAGTCATCTCAGCCATACCCTCAACTTTACTAGACAATGCAGAAGACTGAGAGTCTAATAGAGATCTCAGTTGACTCAGCAAATGCACACACAAAGGCATGGACAAATATACATAAAGAAACTGTTTATGGCAACTTAAAGCCTGACACAATAATTTAGGTTTTCAAATCAATTTCTGATGTTTATCTTTATGAGGCTGTTAGTAACATTACTTTTGATGTAATCTCCTCTATACTGCAATTGGGTGATGGCTGAATTCTGAGTTACAATGGAATGATTGTGCAATGTGCCATAAGATCCCCAAGATAACGTCAAGGTTAACTGCTGTATTCAAGCACCGAGTAATTAATAAAGTGGGTCCAGAGGCCAGGAAATAGTATCATCACTTCTCTCAGGTTGAAATTCAATAGAATTTGATTTCATATACCTCTGGAGGAGTTGTTCCATATAACTGTGGAATTAATTCACTCAAAATATATCATGAAGATGAATTCGTAACTTAAATATGGGAGTGACCTGAGAAAATAGCTGATTCTCTTCAGCTTCTAAGAATCACCAGCTGCACTTGTCTTCAAAGGTTTAATCTCCGGTCTTTAAGTGTTCAACTGTTGGTATTTGGTTATTCTGTTCAGTGCCTTTTAAATATCAAGAGTACATTTAGTAAAAGAAAAAAAAGTACTGGATTCAGAGACAGGAGATTTGGTTTTAAATTCATATTCTGCCACTCTGTGAGACTACGGACGAATTATTTCTTTGAACCCCAGTTTTTTTATTATCATGCTATAGGTAATATCCCCTCCCCTCCCCTCCCCTCCCCTTTCCTTGAACCTTCAGCCTACTGCACTCCAAAGCTCATGCACCATGAGACCCCTGCCCCCCTGCCTGAAGGTTGTTTTCTGGACCCTCCAGACTTCAGACTCATCAATAGTAACTGTTGCTGTTTCCCTCCCAGCATATCTTTCTTTTTGTTGACTCATTAAAGGGGCCATGCCCTGGCTACTTCTTAAACAGGTCTATTCAACGAATGGGCATTATCTCACCCTAAGTGAGTACCAACATAGACCTTGGTCTAAAGAGCTTAAGGTCTCCCACTGCACCTTGGGTCATCTCCAGTCATCCTAACAAATATCTGGTCACTGGATTCAGATGGCTCTGAGGAGAAGTGAGGCTGGTGACCTGTACAGCCCTCCCTCACTCAAAACAAAGTCAAGAGCAAGTTGTCATCATTTCTCTGATGGCGTGGTCTTCTTCGGCAACGAAGGACAAACACAACAAAAACAGTCAGGCTATATAGTATTCCTTTCCTATCTACCTATTATACCTGTACTTGGGGATCAAATCAGTTATCTGAATGTACATTATTTAGTCACCCAAGTATTAGCTACTATTATGCTAAGTGGCTGCCTTGCTTACCCGATTCACACACTGGGGAGAACAGAGGTACAATGGGCTCACCCGTCTGGAAACTCTGCTTAATAACCAGAAAGACGTAAGTTAAAGACCTGAGTAACTGTGGCTACTCAACACACTTCGAGAGAAACAAGGGACCAAATTCTGTGACTTGAATCCCAATTCATGGTATGCCTCAATGGAAATCTTTAACAGACTGGGAGTACTGTATACATGTCTCCTAACTCTGTGGGGATAAAAACAGAACAGTTTATTACCCTCAGCTTCTCGCCCCAACCCATATCCCATGGCTGATTCTGTGGCATCTGTATCTACAATCCAACCCTGAAATGGTAGTAGATGATACACTATACTGATAAGGCCAATAATCTACTAGAAAGCATACAGTGAATTAAGACCATCTTCTCTGTCCCTGACTCTAATTGACTATGTGATCTAGGAAAAGTCATTAAAGCACTCTGTGCTTTGGTTTCCTTCTCCATCAAATATTGTTAATAATGCTTGCACAACTCACCTCCTAGATTTATGATTGTTAGCCTCCAACAGAACAGGATGATACCCATGATGTATACAGATGTATATATAGCTATAAGGAACACTTATCACTTTCACCAGAATTCATGTTCTTGGAAACAGAAGGTATAAAAGCAAATGGTCTTTTTCCATGTCCCTGTTCAGGGTCAGCAGCTGGATAGATAGATAGATAGATAGATAGATAGATAGATAGATAGATAGACAGACAGATAGATAGATATCGATAAAAACATATAAACATATGTGCTTATATATATGCATATACACACACAAAATAGATGCAATGTGTGATATACATACATTATATATAATATATATATATGTCTAATTTCTAACCATCGTCTCAGCCACTTGTTCAGACAAGTTTAATCCCTTCAGTGTAAATTTCAGAACAAATTCACAAACTTACATTTATTTGTTCTATTTCATGATTTCTTTTAATAACACTGTTTTGGTATAGATCTTCTTTCTTGGACCCTCAATGATTAAAAAGAAAACTGGATGTAGACTGATTAGGTTTAATTAATTCCACCTAGATCTAAGCCAAATCCATTCTTAACTTCTCAAATCCACCACCCTGTCCAGATTCTGGCCTGTATTAGCTAGCCACCCCAGACCAAAAGACTGGAGAAATGTTCAAAGGAATAAATGGGTGAAATCCAAGAGGGAGCTTTAAAGGCAGACCATGGAAACCCAATGGTTGCCTGAAAAAACAACCTTCCCATTACATGTGTTTCCCCCACCTCCTAAAGACCCCAGGCTTAGTTACTATAAATCTGTCTCTTACCCACATAGTGTTGGAAGAATGTCTTTGAGGTAAGACCTATCACCCAAATAAACTTACTTTCTGGGACAACTAGGGAGTGAAAAGTGTTGGAACGAGCCTGGTGGCTGACATAAAAATGAGAAAAAAATATTTGGAGAAGGGGAGGAGGGGAGAGCCGAACTTTCTGAGCTGAGAGGGGGAATAGAAAGGGCCTTAGGTACATCCTGTCTGCTGAGCAGTCAACAGGCACTGCAGGCCTGCTTGCAGGCCAAGTGGGGTTGGAAAGCTCTAATTAGATTAGTGATGTTTTGCTAGAAGGCAGAAAGCTTAAAACATTAACTTTTTAAACAAGTACATCAGTTCTGAGTAAACATTATTCTTTTATTTAGTCGTATGGTCTGAGTCAGCCTATTTCCAGGACAGTGGTAATGCATGCGTTTGATTCCTGAATGCAAATATGCTTTCAATTTTACTATGCAAATAACCAGATTTTGGTATGCTTCTCCAGGGCTTTCAAATGGCTATTTGTGGCTCCCTTCTTATAGGATTTGGGGGATGGTAGACTGTTACTATTCCTCTCTAGAACTCTGCCATCAGGAGATGTGCTCTTTAATTTGAGACAGTTCTTACTCATAAGCAAGACCTTGATGCCTACTGAAAAGCAAGCTAGTCTTACAGCTAGAAAGATCTGAATTTCAGTGTTGTGTCTGATATATGTTGACAGTGAGACCCTGGGCAAGTCCATTAACTTCTCAATGCTCTAGCTAACTACGTAAGACTAGAAATTGCAGAGCAGCCATTGGCTTGCATTGGAGAATGAATTTTCTCATCTAGAAGTTCCTTATGACAAAATTTTAGGTCCAGATTCTACTCCTATCTTGTTTCTTCCATCGTTTAGAGCTATCTCCTGAAGATGGTCATGGGGAAAGCAGGGGAATGGTGGGGGAGGATGATGAAGACAGTAAATGACCTATGTGATCATTAATACTGGCATTACGGAATCCTTACCATTCATATCATGGGCTTCACAAAACCTCATGGGGCATTGTCTCCAATGATTTCAGATTAAATAAATGCCCATCCCTCATTCTAAACAGAAAGTACTTAGTCAAGAACTCCCTGAGAAGTTAGAACATCTTTCCCATCCTGTGAGAAAAAAGTCTCTGTGTCCCCTGGACAGCTGAGTTGGTGGCCTATGTCAGGGTTGGGCCAGAGCCCAGCTACTCCCTGATTATCCCAC
Source organism: Bettongia penicillata ogilbyi (assembly GCA_023548195.1). NCBI lineage: Eukaryota > Metazoa > Chordata > Mammalia > Diprotodontia > Potoroidae > Bettongia > Bettongia penicillata. The sequence continues at coordinate 16,149,699 of JAJHZJ010000089.1, read as the reverse complement.
AGCAGCATTCCCCTTAGTTTTCTAAAGAGAAACAGAAAAACTGCTTTGCCAGGAGTCAGAGGGGCTGATTATTCTAGGTGAACAGTTCTGCTACAGCTAGATGTCCCTGGAAACACTCTGAACAGTGAGCCCAGAACGAAACAGAGGCAAGTGTTCTTCCTTCTGAGCCTGGGACAGAACATCGCTCACTTACTTCTTAGAGCAGAGAGACAACTGGCTTAATGTCTCTGGCCTCAGTTTTTTTTTTTTCTCATTTATAAAATGAAGAAATTGAATTAAATGTGCTCTAAGTTCCCTTCCCATTCTAGATCTATGATCCAACGAGTTGTCTATCATTGTGAGAGCAGTCATGACCATTATTATCACCAATAAAGATATGGAAAAGGAGACACAGGATACTCATTACAAAGGAAGGTTTAGCTAGCTTAGTTGCATTTTTACCTAGAGATGAGGGAGTAAGGTAGATGACCATCCCAAACACCTAGATTTCTAATCTTTTATATTTTATTTATAGCACACAATGCTATCTTTTGTTGAGAAATAGTCAAGCGTATCCAGGAATAAGTCTTGGTTTCCTAACAGCAAAACTGTATTATCTCTGCTAAATATTTCTGCCCCTTACTGTTCATGTGATCCTCCATCAGTTGCACATGAAAAAATGCTTCCTGAATGGTGTGCATTAACTTTCAATGGGGCATATATACCTGAATCAAATTATAGACTTCAAATTTCTAGAAGGCACAAACAAAACTTAGAGCTGAGAAGGGTAAAAAAAAACCCAAAAACTTTTCTCCTTTTTATTATCCTCTTTTTTATTCTCTTTAGCCTCCTTTTCTTCTCTTTTTTTGTCACCATGAGTTTATAAGAACTCATAAGAAGTCAAGAATAGTCATTGATCAAAAACTGAACTATTCTATCAGACATGCTCTTACTCCATTATGGAAGATAGTGATTGTTCTCCATTACCCAGCTGAAGCAAGAGTTTAGGATATCCCCCAATAGTGTCTAGCTTTCCACAATTCTTTGTTATTGTAAGACAGTGCCTTGCATATAGAAAACATTTAAGAAATGTTCACTGAAGTGGAAATTGAGGCATTTTCCTCTAGGAATTTCTCTAACCTTATCTATATTTTCAATGTACTTTTTCTTGGGGTAATAAATTCTTCATTTATTACTCCTTGTGTAAAATAGCAGATCATGTAATCACAGAATGTTAAAGCTGCGAAAGCACTTAGAAATCATCTCATTTGAAATTCTCATTTTATTGATGAAGCTGAAATTCAGCAAGAACTTGATCACCTGTTTATTTCTTATTTGTTCATTCACTGCTTGATGTTAAAAACTGTCCATTATGACAATTCTTAGTATTGGGGGGATTCAAAGAAAAATGTGACAGTCCCTGGGTTCTAGTATCTTTCAGTCTAATTGGGGAGATGAGATATGTACACACAATATTAGAGTAACAACTCATTTTTCTGACAATTCCCTGGCAATCTCAACTACTTGATATAAAATAAAGCATTTTGAATAACTAGTATTGAAATAGTACTTTCAGGTGCAAATTATTAGCAACAATGTTCTGAAGTAAACATTCTATTATTATTTCCATTTTCCAGATTAACAAACTGATCCCCAGAAAAGTAAGTAGGATGCTGCGTATATAATATGCCAAAAGATGATAGTCCTATTCCTGTGTTAGTTGGTTTAGCTTAAATGCTTTTCTTTGTAAAAAGAAATGACCCTTGTATATAGTAAAAAAAAAAAATCAAAAACAAAAGAAAAAAACAAACCAAAAACAAGGGGCAACATTAAAACTTGGGTGGAAAAGGTTAAATGACTTCTCCAAGATAATATAGCTAGCCTGAGAGTCATACTTCAAATTTAGGTCTTCTGACATGAGATCCAGTATTTGGAGACTGTGTTTGCTCATTTTTTTAACCCCTCTATAGAAGGAATTTGAAGCATAGTTGGAAATCAAAAAGAATGCAAAAAGACATTTGAACAGCTAAAAGAGAGCACTAAGTTGATGCACTAAAGGAACAGACAATTCTAATTAATCTATTTGTTTAGATTTCCCAAAATATAGAAAATTAAAAAGAATGGAGAAGCTAAGGGGAGTCACAGTGGCTTTATTAAGACATGGCAGCTTAAAATTAAAATTAAAAATTAAGAGAAGAAAGACAAAAACTATAAAAAACAGACCAAAGAATTCAAAAAGCACAGTAGTCCATGACCAATTCTATAAAGGCAAACAGCTTTATACATATCAGAAATAAAAATCAGAGGGTATCACTGCATTACAGTACATAATTAATGCTTAAAATTACCTTGACCTGAATAAAAGTTAAATTATATTCAGTGTACACTGATTAAGTGTATCAGTTGTATAACGCATTTCTGAAAGATTTTCATTGAAAATGGTTAAAAGTTTTACAAGTGTTGATACTTGAAGGGATGATCTTTAGTTATCTGGAAAAATTACTCATGAATTATCAAGAACTGATAAACATGGTCCTACCATATATGACAATCAAAAAAGCAATCAGCAAGCATTTATTAAACAATTACTGTGTGTCAAGACCTGTGTTGGGTGCTAGAGATACAAAAATAAAAATCAACCTTTGCTCCCAAGGAGTTTGTATTCCTTAAGGGAAACAACATGTGCACATAAATATATGGAAAAGATATGTTGTTGTGAGGAAAGGATTTTGTATATATGTACATGTAAGGGCAAATGTATGTGTGTGTGTGTTTATATATGATCTACCTAATGTACATATATACCTCACATACACATATTCCATAGTTCTTGTGTATATGTGATTTTAACAGTGTAGGAGGCTCCTGTTGAAATACTTCTTCTACCAATCCAGACCAGTACCTTGTCAGCCATTTAAAGTCTTTGAATACTGACTGAGGATGTTGAGAGGTAAGTGACTTTCTCAGAGTGACAAAGCCAGTATGTGTCTGGAGAAAAACTTGAAGTTAATCTTACTGGTTCCAAGGCCACATCATAACATGTTGCTTTCATAAGCAAATGCAAACAAATTAAATACCAAGTAATTCTTTGAGTCAGGGAGATACTAGTAGCTGAGAGGATCAATAAAGGTCTCTTTTAAAAGGTGATACTTCTGCTCCACTTTAATAGAAATTAAGAACTCTGGTCCTGGTATGGACAGTTACTCATTTCCTTGACTGGGTGGCTCAGCCAATCTGCATTCACATAGACAGGGCTGGGATTCCCAGACATGAGTATATCATATGAATACTTCTTACACTTCTTTCTTAGGGTCCTGGGGCAAAATCTGGTGTGTGTGTGTGTGTCTGTGTGTGTGTGTGTGTGTGTGCGCGCGCATGTGTAGAGAAGAAGAGAAGGGTGAGAGAATATTCTCCTACTAGCCATTGTAGCTTATGAACACCCAATGGAGTGTTTTATGTATGTAAAATTAGTGACTATAACATCATTAACCAAAAATGTTTAACAATTGACTCTCTGAAAAAAAAAATATACCTATGACACTTTCAAATCTTCATTATTGATATTTTCTTCACCACTTTCTTAAGTTTAGAAATCAACAAAACAATGAATTATTCCCTTATTTCTAGTGTTTACTGGTTTCTGTGGTACAAAAAGACACGCTGCAAATTTAATAATCATGTCTTGCAAGCTGGTCCAAGCTCCAGCACAAGCTAGCTTGCTATGAACTTTTTTTTCTTTTGAGGCAATCAGAGTTAAGTGATTTACTAGGGTCATGTAACTTGTAAGTGTCTGAGGATGCATTTGAACTCAGGGCCCCCGACTGCTGGACTGGTGCTTTATCCACTGTATCACCATTAACTCTTAAACACAAAATATTTACTTTACAAAATAGCAATAAATAAGAATAACCATAGCATGTATTCACTTGAAGGCAAACCCAGAAATAATTATAGTTTTTATTTAATAGAAGAAAAAACAACTAGGAAAAAAACTCATACTATTTTCTCACAAGAAGGGGTGGGGGCAGAGCCAAGAACAATAATAGCAGGAATAATAGTAATAACAAATTAACAAAAATTATAATAAAAAAAATCATGTGCAAATCAGCTGATAGTCCTTAATTACCCATAGCTATTGTTACCTCAGTCATGGTTCTGCCTTCGAAAAGGTCCTCTCAGTAAATTCATTGAGGCACAGTGCTCAAAAGTCTTTATCTCCTTGACATTTTCTCTGACAGACTCTTCACACCTTGATTTTTATTATTTTTCTTACACAAATGTTCTTTTTCTGTTCCTTTAAGCAACCATATTGTTGACATCTAAAAGAGGAAGAACGTTAAGAAGCAGAGGTAAGAATGGGCTGCATTTCATTCATTAGGACATTCTGGACAAAGCCATATGAATGAAGGTAAAATGTTGTAGATAAAGTATGTCAAGAAGACCCATTGGGGAAGGATGTAGGATACGTAAAAAGGGCAAAATGTAAAATAAAGCTAGAAAAGTGGGTCAGAGCCAGCTTGTGAAGGACTAATAACAATAGCTTGATAGTTATTTTTCAGTAGTGTCCAATTCTTCATGATCCCAGTTAGGATTTTCCTGGCAAAGGTACTAGCATGTTTTGCCATTTCCTTCTCCAACTCATTTTATAGATGAGGAAACTGAGGCAATGGAGTTAAGTGACTTCCCTAGGGTCACATAGCTGGTAAGTGTGTGAGCCAGATTTGAACTCACAAAGATAAAATCTTTCTGACTCTGAAGTAGGTACTCTATCTACTGTGCCACCTAGCTGCCTGATAATAATATCTAGAGTCCCTTAAAGTTTTCAAAGAGAATTACTTAAGTTATTACATTCAATTTGGCTTCAAATTATAGAGAAGAGTTTATCTCTAGAGATAATAAGGAATATTTGGAATTTACTAAGTCCTGTAGTGACCTGGGTAGTCCTTTAGAAATGGTATTTTGGCAGCTGGTTGAAGGATACATCTGAGTGAAGAGACTTGAGGTAGGGACACCAATTAGGAGGATATTACAATAGATCAGAGAAGAGGTAATGAGAGGTGTGAAATATGATGGTGGCCTTAGAGGGGACAGGTAGGAGAGAAGTGAAGGTAGAATCAACAAGGCATACTTATGCTAAGAGGAATACAAGGTTGTTTCCATATGAATCAATCTACAATCTTTCTCAGACAAACTGAATGATTTTGTCCTTTGGAGGGAACAGTTTTTGGTTGATTTTTTTCCCTCTTTTGTCCCTTCTCTCCATAATTTTTCTTATCTCTCATATTCACTTTCCCCTCTACTTCAGTGCTGCAGGTTACAAAAGCACCATTTCCCTTCTCTCTGAGGAAAATATCTTTCTGAAATTACTGACTCCCAAAGACTTGAGAACCCACGATCTCTATGATTAAGCAAAAGTTAATTGCCTTTCATTTATGCCCTTGTTGCACTGTCTAAGAAAGAAGAAAAATAATGTTAATCTACCTGCTGTTATTAGGAACAATTATGGGTGTGTCTATACTTGTTCACCAAATCTGCATTATGACCAATAAACCCCCATTAGTCATCTAGCATTCAGAATTGCGTTATGGTTTGTTCATTTCAGCACCTAAGCTGGGTTAAGAAGTTCTTGATTCACAAAAGGGTGGGGAAGGTGGGTGGGTGTTGGCAGATGAAAGCAGTTTTACGTTTAAAAAAAAAAAAAAAGATGACTGGTGAGAAATAAATAAATAAATAAATGGTGTACAAACAGAATTTGTCCATGTTTCACAGAAAAACCAAGATGGAATAACTCCATACTAAAGTATAAATTATTCCTCTTTCTCCAGGGAAGTTTACTTCATAGCCCCTGCCGATGTCCCCTAATTAGAAACAGTTGGCCAAACCCTTTTTAGTAAGTTCCATCTTTTCAAAGCAGCAAATATTTGATATAAAGGCAGCCCAGAATTACAAACACCTGATCTCAGATTATGGGTTTTAGGATTCGGAAAGGAACACATCTTCCAAACCCCTTATTTTATATATGAGGAAACCAAGGCAAAGGAAAGGGAAATCACTTGCCTATGGTAGAAAGCGGTAGCACCAAGATTTGAGCCCAGATCACCTGACTCCAAATTCAGTGCTCTTTCTACTACACCAGCTATTCTCAAAGTATAATCCATAGATCCCTGGAGGTCTCCAAGGCTCTTTCAGTGGTAGGCAAAGTTGAAAATATTATTAGAATAGTACTAAGATATTATTTGCCTATTGAAATACTTCCCCCTTTTGCAAATTTATATCTGGGAGAGGACAGATTTTCTTCAATCAAAACAACGTCACAACAGATAGATTACATAAGCAGATAAGACAATTCAACTGGTTTCTATTAAATATAATATTGAAGAGATTTGAAAAAGTATCGGTCAAACACTACTGCTCTTCTCACTATTTTTTTTTTTTTAATTTGCTCCTATATCTGTGAATGATCAGTTCTCAAACATCCCAATCCCCCAAAGGAACCAAAGCTCTTGACTCCAGTAGAAGCATCAGGTCCCCACTCACCAGCCTCTGGCCCTGAATCTATATCTATCAGCACAGGAGCTGGGGGGGAGGTTTTGCTCTTACTGCCAAGGTAAAATATTTCCAGCAACCTGAGCTGGTACTCAGTCTAAATTTTCCTGTAAAAGCAATATGTTTTATGAGCAATAAGTGCTTTCTTTCTTCCTCCCTCTCTCCATTTCATCCTTCCTTTCTTTTTTCTTTCTTCTTTCTATTATTACTACTACAATTACCACTATTAATATACTCAAAACTATTAATTAAATATTGGCTGTTAGGGAGCTAATCTGCAAGCCTCATCATTACGTATAGAATTTTTCCATAGGTAAATCTGTTGTTGAACTCAAGCTTTCCATTTCAGCGTTTCAAAGGCTCTGTGATCTCATCAATGCAGCTCTTGTCTCTAAATATGCAAGTTATAATCCTTTCATTCTATGCTACTCTTGTCCACATCTTTACATAATCCCTGAACAAAGTAGAGGTTGGGAAACAAGGTTGGGGGTCTACCCAACATTCTTTTTTAATAAAATATTTTATTTTTCCCAATTACATGTTAAAATAATTTTGAAACCTTTTTAATAAAGTTTTGAGTTCCAAATACTATACCTCTCTCCCTCTCCTGTCTCTTCCCTGAGAAGACAAGACAAGAAATTTCATATCGGTTATATGTGTACAATTATGTAAAACATTTCCATATTAGTCATTTTATACAAAAAGAGTCCAATTTTTAAAAAAATGAATAAAGTGAAAATAACATGTTTCAATCTTATTCAAACAGTATCTCTTCTTTCCCTAGAGGCAGATAACATGGGTCATCATAAATCCTTTGCAATAGTCTTGGATCACTGTATTGTTGAGAATAGTTAAGTCATTCACAGTTCTTCATTGTACAAGTTTGCTGTTACTGAGTACAACATTCTCCTGTTCTGATGACTTTACTTTGTATCAGTTCAGATGTCTTTCCAGGTTTTTCTGAAAGCACCCTTGTCATTTCTTATTACACAATAATATTCTATCACAATCATATGCCAAAGGCTGTTTTGCCAACCCCCAGCCAATGGGGATCCCTTCAATTTCCAATTCTTAGCCACCACAAAAAGAGCTAATATAAATATTTTTGTACAAATAGGTCCTTTTTCCTCTTTTTTATATCTTTGAGATATACACGTAGCAGAGGTATTGATCAATTAAAGGGTATACATAGTTTTCTAGACCTTTGGGCATGGTTCCAAACTGCTCCACAGGATGGTTAGATCATTTTACAACTCAACCAACAATGCATTAGTCTTCCAATTTTCCCACATCCCCTCCAACATTCATCATTTTCCTTTTTTTTGTCATATTAGGCAATTTGATAGGTGTGAGGGGGTATCTCAGGGTTGTTTCAATTTTCATTTCTCTAATCAATAGTGATTTAGAGCATTTTTTCATGTACTGTAAATGGCTTAATTCCTTCATCTGAAAATTGCCTATTCATATCCTTTAATCACTTATCAATTTGGGAATGCTTGTATTTTTATAAATTTAACTCAATCTCTATATGTTTGAAAAATAAGGCCTTTATCATGGATAACTGTTGCAACTCCTTCTTTTGCTTTAATTTTAATTTTGGTTTCATTGGTTTTATTTATGGAAAAACTTTAATTTTTATATAATCAAAATGATCTATTTCATATTTTGCTATGCTCTCTACATTTTCTTTGCTCCTAATTTTACATAACATTTTTGATGCCTTGCTCTAGATTCCCTGACATTGTGTGATAGGGAGCATTGATAAGTTAGCATTTGCTTTCATCAAGAGACTAGTATAACTTTTCCAATTATACATTTTTCTGGCGACTTTATGAAACTTTTCCTTTTTAGTTTTTATTTTGAATGTGTACAGTCTTCTCACAGTCAGCATTGGCCTCTCTGGTGCATTTCAGGAGAAGTGGTAAAGTTGATATCTACTGAGGAACAGACAACAAGCCAGGAGAGCAGTGACCACAGCTCTCCTTAGAACATACCAACTTGGAAGCAATTAAAATCCACAGACCTACCTCTGAAAACAGTAGGAAGAAAGACTTGAGAAGTTTGGGACAGTTTCACTTCCATCCTGGCAGCAGAGCCCACCTTTGGCATAAAGTTCAAAGTCAAGCAATAGGTTGTAAAAATGAGGAGACAAAAAGAACACTAAAAGAACCAGACCACAGAAAATTACTATGAAGATAGGGAAGACCCAAAGAGACAGGAAGACACAAACTCAAAAAACAACAATAGCATACGAAGTTTTATACATGCAAATACATGGAAAGTGTTGAAGAAAAATGTGAATAGGTCACAGACTCAAAAAGAATTCCCAGAAGAGCTCAAAAAATTTTTTAAAAATCAAATAAGAGAGGTAATGGGAATATTGCAAAAAGAAATGAGAATGATGCAAGAAAATTATGACAAGAGAGTCATGTGTGTTCATCCTTTGTTGCCAAAGAAGACCATGCCAACAGAGAATTAATGACATGACTTGCATTTGACTTTGTTTTGAGTGAGGGAGGGCTGTGCAGGTCATCAACCTCATTTTCCCCCCAGTGCCATCTGAATCTAGTGACCAGATATTCATCAGGATGACTGGAGATGACCCAGGATGAGGCAATTGGGGTTAAGTGACTTGCCCAAGGTCACACAGTTAGTGAGTGTCAAGTGTCTGAGGTGAGATTTGAAGTCAAGTCCTCCTGACTCCTGCACTGGTGTTCTATCCACTGTACCATCTAGCTGGCCCTGGAAAAAGAGTCAATATCTTGATAAAAGAGACACAAAAATAAAAAAAAATACATCTTAAGAAAACAAGTTGACTAAATAGTAAAAAGGGCACAAAAATCTACTGAAAAGAACAGTGTCTTGCAAAGCAGAATTGGCCAGATAGGAAAAGAAGTAAAAAAAATTCACTGAAGAAAGTAGTTCCTTAAAAATTAGAATTGGATAAGTGGAAACTAATGACTCCATGAGACACCAAAAACTACAAAACCTAATCAAAAGAATGAAAAAATAGAAGAAAATTTGAAATATCTCACTGGAAAAGCAATTGATCTGGAAAATACATCAAGGAGAGATCATTTAAGAATTACTGGCTTACTTGAAATATATATCTATATCTATCTATCTATATGTATATATCTATATCTATATCTATATATCTATATCTACATATATATATGGAAAACCACCTTGATATCCTAGAGGCAGAGTGTAAAATAGAAATTGAAAGAATCCATGAATCCGAGAGAGAGAGAGAGAGAGAGATCTCAAAATGAAAATTCTTACAAAATAGTAGAGCCCAAATCCAGAGCTTCTAGATTAAGAAGAAAATATTATAAGCAGCCAGAAATAATTCAAATATCATGGAGCCATAGTCAAGATAACCAAGATTTAACAACTGCTACATTAAAGGACTGAAGGGTTTAGAATACAATATTCTAGAGGGAAAAGAAGCTAGGATTACAATCAAGAATCACCTACCCAGAAAAACTAAGTATAAATCTTCAGAGGAGAATATGAATGTCTAATGAACTGGAGTACTGTCAAGCATTCCTAATGAAAACACCGGAGCTTAATAGAAAATCTGACATTCAAACAGAAGATTCAGGAAAAATACAAGAAAGGTAAACATAAAAGGGGTAAAAAAAACCCAAAAACCAATAAGGTATCAATAAATTTAGGCTGTTTCAATTCCTACATGGGAAAATTCTTATAACTCCTAGGAACTTTATTATTATTAGGGAAGTTAGAAGGAATATACATTGACAGAGGTGTATGGTATGATTTCAAAAAATAAATTTAAGGGGTAAGAAAAAGGAATGCACTGGGAGAAGGGGGAAGGAAAAGGTAGAATGGGGTAAGTTATCTCATCTAAAAAGGCACAAAAGAAAGAGCTTTTACACTGGAAAACAATTGGAAGGGGTGAATAAGACTTGAACTTTACTCTCATCACAATTGGCTCAAAGAGGGAATATAATAAACAGTCATTTGAGCATAGCAGCCAATCTTACCCTACAATCTTACCCTTCCTACAGGGAAGTGGGGGGAGGGTAAAGGATAAGAGAAGCAAGGTGGAGGCTGACAGAAGGCAAGGCAAATTAAAGGAGATAGTGGTTAGCAGCAAATTTGAGATAGTGGTTAGCAGATTTATGAAGAGGAATGGATTAAAAATACAGAAGAAAAGGATTTAATGAGGGAAATAACATGAAAAAAACCATTTAGTAATTACAACTGTAAATGGGATGAACTCACCCATAAAATAGAAACTAATGCAATAATGGATTAAAAAACAGAATCCAACGAATGTTATTTACAAGAAACACACTTGAAACAGAAATTCACACAACAGAAAATAAAAATGAAGGACTGGAGCAAAATCTGTTTTGCTGCATCTGAGGTTTAAAAAAAAGGCAGGGGGAACAAGCAAAAAAGAGACCTAATTAAAATATAAACAAGGACTCTCCTTTTGCTGAAAAGTACAATGAAGTAACATCAATTCTAAGTTTGTATGCACCAAAGCACAGTATCCAAATTCTTAAAGGAAAAGTTAAATGAGTTCCAAGAGCAAATATACAATAAAACCTTATTAATAGAAAACCTTAACATCCCCCTCTCAGAACTAGATAAACCTAAACACAAAATGAAAAAGATAGAAGTTAAGGAGATGAACAGAATTTTAGAAAAGTTAGATATAACAGACCTCTGGAGAAGTTAAATGGGGATACAAAGGAGTATACCTTTTTCTCAACCGTACACAGCACCTTAACAAAAACTGCCCATTTATTAGGGCATAAAAACCTTACAAAAATGCAGAAAAATAAAAATATTTAATGTATCCTCTCCAGACATAATGCAATGAAAATTACATTCAATAAAAGGTCATGGAAAAATGGAGTGAGAGTTAATTGAAAACAAAGTAATCTAATCCTAAAGAATGAGCGGGTCAAAACGCAAATCATAGAAACAACAAATAATTTTATTAAAGAGAATGACAACAATGAAAAAAATTATGAGATGTAGTCAAAGCAGTACTCTGGGGAAAATTTATATCTTTGATTGCTTACATCGACAAAATAGAGAAATAGAAGAGCAATGAATTGGGCGTGCAATTAAAAAAAATAGAAGAGGGACAAATTAAAAATCCCCAGTCAAAACATCAAATCGTAAATTCTGAAAATGAAAGCAGAGTTTAATAAAATTGAAATTAAGAAAACCATTGAAGCAACAAATAAAACTAGCAGCTGATTTATGAAAAAATGAAATAAAATATTGGTTAATTTTGCTTTAAAAAAAAAGGATGAAGAAAACTAAATTCCCAGAATCAAAAATGAAAGGGTGAATTCACTATTAGTGAAGATCAAATTAAAGCAATTTGAGGAGCTATTTTGTCCAATTATGTGCCAACAAACCTGACAATCTAAGTGAAATGGATGAATATTTATAAAACTATAAATTGCCTAGATTAACAGAAGAATAAGCAGAACACTGAAATAGCTCTAATTAAAAAAAGAAATAAAACAAATCATAAATGAGTTCCCTAAGAAAAAATCCCCAAGGCCAAGTGGATTCACAAGTGAATTCTACCAAACATTTAAATAATAATTAATTCCAACTGTGGCTGATCAGACTAATACAAACTGGGGATGCTCTACAACAGGTTGTACACAAATATTCCATGTGAACATTTGTGGTGGATTCTCTAAATTTGCACGTCTTGCATTTCTTTTGAGCTACTTCAATTCTGCTTTGCTCATCGAGCATAGCACCTGCTTTGATAAGGACACACCATGCTGGGCAGTCCTGTGCCAGTGTCTTCCATGTCACGCAATCAATTCCAAAGTTCTTAAAAGAGACCTTGAGAAATGTCCTTGTATCCCTTTTTCTGACCACCATGTGAGTGCTTCCCCTATATGAGTTCTCCATAAAATAGTCTTTAGGTAAACATATATTTGACATTTGAACAAGGTAGCCGGCCCATACAAGTTGCACTTTCTGCAGCAGAATCTGAATGAATAGCAGTTTAGTTCTAGAAAGGACCTCAATGCTGGTATCTTACCCAGGTGATCTTCAGTATCTTCCTAAGACTATTCAGATGCATGCCATTCAGCTTCCAGGCATGACTCTGGTACACTGTCCAAGTTTCACAAGCATGCAACAATGAGGTCAGCACAATGGCTCTGTAGTCCTTAAGTTTGCTAGTCAATCTAATACTTCTTCTCTCTCACACTTACTTTGGGGCCCTCCAAACACTGAGCTAGCTCTTGCAATGCATGTGTCAACCTCATTATCAATATGTACATCCCTGGAAAGTATACTGCCAAGGTAAGTGAACTTATCTACATTACTCAAAGCTTCCCCATTTACTGTAACCAATAGTTCTATATATAGATGGTGTGGTACTAGCTGATGGAACACCTGTGTTTTCTTTGGTAATAATTGTTAGGGAACAGAGAATAAGCATTTGTCTAAGCAAGGGTCCTCCTTTGGGGGGATTGCCCATTTGCAAGAATGTAAAATTAAAAAAATAGATGGCTTAGGAGGAGAAAGTGAGGCTGGTGACCTGCACAACCCCCCTTACTCAAAATAAAGTCAAGTGTAAGTCATATCATCATTTCTCTGATGTCATGGTCCTCTTCCATAATGAAGGATGAGCACAACAAAGGTAGTAGATTACAACCTTTCCAGGAGCAATAGCAGAATTGATTTGATCAATGATGGTTCATGGTTTCAAAAATTCTGAGTACATAAAGTGAATAAACTGTTCACAACTTGCTTGTTTAAAAATACTACACTGGATCACCACACAGTAAAAAAACCCTACAAATATTCTTCTTTTCTAAATTTGTTTTATCTCAGCTTCAGAGGCTGCTTTGAGTGCAAAATCATCTGCAAAAAAAAAAAAAAAATCATGTACCAACACTTCCTCCATTTTAGTCTTGGCTTGCAGCCTTTTCAAGTTGAAAAATTTACCATCAGTGTGGTGACTGACTGATACTGTGTTAGTCCTCACTGAAAGCACCTGACAACATGAGGTGAAAACATCATGCTAAAAACCATGGGAGAAAGCACACAGTCTTGTTTTACTCCATTGGTGACTGGGAAAGTATGAGAACATTGTCCGTTATCCAGAACCCAGGCAAGCATACCATCATGAAATGGATGTACAATACTGATAACCTTCTCAGGGCATTTAAATTTTGCAACAATTTTCCATTAGCCTTCATGATTGACAGTATCAAAGTATTTGGTCAGATCCACAAACTTTGTGTACAGACCTCTGTTCTGCTCCTGGCATTTCTCCTGGAGTTGTGCAGCAAACATTATATTGATCATTCCTTGACCTTTTCTAAAGCCACACTGGCTCTCAGGTAGGTGACCTGAGTGACCATCTTCCAGGAGAAGCATCATCTTATTAAGGAAAACTCTGACCAGAATCTTCCCAACAATGAATAAGAGAGAGACCCCACCCATGATTGTTGCAAGACAATTTATTTCCTTTACTTTTATAGAGATAGACAATGGCAGCCTCCTTGAACTCCTGGTGGATAACCTTCTCTTGTCATAGAGTCTGGAAAATTTCAGTCAGTTTTTATATGAACAATGGATCCCTCACCTTGTAAATCTCAGCTGGAATAGAATCAGTACCCAGTGCTTTGCCACATGAAAGGCCGTTAATGGCATTCCAAACCTCTTCTTTGGATGGAACTTCAACTAGGGAGGGATTGATTTCAATGTGAGGTAAATGGTCAATGGCCTCAGCATTGATTGATGATGGTCTGTTGAGAACACTACGGAAGTGTTCAGCCCATCTCTCTAAGATCACATCCTTATTACTAATCAATGTTGCTCTATCAGTATTGAGTATCTGAGATGTGTCATAGATCTTGGGTCCATAAAGAACCTTCAGGGCAACATAAAAGCATTTTGGATTGTTACTATCAGCATAAAACTGAATTTCATCTGCCTTCTTACTGAGCCAAGAATCCTGCATCTCTCTAAGCTTTCCTTGTACTTTACATTATTATGGAATTAAATGTTGCCTTCTTAGAAATGGATGAATTATCCTGCTGGTAAACCCTGTGGTGTATTGTCTTTCATTTAGGAGTTTCTTAATTTCCTCACCCTTTTTGTGAAACCAGTCTTCATGGTTGTGAGAGTTCTGACCCACATAAGCAATTATACCCTAAGTCTCAAAGTGGCCCACTCCTTTTCTTCTCCACTCTTACCAACTGTGTGTTGGCTCAACTTTCCTTCCAAGTTAGCAACTATTTCCACTCAGAGAGTTTCTAATTTGTTGACATTAATTCTTCTGGTAGTCATTTTGCCTTGGAGTCACCACTTTTTTTAAACACAAATATTTAGATTGGAGAGGATAAATCTATAATCAGTCCAGTCGTCTTGCCACAGATTGACTTTGTCTATCTCACAGCTTGTCTGTCTCTTCTCCTTACGATCACATAGTCTATTAAAGCCAATACTTGCTGTGAGGGTACATCCACAAAGTTTTATTGCATTTAGATAAATGAAAGATGGTGTTGGTGATGAGAAGATCATGAGGTGCACAAGTGTTCAGTAGTAGATAAACATTGTTGTTGACCTTTTTGACTCCATTCCTCCCATGGACTTCTTGCTATGTCTGGTAGACTGAGTCTACTCTAGCATTAAAGTTATCCAGAATTAAAGGTCATCCTCTTTGGCACATTGATGATGAGGGTCTTCAGGTGTTCATAAGATTTTTCTTTGACCACTTCAGGGTTTGTCATGATGGGAACATATACACTAATGATGGTGGTGTTTTCCTGCAAGTGGCAATCACATTGTCATGAACCTATCTTTCAGTCCTTTTGATTGAAACTCTTACACCAGCTTCACAACACTCCCCTTCACTGTAGCCACTCCAGAAAAATGTGTATCTGCTTCAGCTTCAGTAAGTTAGCCTTCATTTGCCAGCTTTGCTTCACTCAGGGCTGCTATTTGGAAGTGATACCTGCTGAGTTCTCTTACAACAAAAGCTGTTCCTCTTTCAGGTCTACTTAATTTTGTGTTGTCTATAAGTGTGCACACATTTCATGTGCTGATGATGAGTGGAACTCCTTTGCAAAAGTTTTGTACATATTTTTGTGTTTCAACCACAGGGATCCCAAACTAACATTATAATCAAGCCAGGGTTGGGTATCTGGACAATTTTAGGACCATCTTTTCTAGCTCCTTCCTCACCCCAGAAGGTGAGTAGTGCGATCTTTAAAAGCCTTCTCAGACACCCAGGGGGCTGTCAAAATCCACTGCTGCTTCCAGTGAGAAGACAATGACTACAGTTCCCAGTGCATCCAGATCTGCTGCATCATCACTTGTCTGTCACCACAGGACTTTGAGGTAAGTAAAAAGGTATGGGTGATGTCTTTTTATTCATGCATAAATTGGGTTTAAGTGAGGCAGAGTTCCATGAAGTCATTGGCTTTGCTCTCTCTTCCAGAGTCAGCACAGTCCAGTGGCAGGACAGAGTCAATTTGACTGGTGATGGCTTGAGATATAGTGAGTGCACTGGCATCTTTGATGTCTGACCAAGCTGTAAGCACCCCACAGTGCCTGCTTCAGTTGCCTTCTTGGCCATTGGAATAAAATGTTCTCATCTGCCCATTGAATCAGAGGAAGTTTTCATATGCTTGGGGCAATATCTCCCTAATTCACTGAAGCGTTTGAGACCCCTCGGTTACCCTCAATCTGGTTTAGCCCATCAGGTGAAATGGTTTACTGGGGTGTGGCCACTGTGCATGCTACAGCTCCTTGGAGCCACAGGTGAATATTAGGTGGATCAGGTAGACACTAAAGATGAAAAGCAGCCCTGAAAAGTACTCAGTAGCACTTACAGCAAAGGTACTCTGGTACTCACACCAGGTCTTCCCTGAACACACACTATACTTCAGGTAGACAATGCATAGTAGTAGATTACCATAGTAATCTACTGTTTGACAAACTCAAAGACCCACAATTTGGGGACAAGAAATCACTGTTTGACAAAAATTGGTAGGAAAACTAGAGAGTAATTTGGCAGAAACTAGGTAGAGACCAGTATCTTATACTATATGCCATGATAATGTCAAAATGAGAACATGATTTAAACATAGAGTGATATTATAGGTTAATTAGGCACACATGGGATATTTTACCTGTCAGATTTAAGGATAAAAGAAGAATTTAAGACCAAACAAAAGACAGAAAGCATTAAGGCATGTAAAATGGATAATGTGAGTTACATCAAATCAAAAAGGGTTTGTGCAAACTAAACCAATGCAGGCAAGATCAGAGGGGAAGCATTTAACTAGAGGAAAAATTATAGTTTCTCTTGACAAAGGCCTCATATATAGAGAATATATAGAGAACTAGCTCTCATTTATAAGAGTACAAGTCAATCTCCAATTGATAAATGGTTAAGAGACATGAGCATGAAGTTTTCAGAAAAAAAATAAAAGCTATGTATAGTCACATGAAAACATGTTCAAATCAATATTGATTAGAGGAATGAGCTACTAGTTCACACCTATCAAATTGACTAATATGCAAAGAAGGAAAGTGATAAATGTAGAAGATGTGGAAAAATAGGGACACTAACGCATTGGTGATAGAGTTGGGAACTGATCCAACCATTCTGGAGAGCAACTTGCAACTATGCTCAAAGGGGTATAAACTATGCATACTCTTTGAACCAGCTATTTGGTCTGTATCCCAAAGAGATTAAAGAAAAAAGAATATGGACTTACATGCACAAAAATGTTACAGCAGCTCTTTCCACAGTGGCAAGGAAATGGAAATTTAGGGGATAACCTTCAACTGGGGACTGGCTAAACAAGGTGTAGTATATGATTTTAATGGAATACTATTGTGCTGTAAGAAATGATGAGCAGGTGGATTTCAGAAAACTGAACTTACATGAACTGAAGATAGATGTGAGAAGAACCAGGAAAACACTGTACATAGTAACAATAATCAACTGTGAATGACTTGGCTATCCTTGGCTGACCTAAAGTAATTCTGAAGGACTTATGATGAAAAGAATGCTGTCTGCCTCCAGAGAAAGAACTGATGGCATCTGGATATAGATTGAAACATACTTTTTAAGCCTTATTATTCTTATTTGTTTTGTCTGTGTTTTCTTTTGCAACATGGCAAATATGGAAATATTTTCCATGGCTGCACATATATAATTTATATAAAATTGAGAAGGCAAACAATGGATGGAGGGAGAGGATTTAGAAACTAAGTTTAAAAGTTTTCATTTATATGTAATTGAGAAATAGTAAAATTAAATTAAATGTTTCTTTTTTTAAAACAAAGATGCCATCAAAGTATATACAGATTATTACCATAAATTTTGCTGAGATGGGAAAGTCAGTGTATAACCATTCTCTGAGTCACCTTTTTCTGGTAACAATAAAGACCTCAATTTTTTTTTCAAGAATTTGGTATTCAAAACTGATCATAAAAACTGATGTCTCATTATCCTACACCACAGAGTTCTTTTGTCTATACTAGGTTGAATTGCTTCTCCCATTGTTGTAACTTTATTTCTGCTTCTTAGTGCAAAACACTGATAATAATGTTGGGGTTCAATTGTGGTGGCTTTACTGCTATAAACAGAAAAAAATATTAGACACCTTGACAGAACTCCATTTTCCATCAGTTTGTTTGTTCTCCTTCCTATTTTATCCTTATATGCCCTGGGATGATTTTGGCTTAGTTGAAACTTTCACAAAACTTTCTATAAATATATTTTTCCTGTCACTACTTCTCACTGTTTGATGAGATGATACTTCTCACATTATTTCTACAAATGAGTTCATATCCCCTAAGTGTCATATTTTTCTTCACTGAAAGGAAATCACATATTTGGTAGATGAAGCAGTTTCTAGATTGTGTCAGTCTCCTTGTTGTGGTGATCAATTTACATTGGTTAAACTGCCTTAGGATGCGATTATAGTATATGCCAATGTCTGTTCTTTTATCCATTTTCCATTTTTGAGTGTTGACAACTTGATTAAATAGGTCAGACTAGAGTTGTCTCAAATGCACACTACATATTTGCATTTTTATTCTTCTGATTTGGTATTGATTTTGAATTCTAGTTCACTCATATTGTTGATTTGGCTATGACTTTACCATTAGGAACCAGTCTTTGATTATATATTAAAATATAATTATTTTCATTTTTGTATGTTATTTTGTATTCAAACTGTCAAGTTTTCTCAACTCTCTTTGTTAAAAAAAACACTGGGTAATTCATTAAATCTTTTAGACACCTAAATTCAAGAAATATTTAGTAGGATTAATTATTTTCCTTGTACTGGGTTAGGTTCTAGGGGATATAAGAGAAGTGTTAGGGACTGTTTCTATCCTCCATGTTTTTAAGATGAAGTTGGAGAGAGAAGGAATAACTTAAGATAGTATATAATTAATTATTATATTGTATGATGAAGATATTAAATGCATTGTCTCTTTCCAGAGAAGGGAGAGATCAGTTCATTCATTAATTCACCTTTTCAAGATTGCTTAAGGGGTAAACTTGAAATGAAAGATTGGATCTAGATTATGGAGACAGTTAAATATTGGATAACAGGCAACAACGTGCAAATTATACTCTATATTAGAGATGATGAGGAGCCACTAAAGATTCTTCAGCTGTGGAATTAAATGATCAGGATGATGCGGGAGAAGTACTATTAGGGTAGCAGTTCACTGGATGGATTGTGTAAAGAAGGGACTGGAATAAGAAGACCAATTGAAAAGCTATTATAATAGTATAGGCAAGAGAAAATGAGACCCTAAACTAGTTTAGCAAGGGGAAATCAATAGAAAGGGATAGATGCAAGAAATATAGATTATTGGTTCCAGGAAACAGGAGATGAAACATATCTCTCTCCTTTGGGGGTGTGAGAGAAGATACCAGATGCTGGACATTGATTAAGCTAAAAAACTCTTGCTATGTTCATTTTGCTTAACTCTATTTCTTTGATAGAAAGGATGATTCCATAGGATGAAGTTACTTATAGGGAAATGATTGTAGTGTTCAAAAACAAAAGTCATCAATAATTTCTTTTTAAAAAAGAAACCGTAGAATTAGAATCAAAAGAACTAGGCAACTTATTGAATGTGGAAGGTGAGGAATAGGGAGGAACAGGTTACAAAGCATGAGTGACTGGAAAAATAGTATTAACACTGACAGAAATAGGGTGGACAACTGAAGGGTTAGGTTTCAGAAAAATGGAAGATGCTTTAAGTTGGGGCATGCTAAGATTGTGGGGCCATGGTACCAAAAGATGCTATAAAACAGGAAGCTGGAAATTATAGTTTGGAAGTGGAAGAAAATATAAGGGATGGAGATAAAGTTAGTAATCATTTGAATAGTTGCAGAAAAGTCATCTACATGTAAATGAATTAGGGAATGAGAGATACTTTTTAATATTACTTTTAATTAATATTCACATTTTAAATGCTAGTTAAATTCTGCTCTCTGCAGCATTTAAGCATTTATTTTTTTGATAACTCAACTTATATTTGAAGGTTAAGAGCAGGGGGCCCCATTTTTAAATGTAGACTATGGTATGCAAATGTCTTATTCAGGCTCTGCAAAGATGTAGTAGCTAAAGATTAGATAACTGGAGTAGTTTGGAGAAAGTCTCATAGAAAAGACTATAGTTCTGTTGAACCCAGAAGATCATAGGATTTAGGCAATTAGGGAGACACATTCCCAGAAAAAAGAGTGAAAAGATGGAAACAGGAGAAACATGGGAGTCATAGTAACTTTTACAGAGATAAGGTAATGCGTAGTGAAATTAAAGAATACTGCTTTTGAAGTCAGAAAGATCTGGATTAAATTTCTAGCTCTGACAATAATTTGTTGAGTGACCATGAACAAGTGGTATTACCTTTCTGGGTTTCAGTTTCCACTTCATCAAAACTGGTATAATATTACTTGAAATAAGAACACACTTCACAGCATTGTTATGAGTTGGACCTATTATTATTCCTTAACCAATCCAATAGACATGTATGACATGTTCTATGTGCAAGAATTATGGATGAAAAGATGATTTGTTTTAATTTAAATTTTAAAAAATGGACTATTGGCAAAGAAGATACTGGATATTAAAGGACCAAAATTAAAAACAAAAAACCCCAGCATAATAAAAGAAAAAAGCCTTAAAGAATTAAAAAGGGCCTCAGCAACAGCCAACTTATACCTGAAAAGGAATTGCACTACAATATGTATAACAAGGGAATAGCCATGATTTTACATGAAGATTTCTAATATGGAGGCAACTAACTCCCACTTTTGGTTAGCTCCAAAAGGTGTATTAAGTTTGTCCTGACATCAAGTGTAAGTTTGCCTCTTTATTACTTTCATTTTTTTACTCCTTGTTCTTCCTTCTGAGACCAAATAGAAGACACCTGATCTTTCTTTTACATTATAAATACTTGAAAATAACTATAATGTATCTAAAAAATAAAATTAAGGGGTGAGAGAGGAATGTACTGGGAAAAGAAGAAAGGTAGTAGTAGAATAGGATATATTGCCTTGTATAAAAGAGGCAAGAAAAAGCTTTTACAGTGGAGGGAAAGATAGGCAAGGTGAGAGGGAATGAGTGAATGTTATTCTCATCAGATTTGGCTTAAGGAGGGAATAACATACACACTCAAATAGGTATGGAAATCTATCTTATCCTACAGGAGACTAGGGTGGAAGAAGATAAGAGAGGGGTAATGATAGAAGGGAAGGCATATTGGGGGAGGAAGTAACCAGAAGCAAACACTTTTGAGGAGGGAAATGGTCAAAGAAGAGAAAAGAATAAATGGGGGAGCAGTATAGAATGGAGGAAAATATAGCTAGTCTTTCACAACATAATTATTATGGAAGTGTTTTGCATGACTACACATAAATATCAAATTGCTTGCCTTCTCTACGAGGGTGGATAGGGAGGAAAGGCAAGAATGTGGAACTCAAAATTTTAAAAATGAAAGTTAAAAATTGTTTTTACATGCAATTGGGAAATGACATGCAGGCAATGGGATATAGAAATCTATCTTGCCCTACAGGAAAATAGAAGTGAAGGGGATAAGACAAGGAAGGGGTGATAAAAAGGAGAGAAGATGGGGGGAAGGGATAATCATACTGTATGCTGTCTTGGCATGGGGGAGGGGAGAGATGGGGGAAAATCTGGAATTCAAAATCTTGTGGAAGTGAATGTTGAAAACTAAAAATTAATTAATTAAAAAAGAAAATAACTATCATGTCCCTCCTGAGTCTTTTATTCTCCAAATTAAACACCTTTATATTCCCAACATCTCATACAGTGCCTGGGACATACATAATGGGAGCTTAATAAGTACTTGTTGACTGACTGAATGATATGACAGAGACTTAAAATCTTCTCTCTTTCTGGACTAGATAGATAAATAGGTAGATAGATAGATAGATAGATCGATAGATAGATAGATGAATAGATGGATGAATAGAAAAGGAAGGGAGGAAGAGAGTAAGAAAGAAGGATGGAAAGGAAGGAAGGAAAGAAGGAAGGAAGGAAGGAAGGAAGGAAGGAAGGAAGGAAGGAAGGAAGGAAGGAAGGAAGGAAGGAAGGAAGGAAGGAAGGAAGGAAGGAAGACACTAGGAGAGATGCTGGGGATTTAAACTCAATAAAATATGATAGTCCCTAATCTCAAGGAATTTACGTTCACACAAGGGAATACAAAATACAAAATAAAAGGAACTGGAAAGGAACAAAGGCTAGAGAAGAGTCAGGTGGGAAGAAGAAAGATGGTAGGAAAGATGGTGAACCAATCCAATGAGCTGAGCTGAGAGGTAAGCGAGCAGCATGCTGGTTCTCCTCAAGAGAACCCCTGAGCTGGGTCTTACTTTTCCAATCAATGAGCAAGTCTTTTCTGTTGGAGTCATCCCTAGGTAGGAAAGGCAGCTGTTAGGAAATTAGAACAAGTCATCTTTTCCTTGATACTCTCTAGTTTATAATATGCATCCTTATCTTTCCAGTCTGCACAATGCCTGTCACATAAGTAGTGATTAATAAACACTTTTTGACTGAATGACAATTAATGGTAGCCCAAACAAAACTTCTTCCACAGCGTAAATTTCTGCTCCAAGGCAGATTAGGTCTATGCAACTTGAAGGCAACACCTCCTCCTTGTTCCCTGAGCATGTTCCCTGTACACTACATTCTTGCCTTTTATGACTTGACATAGACTGTGTCCCATGACTGGAAGGCTCTGTCCTCTTATCTCTGCCTATTGGAATTACGGCCTCCTTTCAAGGTTTAGCTCAACTGCTACCTATTGGAGGAGTGCTTTGCTTATGCACCAAGAGAACAGGGCTTGGAATCATAGCCATCATGAATTTGAATCTGTTCTCATACACTTACTAGCTGTGTGACCTTAGGCAAGGCACTTAATCTTGTTTGCCTCAGTTTCCTCATCAGAAAAATGAGTTGTAGAAGGAAATGGCAAACCACTCTAGTATCCCTACCAAGAAAATCCCAACTGGGGTCATGAAGAATCAGACATAATTGAAATGACTGAACTACAACAAACCCCAGATGCTAAAATATTGTTTAGAAGATGAAATAAGGAAAAAAATTGTAATTTGCAAAACATAAAGTGATTTGAAAAATTTCAAGTGTTATATAAATGCTAGTTATCATTATTATCAATATAGGTTTTTCCTCTAAGGTAAAGCATCAATTCTAAATGACTTGTGTGACCCTAATTATTAACTCATAACCCATGTTATCTTCCCACTAAAATGAAATTTCTGGGACATCAGGGGCCATGTTTCTGCCTTTATATCCTCAGTGCCTGATACATAAGGAGCACTAAATTAATGCTTGATTGATTTATTTAAACCTTTCTTGATCCCCCTCAATTAAAAGCACTTCCTCCAAAATAATATTTGTATGTATTTTGTATATTTTTCTAACTACTTATTTTTTGTATACTGTTCTCCACCCTTCAGCACCCTATTAAAATGTAAGCTCTGTAAAGTCAAGGATTATTTCATTTTTGGCTTTGTATCCCCAGTACCTACCACATAGCTTGGCATATAGTAGGAACTTAATAAGTGAGAAGGGAACTGAATTGGAGAGCCCAGTCATGTGTCTCCCCCAGTCCTGGAATGGAGGTATATAAGATTGACCAGTCTGCTGACCAGCTTGGTTTCCCCTGCACACAAGTGGTGAATTGAAGTAATTAACTGCACAGTCTGCTCCTTGTCAAGCACTTTCAAACAATGTACTGTTCAGGAGTGTGAGGGTTGCCAAAGCATATTCTCAAAGAAAACCTTAACAGGTTCTTTGAGGGTGTCTGGGTGATTGAAGCGCCACTGAGAATGCACTCCTAGGCATCTTTACAAAAGAAAAGAAATAAACACAACATTTGAGTTGTACCTCGACTTCAAAACTGCAGGCTTTTGCCAGTTTTTAAGTCATTTGTAACCTTTAACATCACTTAAGCTCTGAGTTTCTCTCTGTTGTAATTATCTGAGGAGAACAGATAAGCCTTTGGTTCTCTAACCGGCGTGATACAGTTTTAATGTTTCATCTTGGGATGAATCATTTAGAAGTCTTTTCTTTCCCATTATATCTCTGACCATTGTTTAAATGTAATGTCAAGGATAAAGAATGGGATTCTGAGTGCTGATCTTCTGGCAGAAATTCCAGGATGTCTTGTGAAATCAGCTGCTATGTGAGTACATGTGTTTTAGCACATTTATAGGAGAGTGAAGTTAATATGTTGCACTTATTTAACAACTTTCTCTGAGAAGCACTGATTTTCACAACAATCCCATGAGGAAAAGGGGTTGGAGAACTCTTGTAACCTTAATTTTACAGAGAGGGAAGTTGAGATACATAGCCCTAGAGGAAACTGAAAAGGCAGGGCTCAGAAGAGAGCCTCAGGTTTTTTCAATCTTAGTCTAGCCATCCTTCCATGAGATACTACCACCTCCTCCATGGGCACTTTGCCAGCTGGGATCAGATTCACTGTTGCTATGCAAGTGTAGAGCTGATTTCCTCATACTGCTAATGGAAAGTTTCTACCTCACTCTTATTGGCATGCAAACCTGAATTGTCATGGTTTTCTCAGTGTTGTGTACATGGTTTTAAAGATTGCTACAGCCAGGTGGTTTTCTTCATGCATGTCACTTGGCTATGCTTTTCACTGGTAGATGGGGGAACTACGGTAGCAAAGGTACCCATAATTCCTCCAGCTCCTGTGCCCAGTCAAGTTTTAGCAATAGTAGCTGACAATGTAATACTCATTCAGCAGCTGATTATAATTAAAAATATCAGAATAATTAAAGTCCTCAGCTTGACAAGCAGAGCCATAACTTTGCCTTCAGACATTCCTCTCTAATTAGTTAATTAATCCTAATGCAAATTATGAGCAATAATTAGTCAGCCAAGCTTGACATAAAAGTCTGCTGACTTACAGCTAAAAGCTTTCCTTGTTGCTGGTTTGTAGCTTCTAAAGGTGTCTTTTGTCCACTCATGGTTTCTGTATCCATCTTCCAACTTTCTGCAGACATATCAAAGTAATTTGAGCAGAAGAAAAAATCATGGCTATAAAAACCTGTATCACCACAGGCATTTTTTGGTTTTACATAATAAATTGGATGCTTAGTATCTGTACTGAATATAAGGCAAGGGATCAGATCCAGGGAAAATACAGAATGGGGAGGAAGAGGTGGGAACAATGACCAAAAATTGGTATTCAGATATGTTAAACATTCATATCCAGTGTGTCATAAGGATACTTTCTAGCACGTGCCTAGAAATTAAGTGATAATAAAGCATATCTGAAATTTGATCTCCTTGTAATAGGAGAGCTAATATTTGATCCAGATTTTCAGTGTGTTTAACAGATCAGAAATCTGTTAACTGAGACAATGTGAATTATCTTTTGATGAATCTAAACGTGAATATTGCATCTTCAATGTCTCTTTACTACTAATGAGTTCAATTCTCTCCTTCTGATTTGGGAGGGGAACGATGTTCTCTGTGGCCATGAAGAGAGGACCCTTCCTGGCTCCTGACTTTCTGACACCTCCCAGGGTAATTATTCATCACCCATCACCACCAACCTCTAGACTGTATTACCGGCAAACTGTTTTTCCTAGGATGTCTTTGTGGATTGAATACTCATTACTGTTTTATTCCTAGGCTCTACAGGCTAAAAAATCAGTCCCTTGAAAGGTGGCCTCAGGAAATAACGATTAATAATGATAATAGTAATTATTATTATAATTAGTAGTAGTAGCAATAGCTGGCATTTATATAGAGCTTTAAGCACTATCTAAATAATAATCTCATTTTTCCCTCACAACAACCCTAGGTGGTAGGTGCTGTTATAATCATCCCCATTCTATAAATAAGAAAACTGAATAAAACAGGTTAAGTATATTGCCCAGAGTCACACAGCTAAAAAATATATGAGGCAGGATTTAAACTGAAGTCTTTCTTCCTGATTTCTTGTCCAACATTCTATCCACTATGCTACTTAGATGTCTGAAATCAAAAGAGAGTTATGGTAGAATGGGAAATATAAATAACCAAAACTCTAAATTGGAACGTATAAACTTGCAAAATGCATAGGCAGAGCAAATGTCTCCAGAGCCTCTTTGCTCTTCTGTGTTAGCAGAAGTACATTTATCATAAATAAGGATCTATTCTCAGAAAAGCTTCCTGAGTCTTCCCCTTCCAGATCTCAATGGAGAAAGAATAGCGGGGCATATTTCATTGGTTAGGGATGTCTTTGACACAACAGGGAGGGGATATTGAACAGCCAAAACTAGAGAACAGGAAGGTCTACCTCTTTCTATGTGTAGGAGTGGAAATGTGTTCTTCTACCAAAGGGGTGGGGCTGGGGAATGAAGGAGAGCAGAGGAGGAAAAGATGAAGTACAACATTGGAGAAGAGAAATATTGTAAATTCAAGCATATTTCCTATACTGAAATATGTGGGTAATGTCTTTAGTCATAGGGTATATGTACTATCTCAAATGAAAGGCATAGGAGCTAGGATAAGCACATTAAATATGTGTTGTGGAATTGTTGTTGGTGACATGGCGTAAATAGTTCGGGAACGACTTGTTTCATTTGAATGACATTCAGCGTAGTGTACAAGATTATCCATCAGTATGAAAACAACAAGTTGTGCCCAGAACTGGACAGAAGGAGAATAAGCTGGATTGCTATCAGACAATTGCCAAGCTCCTTTAATAACCTCAACTTCTGGAAATAAAGAAGCATCTTTTTAATGCAAACATTCTACTAGTAGGGCCAAATATCTTTAAGATATGGAATATAAGTTTCTGAAATAACTGCTTCCCTCACACAGAGGAAAATGATTAGGGCCATGGAGGTGTGAGCAAGTTGCAGCATATAACCAATGAGGAATTTAAAAGAATAAAAGATGTCACCAGGGAAAAGTATGTTAGGAAGAGTAGATGGGCTAGACATGGGGTAGAAGTGAGTGATGAGAGGTGGACAGCCTAAGTGTTCTACTGGAATCCTACTGAAGTCAGAGGAAATGAAGGTCTCCAAGATACTAGAAGGCAACCCCTATCCTGGTACATTTAGGAGAGACATGGGATTGGCAGACAAGGAAGGGTTCCAATCTTAGTTGAAGAAGTACCACTTCCATATGCTCTCATCTCTAAGTGAAAGTGACTTTTACTTTTTTTAGTACCATGTAAAATTTTAATTCAACAAGAAATTTTTAGGGATCTCTCACATTTAGGTATCTCTCACATTCCAAGAACTGTGCCAGTGTGACAAACGGTATCAAAGTGAATGAGAAGGAGTCCTTCCCTTCAAGGTGACCACAGTCTAGTAGTGGATGTATTACATGTAAATGTAACAATAAAACATGGAATATAAAAAGTGCCAAAATCTATTTTTGTTCATTCATATTAAAAATTCATTTACTTATTAAGTACTTATTCTATGTATGTATGAATGAGTTATAAAAATAGATACACCACAGTTCCTGCTCCAAAAATCTGATAAACTAGTGGGGAGATACAATACATACAGATTCCCCTACTGAAAAATAGAACATCTTAGGAACATAAGATAGTTGCAAAGTTCCATGTGGACAGAAAAACCTATGAGCACAAAGAAAAAAAAATTCAACAGAAAAATAAGGAGGTAAATTTTACCCTAAACCTTGAAGGATGAATTGGAACAAACAGCTGCAGAGAAGTTAGCCCAGGAATAAGGTACAGTGCAAGGGTGTGGATGCTGTGGCCTCAAGGCCACATGTGGCCTTCTAGGTCCTCAGGTACCGCCTTTTGACTGAGTTCAAGTTTTCCTTTTTATCAATGGGATTTGTTCTGTAAAGTTTGGATCCAACCAAAGAGACATGCATGAGGACCTAGGGGTACACATGCAGCTCTGAGATCACAGGTTTCCCACCCTGGTATGTGTAAGCAAAGACAGGGGCAATCAAGGACACAGTGGTTAGAGTGTCAGGTCTGGAATCAAGAAGACTCATCTTCCTGAGTTCAAATATTCCCTCAAATAATTACTGGCTGTGTGGCTCTGGACAAGTCACTTTACCCTTTTTGCCTCAGATTCCTCATCTGCAAAATGAGCTAGAGGAAGAAATGGCAAATGGCTCCAGTTTCTCTGCCAAGAAAACTCCAAATGGGATCACAAAGAATCAAACATGACTGAAAAATGACTAAACATGTAAAAACAAACATAATTTCTACTAGAGAAAGTGAATAATCTAATTTGGTTAGAATAGGTTGTATGTGATGAGTATTATATACATATGGAAGTAGTATTATATAATGCCAGAAACTAGGATAATGGGAGACTTCGGAGGGCATTAAATGCCAGGTTAAAGAGGTTAGATTTTTTTGGAGGTATCAGAAAGCCACTGAAGAATTCTGAACACAGGAGTGACATGTTCACATCTACGTTCAAGGAAATAGAGCAGTACAGCCAGGAATAATGTTACACTGGTACCTGAATGCTATTTAAGGAATATCTGAGAAGGCACAAGGATAGTTGGGCTATCTTGGAGAACCAAGCAGGGGGAAGAGCAATATGGTATTTCTTTTCTTTATGACTCCCAAGAGAGAGTTATGGTGGTTTCTTAAGCTGAGACTGGAGACCTGAGTCTGTAAAGAAACCCCATGTTTAGGTTACCTGGCACCTCCAGGGGAACAAACTCTCATTTTGTAGAAGAGCTAGAAAAACCCACTTAAGAGATTCCTGCTTATAACATTTTCCCATAGGGTCTGCTTATTTTTTATCATCATCCTTATCTAAGAGTATTTATTAACTGTTCAAATTTGCATGGCAACCTATCTGCAATTTTCCATTTCTCGCTTTGGAAGCTTTCCCGGTTTATAAGTTTTTAATGGATACTCCTTTGAAAACATCTTAAGAGGGCTTTTACTGTAATTCCTTTTCCCCTAGCTCTTATTTAATAGGTACCAATGCCTATCTTTTGCCTCCGGTGTTAGGCTAGGGAGAGTAAGATTCATTAACCATGGTGAGTTATGGATTTCAATGCCCTGGCTACTTCATTTCTTATATCCAACAAGATCATTTCCTCCCAAACCCTCCTGCAGCCCAAGAATGCATACATTGTAAGTAGCATTAATCTGTCTCATTAGTACTGTTTCTTACTTAAAGTGAAGGATACCTCCAAGATTACCATATTACTTCTGGTTGTCCTGATGTGTCAATCCAATTATATATGTCCCAGATTGCAGTAATGGTAATAATACTGGTATTGGTCATATAAGCACTAGGATCATAGAATTTCTGGGCTTACAGACCATTTAACCCAATTTTTATATAAAATAAAATAAAAACAACACTGAAATAGGAATCAGGAAACTAGATTCGGTTGTAAGATGAAATATTCTGACTAAAAAGCCTGAGAGGGTGATTTGCCCAAAGTCACAGAATGATTGACCTAGTACTAGAATTTAGATTTTCTGAAAAAAAAAATTGTTTTTCCTCTCTGTCGCATGAAAAGTACAAGAAAAGTGTACTGTAATGTTTTAGTGAAACGAGAAGTGAGAATGTGTCCTTGGAACAAAAAAACAGAAATCCATCTTCTTGGAGAGGCACCACAGTGGTTAGAGAGCTGAATCTTGAATCAAGATGATGGGTTCAAATACATTCTTTGATACTAGCTATGTAATCAAGGAAAAATTCTTAACTTCCCTGGTCCTCAGTTTATTCATCTTTAAAATGAGATGGATAGCTGACTGATAATATCCTATTAGACTTAAATCACGTGTACCTCAAATATTAACACACTGAGAAATATGCGTATTTTAACATGAAATTCTGACTGATTCAAAGGAATCTCTAAGAGTAGAATTTCAGGCACCAGGAAAGGAGTCCTAGTTGAAATCACAGTACATAGGTTGGGATTCCTTTCTCCTCCAATTGGTAAGATTGACTATATTTGCCTTGCCTTGCCTTTATTTCCATGAAGACTTAGAATAATACTCCAAAAAGCAAACATTCAGAAACTGTTAACTTGTTGATACAGAGGTCAACTTTTATTTGGCACTGGGGGGCAACAGAAATGGCAAATCAGGGATGAGGAACTTGTGACCTTGAGGCCATATGTGGTCTTCTACATCTTTGGGTGGGGCTTTTTTGACTGAGTCCAAATTTTATGGAACAAATCCTTTTATTAAGGGGATTTGTTCTGTGAAGTTCCCCACACCTGGACTGGGTTCTACTGGGGCAGAGACCTTCCTACCCTTTACCATCCAATTCTACTCTTAGAACATTCACCAGCACACAGTCTTCAGTTCTTGCAAGGCTATACCAATTCCTCTTTCGCCCAAACCATTCTAAAGACTAGTTAAACTTATTGAATGGAACTCCTCAGCAGGAAGAATAACAATTCAATTGTTACTGTCAAAGCAGTTACTATATGCAAGGTAAGTCCTATACTACACAATGGGGCTAGAAGGACAATACCCAAACAGTGACTACTCTCAATGAGCTTACCTATAGGGCAATTGAGTTACATTATGCACAAGATAGAATAGGGGAGATGTCAAACTCCTGACTGCTTTGAATCAAAAGGGAGGATGATTCTTATTTTATCTAAAAGAGATGACTTTCAACTACTCTTTCAATATTTCCCTGGCAGGAGGCTCTTGGCAGAAAGGTACATGTGGTTCTTCCCAAGTCTCTACAAACAAAACCTTTATTGAAAATTGCTAGTGACAATCTTAACATAACTCAAGCATTTTGTTCTCTCCCAATCAAACCTAGTCATGTTAGAAACCCAGGGTCATCTAATTAATCATCTACTATGTGACAGGACAATGTTATGTTCTGGGAATACAATGGAGCAATGGGTAGAAATTGTCTGTGAGTGAAAACTTCCTAATAATTACAGCAGTCCAAAAGTGGAATGGGATTGTATAGTATGGATTCATTTCATGTATGAGTTAGACTAAATGACTCTCAAAGTCCCTTCCAACTCTTAAATTTTGTGATTCTGAGCCTACAAACAAAGGGAGAGGAACCACATACAGCTATAAGAAATGTAAAAAAACAAATACAAGATAATGGGGTGGGGGGTAGGCATTAGTTGGTGAGAGGAAATCAGCAAAGATTAGAAGAAGGTGACGCTAAAGCAGAGCCTCATAAGTAAAAGTTGCTTTTCTGCTGGAATTATTCTACAACCCTGATTCTATGACTTTTTTATGGAGTCAGTCCCCCACTAGACTTTGAGTTCCCCCATTAGATCATGACCTCTTCTTTTTGCCTTTCTTTATATTTCCAGTACTTAGCACAATATTTGGCCCACAGAAGATGCTTAATAAATGTTTATTGACTGTCATCCTTTTAATTTAACAGAAGATATTTAAAGAATTTAATTTCAAATTTTTTAAAGATAAATTTAGAGAATTTAAGTTCTGATAAGATCTTGCTGACATTTAACAGCATCAAATAATCAATCGAGTATTTATTTATATACTAGTCACTGTGTAAGAGCTGAGGATAAAAACCTAAAAATTAAATAAGCCCTGTCTTCAAGGATAATAGGAGAGACAACAAATATACATATATATTGTGTGCACACACGTGCGTGTATGTATATACATCTATATACGTATATGTATATAGATGTATATATCTGTATATAGAAATACAGAAAGCTGGTGTTTAGCCAGGTAACTTAGTATCACTGTAGACAAAGACCTTCAAACTCTGCTTTCTCTGGAGTGTTCAATTTATATGAGAAAGGAATGGACTTGAAGGACTATTAGTGTTTATGCCTTTATTGTTTTAGTGCAAATTGTTTTAGCCATGATGGCTGTAAATCAAACCCAAGTGTATGTAGGATAGGCTTCATATTAAAATTTCACTAATGATAATGGTTCATATTTATATTGTACTTTACAGTATACCAGGTGCTTTCCTCATAACAACTCTGTAAGTTAGATAAAACAAATAGTCTTATCTATAATTTAAAGATGAGGAAACGAAACCTGAGAGAAACAAAGTGGCTTGTCCAGAGTTACATGACTGCTTCATGGTGGATTCATAACTCAAACTTAGGACCTCTGACTCTGGTAACTATACTGTCTCTGGAGTGTATGGGATGCTCAGGGACCTTTTGTGTGAGGGCTTGCCAAGCCATTGCATGAAGAGCAGTCACACCCCATAAAATCCTCTTGGCAAATGGGCTAAACCAGATTGAGGGTAATCAACAGACCTCAAACTTGTTGATGAGTTTGGGGGATGTCTACTTCAAGCATGTGAAGACTTCTCTTGGTGCAATGGAGGGAAGGGAACAATTTGTTCCAATGGCCACAAAGGTAGCTGAAGCAAGCAATGAGGAGTGCTTAAAGTTTGGTAAGACATTGAAAACAGGGGGCAGAGTCAAGATGGTGGAGTAGAAAGATGCACGTTTGCGAGCTCCGAACCCACAGCCCATAGAATTAATGTAAGAAGAGATCCCCATAAGTTCTGGATCACTGCAGGGGTGCATAAACATAGTGGAAGACATTTCTGTTCCAGAGAGCCCTGGAGAGCTGTCCCCAGGGTCCGTCGTGCCCCGGAAAGCAGATCCCACCCCAGCGCTGCCCTGGCCGCGGCCCCAGAGAAGCTGATCCGAGCAGGCTTCAGGGACAGAGGCTCTGGCGGCCGGGAAGGTCCATCCGCCCACAGAAGCTACAGGTCAGTGAGAGAGACGACTGGGCTGGACGAGAGAGGGAGTGGAGTGTCTCCGTGACTCGGGCCCCCTCGGGAGGAAGCTGCGGAGGCAGAGGCAGGGGTGGGGGCGGCAGTGGAGGCAGCAGCAGCGTGGCCGCGGCCCGGGACTCCCCTAGCAGCAGGCAGGATCTTCATTACTGAAAGTCTCTGCATAAACCACCTGAAGGAGCTGAGCCTGGGAGACGGCCCTGCCCCACCCCACTCCGTTTCTGAAGGTCTCTGCATAAAGCCCCTGAGGAGGCCGAGCCTGGGAGGTGGAGGAAAAACTGGGAAGAGAAATGAAAGAGATGCAAGAAAAGTATGAAAAACGGGTCAATACCTTGGTAAAGGAGACCCAAAAAAATGCTGAAGAAAATAACACCTTGAAAAATAGGCTCACTCAATTGGCAAAAGAGGTTCAAAAAGCCAATGAGGAGAAGAATGCTTTCAAAAGCAGAATTAGCCAAATGGAAAAAGAGGCTCAAAAGCTCACTGAAGATAATAGTTCTCTCCAATTTAGAATGGAACAGATGGAGTCTAATGAGTTTATGAGAAACCAAGAAATCACCAAACAAAACCGAAAGAATGAAAAAATGGAAGAGAATGTGAAATATCTCATGGGAAAAACAACTGACCTGGAAAATAGATCCAGGAGAGACAATTTAAAAATTATGGGACTACCTGAAAGTCATGATCAAAAAAAGAGCCTAGACATCATCCTCCATGAAATTATCGAGGAAAACCTCCCTGACATTCTACAACCAGAGGGCAAAATAAGTATTGAAAAAATCCATCGATCACCACCTGAAAGAGATCCAAGAAGAGAAACTCCTAGGAACATTGTGGCCAAATTCCAGAATTCCCAGGTCAAGGAGAAAATCTTGCAAGCAGCTAGAAAGAAACAATTCCAGTACTGTGGAAATACAATCAGGATAACACAAGATCTAGCAGCTTCTACATTAAGGGATCGAAGGGCGTGGAATAAGATATTCCAGAAGTCAAAGGAACTAGGACTGAAACCAAGAATCACCTACCCAGAAAAACTGAGTATAATACTTCAGGGGAAAATATGGTCTTTCAATGAAATAGAGGACTTTCAAGCATTCTTGATGAAAAGACCAGAGCTGAAAAGAAAATTGGACTTTCAAACACAAGAATGAGAAAAAGCATGAAAAAGGAAACAGCAAAGAGAAGTCTTAAGGGACTTACCAGAAGTGAACTGTTTACATTCCTACATGGAAAGACAATATTTGTAACTCTTAAAACTTTTCAGTATCTGGGTAGTTGGTGGGTCCATACACACACATGTACACGCATGCACGCACACACATATACACACACATACAGAGACAGAGAGCACAGATTGAATTGAATAGGATGGGACCATATCTTAAAAGAAATTAAGGTAAATGGTGAGAGAAAAATGTAGTTGAAGAAAGAGGGTGAAATGGAATTGGGATAATTATATGTCATTTAAGAGGCAACTAGGAGACTTTTGAGTGGAGGGATAGAGAGGAGAGCTGAGGAAAAAAAAACAAAAACAAAAAACAAGAAGTTTACCCTCATCACATTTGACTAAAGGAAGGAATAAAATGCACACTCATTTTGGTATGAAAACCTATCTTACACTATAGGAAAGTGGGGGAGAAGGAGATAAGCAAGGGTGGGGATGATAGAAGGGAGGGCAAAGGGAGGAGGGAGCAATTTGAAGTCAACACTTGGGGAGGGACAGGATCAAAAGACAGAAGAGAAACAATGAGGGGCAGGGTAGGATGGAGGGTAATTCAGTTAGTCTTACACAACACGACTATCAGGGAAGTCATTTGCAAAACTACACAGATATGGCCTATATTGAATTGCCTGCCTTCCCAAAGGGAATGGGTGGGGAGGGAAGGATGGGGAGAATTTGGAACTCAAAGTTTTAGGAACAACTGTTTAGTATTGTTGTTGCTACTAGGAAAGAAGACATACAGTCAATGAGGAATAGAAAGTCATCTGGCCCTAGAGGAGAAAAGAGAAGATGGAGACAAGAGAAGGGAGGGATGACAGAAGAGAGGGAAAATTGGAGATAGGGAAAATTAGACTGCTTGGGGTATTGGGGTGGGGTGAGGGGATAAAAGGGGAGAAAATTTGGAACCCAAAATTTTGTGAAAATGAATGTAAAAAGTTAAATAAATAAATAAATATTTAAAAAAAAAAAAAGACATTGAAAACAAGGTCGTCTGCTACATCCTGGGCCATCACCAGTTGTCTTGACTTCA
The DNA here is from genome assembly GCA_023548195.1 of Bettongia penicillata ogilbyi. Lineage (NCBI taxonomy): Eukaryota > Metazoa > Chordata > Mammalia > Diprotodontia > Potoroidae > Bettongia > Bettongia penicillata. The sequence goes on along the minus strand of JAJHZJ010000089.1, from coordinate 16,114,665 downwards.
GTCTTGCCACTAGACTTTGATGGCTCTGGAAGATAGTGATGTTGATGACTTTGTGTAATTCTGCCTCACCTAAATCCAATTGACACCCAAGACACCACCCAGTGATGTCACTGGTTCTCTTCATGAAGGATGAATAACAACATTTGCTCTAAATAAGGCAGTTGGGTGATATGGTACAGAGTCCTGGCCTAAAGTCAGGAAGTTCTAAATTTTGATTCAGCCTAAGACATTTACTAAATCTGTGACCCCGGACAAGTCATTTAACCTCTATCTTCCTCAGTTTCCTGAAATAAAATGAGGATAATAATAGTACCTGAGATACTTGCTAAGTGACTAGCACACAGTAGGTACTTAGTGAATGCTTACTTTCTTCCTTCCTCTAAATAAATGAAAGTCATTTCAAGACCAACTAAAAGAAGGTATTCTCCTTTTTTTGCATTTCTAATTCAATTACGTTCATTATGTAGTTTCTTAATACTGGCTACATGCCTTTCACTGTCGGACATACAAAAATTATACGAATGTGGCTATTATTTTTCCTCACAGAGTTTACAGGCTGGGGAAGATAAGCCATAGCATGGCAAATAATTGAAGCATAATACAAATCAATATGAGAGAAAGTGTGGAGTAATGGAAAGATTTCTGGACTATATATAATAAAAAGACATAAGTTCAAATTCTACTACTGACATTTACAAGTTATGGCCATGGATAAGTCACTTATAATTTCTAAGCCCCATAAATCTTCATGAAACTTACTTTATAGATTTAAAGCTAGAAGGGAGCTAACTCGTTCAATCATCTTTTAGTAGTGTTTGACTTTTCATGATCCCACCTGGATTTTCTTGGTAAAGATACTGGAGTGGTTTGCCATTTCCTTCTCCAGCTCATTTTTACAGTTGAGGAAACTGATACAGTGTTAAGTGATTTATTTGCTCAGGGTCACACAACTGGTAAGTGTCTGAGGCCAGTTTTAAACTCAGGAAGATGAATCTTTCTGACTCCAGAGATGTTACTCCATCCACTAAACAAATGTTTTAGTTTCCCATAGAAGGGACCTTAGAGGTCATTAAAGTAATTCCTATATTCTTTTTTTTAATGTTTATTTATTTACTTTTAGTTTTCAACATTCATATCCACAAAATTTTGAGTTCCAAATTTTCTCCTTATCTCTCCCCCTCCCCACCCCAAAATACCATGCATTCTGATTATCCCTTTCCCCAATCTTCACTCTCTTCTATCACATCCCTCCCTTCCCTTATCCCCATCTTCTCTCTTTTCTTGTAGGGCAAGATACATTTTTATACACCATTACCTGTATTTCTTATTTCCCAGTATTTGCAAAAACAATTCTCAACATTCGTTCCTAAAACTTTGAGTTTCAACTTCTCTCCCTTCCTCCTTCCCTACCCATCCCTACTGAGAAGACAAGCAATTTGATATAGGTTATATATGTATAGCTTTGCTAAGAACTTTGATAATAGTTATGTTGTGTAAGACTAACTATATTTCCCTCAATCCTATCCTGCTTCCCATTTATTCCATTCTCTCTTTTGCCCTTGTCCATCCCCAAAATTGTTTACTTCTAATTACTCCCTCATCTCATTTGGCTTCCCTGCTATTATTCTCCTCACACCTCACTTATCCCCTTCTATCCTTCTTTCCTGCAATGGAAGATAGGTTTTCATACCAAATTGAGTGTGTATATTATTCCCTCCTTAAGCCAAATGTGAAGAGAGTAAGCGTCACTTTTTCCTTCTCACCTATCCCCTTTTCTCCTCCTTTGAAAAGCTTTTTCTTGCCTCTTTTATGAGAGAAAATTTGCCCCATTCCATTTCTCCCTTTCCCCTGCCAACATATTCCTCTCTCATCCCTTAATTTTATTTTTTAGATATTATCCCTTCCTATTCAACTCTTCTTATGCTCTCTGTCTGTATATGCATGTGTGTGTGTGTGTATGTGCGTGCGTGTGTGTGTGTATAATCCCTCCAACTATCCAAATACTGAGAAAAGTTTCAAGAGTCACAAATATTCTCTTTCCATGTAGGAATGTAAACAGTTTACTTTTAGTAAATTTCTTTCCTATTTACCCTTTCATGCTTCTCTTGATTCTTGTGTTAGAAAGTCAAATTTTCTATTCAGTTCTGGTCTTTTCATCAAGAATGTTTGACAGTCCTCTATTTCGTTGAATGACCATTTTTCCCTGAAATATTTTACTCAGTTTTGCTGGGTACGTGATTCTTGGTTTTAATCCTAGTTCCTTTGACTTCTGGAATATCATATTCCAAGTCCTTTGATCCCTTAATGTAGAAGCTGCTAGATCTTATGTTATCCTGATTGTATTTCCACAGTACTTGAATTGTTTCTTTCTAGCTGCTTGTAATATTTTCTCTTTGACCTGGGAACTCTGGAATTTGGCTACAATATTACTAGGAGTTTCTCTTTTCGAATCTCTTTCAGGAGATGATTGGTGGGTTCTATCAATATTTATTTTACTCTCTGGTTCTAGAATATCAGGACAGTTTTCCTTGATAATTTCATGAAATGTGATGTCTAGGCTCTTTTTGATCATGGCTTTCAGATAGTCACATAATTTTTAAATTGTCTCTCTTAGATCTATTTTCCAGGTCAATTGTTTTTCCAATGAGATATTTCACATTGTCTTCTATTTTTCATTCTTTTTGTTTTGTTTTGTAATTTCTTGGTTTCTCATAAAGTCATGAGCTATGAGAGACTCATTAAAATCATCTGCTCCATTCTATTTTTAAAGAACTATTTGCTTCAGTGAGCTTTTGAAGCTCCTAAAGGTGTTATTTTCTTCAGCATTTTTTGGGTCTTCTTTAGCAAGCTGTTGACTCTTTTTTTCATGATTTTTTTGCATCGCTCTCATTTCTCTTCCCAATTTTTCTCTACTTCTCTTACTTGATTTTCAAAATCCTTTTTGAACTCTTCCATGGCCTGAGACCATTGCATATTGATTTTGGAGGTTTTGGATGCAGAAGTCTTGACTTTTAGGTCTTCCTCTGGTGGTGTGCATTGTTCTTCCTCATCCAAAAGGATGGAAGAAAATACCCATTCACCAAGAAAGTAGCCTTCTATGGTCTTATTTTATTTCTCATTTTGGGGCATTTTCCCAGCCTTGACCTTTGAGTTCTTTGTCAAGAGGAAGGTATACTCTGGAAACCTGTAAGTTCTCAGTTCCTTCAAAGTGGTACAATCAAGAGAGAGGAGTTTATTCCTCTCCTGGCCTGTGCTCTGATCTGGGAGCAACCACAAGCACTCTTTTCTGCCCAGGATCTATGAATAGAAATCCCTCTCCAGAGCTTCCACCAGCTCCACTAGGCCAGCCAGAGCTCCTCCTTATCCCAAGACTGCCACTCAGGGCTGAGACTCAGATCACTGGCACAGTTCCCCCAGGGGCTTTAGACTGAGGGCTCCTAAAATGGATGCTGTGCTGCAGCAACTGCTGATGCCTTGGGGGCACCAGGGCCACTCCACGGTTCCTTTTCATGCAGGCGAAAGAGCTTTCTCACTGACCTTTGAAGCTGCCTTTGGCATTTGTGGATTGAGGGATCTGGGAACCACAGCTGCTGCCGGGAATTCCACCCCCTGATGCGTGCTCCAGTCCTGTCCCTGCCATGGGGCCAAGGTTGGGCTGTACTCTATTCTGAGCCTGGTATGATAGACGTTTTCTATTGGAATTCCAGGCTGCCTTGGGCTAGAAATCTCTTTCACTCTGTTGTTTTGTGGCTTCTCCTGCTCTAGAATTTGTTTAGAGTCATTTTTTACAGGTATTTGATGGGCTACAGGGTGGAGAGCTTCTAGAGGTCCTTCCTTCTACTCCACCATCTTGGCTGTGCCCCTAACTCCCATACTCTACAGATGAAGAAAACAGAAAGGAGAAATGAATTTCTTAATGTCATCCAAATAAGAAATGGAAGAATAATGATTTGAATCCAGTTCCTCAGATTTCAGACCCAGCATTCTTTTTTAAAAATCTTATTTAGAATTTTATTCCCAATTACATGTATAAACAATTTTAAGTTTCCTTTTTTTCTTAGAATGTTGCATTCCAAAATTTTTCCCTCCCTCACCTCCTCCCCTCAAAGAGAAGGCAAGCAATTTGACAATGGTTATACATATTTCCATGTAAGTCATTCTGTGAAAGTAAATACAAGCAAAAAAAAAATTACCAGAAATAGAAAGTAAAGAAAAAGTATCTTTTACCCACATTCAGACTCTACCAGTCATTTCTCTAGAGGACAGCACCTTTCATCCTACAGAATTCAGACCCAGCATTCTTTACACATGGTGTTTATAAAATAGTTTCTCCATATCATCAATAAAGTTTCATATTAAAAACAAGACAAAATGAAAATAATTACATGAGCAATTGTGATGACATCTGCTGTTTATAGAGTTCTCCCACTGATAAAATCACAGGTCCTTGACATTATGACCTCTAAATGGTATGTAAGCATGTGCTAAAGAGAATATTACCAAATACCCAAACATATGATGTAGAAAATAACTGCCACAGGCAATCAGGGCAGGGAAAATCAATACTGGCTAAAATTACTGAGGAAAGCTTTATGATATTTGCTATAGTTCTTGAAGGATGAGGATGATATGGGAAAGCAGACTGGAATGGCTACTTTGTTTGGAACTTAAGGGTGACATTCTATTTAGAATTCTGTCTCAGTTACCTCATTGTTATAAATAAGTGCTGTTTGTAAAGGTATTATTGTTTACCTCTGCAAGGTGAGATTTTCTTAAAAAAAAAAAAAAGTCCCATGACATAGGAGTCAACAGAAAAGGGGTAATTAACAACCAAGAATAATCTCATCTTCCTTAGATGCCTGAGAGTAACTCCCTCTGGTATCAGTAAAAACTACTCTGTCAGATCAAGGCTACAATAAGCCCCTTAAGCATCTAGAAACATATGCCCCAAGAGAAACAGTTAATCCTGTTGACAATAGCAACTCTCCTATGTAAAAATGAGAGAGAAGATGTTTTGTATAATTTCCCTCATTTTACATGCAGAGCAAGATTCTGTTTCCCATTCTTTAATCGAAGTCTTTATTAAGTAAAACTTACAAATGCTATTTAGGGAAAAAATACAATTTTCAAAAATAAAATCAAGTCAAATAAACCAAACAAAAGCATGTAAATGGGTGACAGGACCCTCCAAGTGTGAAAACTCTAAGAAAACATCATTTCCCAAATTCTATTGAGTAGAATCTTGGCATTCCATGGGATACAAATAGGGGTGAGGTAATTTTAATGCTGATTTTCCCTCTAAATATGAAATTGTATACATTAAAATATTTAGCCATTTAGCAAAGCTTTGGGTATGAATATGGGCTTGATTTTTTCTATATTTTCCTTCAAAATTTCCCCCAATTCATTTATTTCTAAGATTATTTACAGAGTCTATCGGTATATTTTAAGCCCAAAATGATTTCACGGTCAAGTTAGTTTGGGAAAGACTGAGATGGGATAAAGACAATTTTTCAATGGCAAACAGGTAATATCTGATATTTGACAAAATACTCATTCAATGCCTTCTTCCAGTGAACTCCAGTTCTCCTCAGATACTCTCACATTACCATAAAGGGATACAAATTTTCTCCTCATCTAGGCAGCCCTAAATCTTTCACAGCAATGTCCTGCTCTAATTACAAAAATGCGAATAGTAGGGATACCCCAAGGTTCCGTCCTAGGTCTACTCTGTTTTCTGTCTGCCTTCTCTTTTGCAGACATCATCACTTGCCCCAAGTTTAAAATCATCTCTATGCAGATGACTCTCTTATCTATATTTCTACCCTCAGTCTTATTCCTGAACTTAGTCTTTCCTGAATCACCAACTATCTCTTCTACAATTCCAACTACAAATCCCACAGGTATCTTGAATTCAATAGGTCCAGAAACAGATCTTGTTATAGTTTTTCTTTAACTCACCCTTCCTACACAGTTTCCTTTTTCTGTTGAGAGCACCATCATCCTTCTAGACACCCAAGTTTGCAAACTTGGAGTTATCTCTGACTTCTCATCTTCCATATCCAATTAATTTCTAAGTCTTGAGAATTCCACTTCCATAATAGTACTTAACACATATGGCCATCACCTTAGTCCAGAACACCATCACTTCTTACCCAAATATTTCAATAGCCTCCTAATTGAAGTCTCAGCTTAGAGCCCCATCATTTTCCATTTTGTGGCTAACATAATCATCATAAAGAATGAATCTGACCACATCATTCCATTATTCTAGACCCCCAGTGACTCCCTATTGCCCCTGGATGAAATAGAAACTATTTAGCTTAATATTTAAAACCCTTCACAAACTAGCTCCAGTAGATTTTTTTCTGTATATACTGAACAACCCCTTAATCACTGTGTTCAAGTCAAAGTGACCTGCGTTTTGCTCCCTGAACTCAACATTTCATATTCCACGTCTTTGTTTTTGTACATGCAATTCATAATGCCTAGAACATCCTCCCTCATCACCTCGACCCTTTAGAATCTCTAGCTTTGGTCAGGGCTTAACTCTTAGGTTGTCTCCTAGGGAAAGCTTTTCTTGACCTTCTTAGTTATTAATAATCTCTTTCTGCTCTTCGTATTATCATGTGATACTTGTCTGTTCACATCAAATGGGCTAATATATGTAAGACACTTTTTAAACTTTAAAATCATTGTGTTGGCCATTATTGTCATTCTAATTATTTTTATTCTGTTTTATTTCTTCATTAAACTATAAGCTTTTCAAGGACAGGGACTGTGTTTCATTATGTCTTCTTAGCACCCAATATAGTACCTTATATAACTAGTCATTTATTAAACGTGAGGTGGATTGAATTGTTAGACTAGTCTGGGTAATCTACTGATTAATTAATTAATCTACCGATAAATTTGCTCAAAAGTGTGAACCAGTTGCATCTGTTGCAGAGGATCACTGGAAACAGATCAAAATGTGGTGCTACCCCTTCTAAAGTGCATTCCTGTCCAAGCACTGACTGAGTATCTGAGTTCCCTGCTGCTGAGTCCTTCAAACTATCTCAGCAAAGGGTGGGATACCCTCTCCCAAGGAATGAAACTTTAGGTCCTATGGGGACAATAAACTACCCCAAATAATGTCATGAGGCAATTAAATATATGATTCAAATCAAAAAGGTGCACAAATGAGTTCAGATATGCATAAACACAAAACCTAAGATCCATCCAAGTTATCAGTAAATAGATGTCATAAGACAGTATATAGTAAGTGCTAACTCAATGACACAGGTTTGCAGGAGGCTACATCTATAAATGCAAAGTGAAATGAAGAATTTAAGGCAAAATGATTTGTTTTAGTCTGTATTATCTGGATAGTTGACTTGATCATATTATATACAATAAACATTTATTAAGTCCTCCTTATGCTCAGACAGAGAAAGAATTTCCTGTCCTGAAATGCAACAAAATATATGGGATTATATGTAAACTGAATGTAAATTCCTTAAAAGAATGTAAATGCCTTGGAGGAAGAAACCACAACTTTAAGATGTTTCATTAAAGCACCTAGCACACTTTGATCATAGCCTAGTCAATTAACTCATTGCTTCTGTCCCTACACTATCAATCATCATTAAATCCCACCTGAACTATCATCTCATATCACTTGCTGAGGTACCTGAAATGAATGGCACACTTACTCATTTTTTTTTTCTAAAACTTCCTTTTTTACTTTTTTTGACACGAGACACTTCCCAAGGAATGCCCAAATACTTGTTAACATTGGCCTTTCTATTTGGCCGGAATATGTTTGCCTATAAGTGTTGACTCTATTTCCAACATGTTGTTGTCTTTTTGCTGCAGTTTTATTTCTTCTGCATTGCTTCATGCTATTCTCTGAATTTTTCAACTTCTTTCTTCTGTTCAGTAGTAATAACGACAAAAATACTGATAACATTTATATAACTCTTTAAATTTTTATAGTGCCTTATAAGCATCTCATGTAAGATAGGTGCCATAGGTATTATTATTCCCCCTATTTTACAAAGAAAATTGAGCCTCAGGTAATATAAATTATTTGCCCATGGTCACACAACTAATAATTGTCAGAGGAAGCATTTAAACCCAAGTGTTTCTGGTTCCAGTTGCATCATTCTCTCTAAAGGACCATGATGTTTCAGTAATATCTCATTGCATCCATATACAAAAATTTGCTTAACTACTTCTCTAGTCACTGGGAAGGTAGTTAATTTCTAGTTTTTTGTTTAGTTTCCAACAAAATGAGGCTATGAATAGTTTTGCATGTGCAGATATTTTCTTGTTATCAATAACATCCGTAGGGTACAGTTCCACTAGTAGATTCTCTGTGTCTAAAGAATATGAACAATTTGGTAACTTTTCTTCCATGTTACCAAACTATTCTCTTAAAATTATTCAACCAATCTTATAGTTTCATGAGCAGTGAATTGGAATTTATATCGGTCTTCCCACAGCCCTTCTCCCCACTCCCAGCAAAAAAAGTTTTACAAACTTTTAGTATCCTCTATTTTTGAGGGTTATGGGATCATATTTTTTAAATTTTAACTTCTTTGGTTATTAGGGATTTTGAACATATTCTCAGCTAGAAATTAATAGCATTTGTTTCAAATTGTTTGTTCACAAAAGACAAGTAAAGATGGCAGAGTAAGAGAAAGCAGTATAGCCCAGTTCCCTGCCACTACTACTCTACACCAAGTCATCAGGAAATTCAAGTAAAATTTCAGTAAATCATCCAGCCTAGGTGAGTATAAATAGCCAAACAGTGGACCATGGGCACTGAGGATAGTGCCTAGCCAGGAAGGGGTCACACTAAACCTACCAGTGTTGGGACAGAACTGGGAGTTCTCTTTACTATGACATTATTTGTGCCCACTGACATATATGACATGCATCAGTGCCAGGACTGATGATATGCAGGGAAACAACAGGAGCCAACTGGTAGCTCTGTCAGTGGTACCCCAGAGCTGGGTCTAATGTGGAGTGAAGAGCATACATGGACCTAGGAGGTGGTCAACTTGTGATTGCTTCTCAACAAAGACTGGTGTTGATCCATGACTGGATACTGGGCTTGGAAAAGGAACATAAGCCAACTGACAGTTGCATTTAGGGGCAGCTAGCTATGGTGAAGGGTGAGAGATGGAGTCTGTGAACTAGGCAAGGGCATAAATGGAAGTTGTGTGGCTCTGACCTTGGAGAAGAGTTTGATTCAGCCCCCAATATAGTCTGAGACTTGCAGCTGAGTAACCAAGATGGAGAGATTGGTACAAGAGAGAACCTACAATCTGTCACTCTGAACTTGAAGAGCCTTCCAGCTAACTGATAGGGGAGCTGGACCCAGAAACAGTCTACTAGGACTCCAATCAGGGACATAGCTATCTATAGCTGTGTCACCTAAACCCAAACGACAGTTTACAGATCTAGAAACAATCAAACTTCTTCCCGGATCATACTGGTTTGGTTTCCGTGAAAGGTAGCAGGTGCCCTGGGTGAGCAAAGCCCAAGATCTTTAAAGATCACAGCACTCAGTGCTGAAAGAAAGCAACAGCAAAAATACAGAGAATGCAAGTCAAGGCCAAGTAGGAACCAAGCATTCCCTCTACAAGTGTGAACAGGCTAACTCTAACAACAGCAACAAAATTCTCCATTCAAGAAGTAAAGATAGAAGGATGAGTAATTAAATTATTTGTTTATATCGTTTATATCATTTGACCACTTGTTTTTTGAGAAATAACTTTTAGTCTTCTTAATTTCTATCAGTTCCAAGAGAATATGTATCTTACAATTTTATCAGAGTTATGTAATACAAAGATTGTATCCCAATTTGTCTCTTTTTTTTAATGCTAGCTGCATTGAATTGAAAAAGCAAATGCTCTTTAATTTTACATAATTAAAATTGTCTTTTTTTATTTATAATCCATTCTCTCCCATATCTGGTTACAAATTCTTCCCCTATCCATAATTGTTAAGGATACAACCTTCCATTCTTCTATGATTTTTTTATGATATGATATTTTAAATTTAGACAGTTTATCCACATGGTATTTATTGTGATATCTGATACTAAAGTTTGCCAGATTGTTTTCTGTTCTTCCCTATTATTTTTCTCAAAGAGAGTGCCCGGCTCAATGGTTTATGTTGGGTATAGCAAACACTAGACTACTATGCTCATTTGTTTCTACATCTTGCTTATAGTTTCTGTTATACTGATCTACTTTAGATTTCTATCTTTTACTCAGGACTAAGTGACAACTTGACAACTGTTGATTTGCACTATAGTTTAATGTCTGGAAGAATCAAGCCATACCTACTCCTTTCTACTTTTTTCCGTTAAATTACTTTATATTGTTTCACTAGAAAAATTTTGATATTTTATCTAATTCAAGAAAATGTCCATCTGTTAGTGGCTACAACTGATAGGACACTACAGGCTCCAAATAATTGAAAATAAGTACCACTCAAAAGTCAATGAAGTGGCATATTGTGTGTAAAGGCAGAGTGCAATACATAAAACATAAGAAACTGTGAAAAAGAACTAGGTAAATGAAAGGCATGATTGAAAAACAAGATGGGCTGGCCACAGGGCAAAAGTGAGGGATAACCATTGGTTAGCCTCCATGTTCCACTGGTATCCCTGCGAGGGAAAAAAGAGACAGCCCTCCTACACAATGGGTAGATTCCCTAAACTCTTCCCCCATGGCAAATTTATGGGACGCAAGGGACAGTGATTGCCCAGAAGGGACAGGCATGAATGAATTGCAATCTACATCACTGAAGGGACCATCCACACTGATGAAATCACATTTGAGTAGACTATACTAAATCAGTAATTTGAGTACTATTGTCATTTTTACTTTATCAGCACCACAAGTCATTCTTTTAACACAGATGCTGCCTCTGAATGTTTAGATATTTTTAAAATAATTTATTATATAATATATTACATAATAAACATACATACATATTTTTCATGACATTTTTTTCATAACAAGTCACAACACACTTGTACGCCCACACGTTTTTAACTATTTAACTTCCTGATAGAGAAAAGAAAGTGAATGTGTTTTTATATCAGGTATGGAAATAGTTATTTCAGGTTAATTATTCTCAAGATCAGTGAAGGTGGCAGTATTCAATTAAACATTAGCCTGTGAATATTTAACAGTGGGGTTCTCCAATAAAAGTAGAAAATTGTTCCTTCTTGCTTTTTAAAAATCTGAACTATGCCCAAATTCAAAGCTAATGTCTAAGCAATTAAACTGTACCATTATTCAATGTAATATCATTTGATAAAATTTGAATATCAAATGGTATAGGTTTTATGGGATATATTGCTCTAAGCTAAACCTAATAGCAATAAAATGTATGTGTATTATAAATATATATATATTTATATATGGATACATAGGAATATATAAAGATATATAGTCATACACACATACATGCACATATAAACTATATATGTGTATGCATATACATACTGTATATATATGTCTGTGTATTCATGTAAAATATGTGTAAAGAGAGAGCAGAATGGATAGAGAACTAGAAGACATATCCAAATCCTACCTCTGATATATTGGTTGTGTGATGCCAAGCAAATCATTTTAATTCCTCAGTACCCTAGCCAAGTCTCTAAGACGTAAGTTAAAGAAAAGTTGCCAGTATATTTTGCAAATGAAACTTACACACCAGTAGTTCCTTACAATAATCAGATCATAGATGAAGTCCCCCAATCCCCAGTGTATCTATGTCTTACTTATTCCAGGAAGAAGAAGACAGGGAGCCCTGTTTTACAGCTAAGGAAACTTAGGCACATTAACCTGACAAAGTTAGCTTTAGACAAATATGTAAAGCAGCTAAAGTTCATCTTCAACAATCCCAGTTTCCCCATTTAGTCCCCTTTTCTCCATACTACTTGGGAGCTTCATTCAACACCTTTGGCATTTCTGTCTTTCCACCTCCTAAAATTACTCTGAAAAAAAGGATCAGATATCAGTCATCTACACTTCAGCATCACTTGAAGTCATCATGTTGCCTATGCCAGGGCTACTTGTATTTTAAACCTTTACTCTAAATGGGGAATAAATGGTTCTCCTATAAAAGAAATTTCATTAATATGCAAGTAAAACAATTAAATTTTGTGCAGTGTAGACAGTTTTATCCCCCAATTACCAATCTGAATTCTACACACTATTATAATTTTAACTATGAACTAACATACCAACAAAAAGCACATGACTTCAAGAAAAAAACAACAGATTTCAAAAGGGACCTTGGAATTTCCTTTTTTTCTGGCTCTATTCTCCCATTCATATCCAAAAGGGAAAAGGAAACATAATTGTATGTTGTTGGTACCCAGAAAAGAAAGATTGCCCCTTACCTCAACTATATTCCTGCATTATCCCCTCAGTTCCTTAGTCCCATTCTTCTCAAACATCTCCCCCTCCTACCTTACCTACAACTGTCAAGATTACTGTTATCTTCTCAGGTACTCAGGCTTACAACCTAAGCGTCATCCATGACTTCTTACTCCTCATCCAATCTCTTTCCAAGCCCTATCGATTTGACCTTTATATCATCTCTTGTATACGTCCCCTTTTCTCCTCTAACGCTGCCACCGTATAGACATAGATAATCATTATTTGTAGACTATTGCTATATCCTGCTGGTTGGTCTCCCTGTCTCCTCTATTTCCACTCTAAACTATCTTCCACTAAGAAGTCCCCAAATGGGGTTACAAAGAGTCAAACATGACTGAAATGACCAAACAACAAATAAAAGACAAATATTCATTTCTAAATGTTAAACTTAAAAGAAGCTTCACTTTAAATTAAATCAATATCAAAAGTCAGTGAAGCACACCATCTTTTTAAACTTACATGTAACAAATTTGCTGACTCTCATATGGCTTTTCCAGAGTTAATTTTAAAAGAGATTCCATTTATAATTTCAGATTAATATTGGTTTTCTACTCCTTATGTTTTGACCTACAAGAGCAGGTATACTTCTCATTGACTTTGTTTCCTTAATTAAGATTAAAAGCTCCATGGAAGCAACAATCATTTCTTAGCTAAACAGTGTACAGTCTAGGGTCAGGAATACCTGAGCTCAAATCCAACTTTAGACACTTAAGGGTTGGACCTTGTGCAAATCACTAAACCTGTTTGCTTCAGTTTCTTCTCCTTTAAAATGGGGATATTACTAACACCTATCCCCCAAAGTTGTTGAGGATCAAATGAGATATATGTAAAATGCTTAGCACAATGTCTAGCCCATAGTAATTGCTACGTAAATTCTAGTTATTACTGTCATGGTTGTTATTTTCCATTTTTCAAGACTTCATCACTACATCTTAGTTGCAATCTCACTGTGCTATCTCCTTCAGCCTCTGGGACTTCCTCACTTTGGAATATCCATTTGTCCCTGTGGTCTTCTTACTCTGGAACAACCCTCTACCATGCTGCTACCCTCTTCTCCCACTGGTGAATTCTCAGTGGCTTCATTTTGGATAAGGTCCAGGCTGGCCAACCTTCATTCCCCTCCTAGCTGTACCTCTGATTTCCCAGTCTTTGGCAGCATACTTCTTTGCAGTTACTTTCACCTCTTGTTTTTGTATATTGACTTCCCCCATTAGAATAAAAAGTCCTATATCCATTTTGATTTTATCTTGGTAAATAGCTTAAGATATTAGACTATGCCCAATTTCTGCCGTACTGCTTTTGAGTTTTCCTAACAATTTTGTCTTTTTTTACTAAATAATGAATTCTTATCCCAAAATCTTATTTTTGTCCAATGGTACCCATGTCTAGGGCAGGGAGGGGAGAGGGAAGGGAAAAAAGGGAAAAATAAATTTACAGGGCAATTTTATTGTATATTTAAAAGGAATACCAAATTTCATATATAAGATTTGCAGTTTCATGTGCAATCACCTTTTTAACAAAAATTCTACAATGTGGTGGAAATATTTGTTTTATTTCATAAATTAAAAATAAAATAAAATTTTAAAAAGAATATAAGGTATTTGAGGGCAAAATTCAATAATGAGAAGTACACCATTCTTCATTATATGATGAATAAGGTGGGCACAGGCTCATGGGATGATCCATCTAGAGTTGGGTTCGCCCAATGCTGGTCTATACGCACTTAAATACTTACTACATGACAGGCATTGTCCTAGTAAGCACTGGGAATACAAAAAAAAGGGGGGGGAGTTCCTTCCCTCAAAAAAGGAATTCGCTTCCCTCCTTCATTTTAGTGGAGGAGACAACATTTACTTTACTTTTGTTGCTGTTAAGCCATGTCTAACTAACTCTTCCCACTTGGGGTTTTCTTGGTAAAGATACTGGAGTGGTTTGCCATTTCCTTTTCCAGGTCATTTTCAGATAAGGAAACCCAGGCAAACAGGATTAAGTGACTTGTCCAGGGTGATATAACTAGTAAAGGTGTGAAGCCAGATTCGAACTCAGGAAGATGAGTGTTTCTAACTTCAGACCTGGCACTCTATCTACTATGCCACCCACAGGCCTACGAGTTATGCAGAAAATAGCTGGAGATAATCTGAGAGGAGAATTTGAGAGGAGAAGGGTAGTAAAAACCTCCTAAGGTAGGATTTGAACTGAGTACTATAGGAAGTCAAGGAAATCAAGAGGCAGAGATGAGGTAGAGCATTCCATGTGAGAGAGACAGCCAGTGTGCAAAGGCAAAAAGCCAAGAGATGGAATGGTGTGTTCAAGAACTTTCATTTGCTGAACCATCATTTTAATGGATCATTGAGTGTGAAGGAGAGAAAAGGGCAAGAAGACTGGAAAGCTAGGAAGGCGCCAGATTACTAAGAGGCTTGAATATCAATTAAAGTTTATATTTCATTCTAGAGGGAACAAGGAGTCCCTAGGACTCATTGAGTAAGGCGTACAGACCTTGCCTTTAGGAAAATCACTGGTCACTGAGGAGAGGAAGGAGTGCAGTCAGGGGAGATTTTAACAAGATCCACCAAAAGATCATTACTATGGTCCAGGAAAGAGGTGATGAAGTCCTTTATGATATTCCCCTGACTTTTTAACTACATAGTCCTGCTACTAAATCTGGGCGTTGCTTCATTTCTCTTTTCATTCTAGTCTTTCTCCTGCAATGATATTTCTATTGTTGATACTATAATTTTTATGCAGATGGCTTCTAAATTTGCACACTGAATCTCAACTGTTCTTCCAATCTCCAATCTAAGCATCTTCAACTCCCTCCTCAAATTCCCCCCACCACCCCCAGGTTTCCTTCTAGCCTGTCAAGCTAGATATGCACAAAACTATCTTTTGTCACTATTCTTACAAACCAGCTCCTACCTCTGGTTATGTCAGACTTTTAAATGGCATCACCATTGTCCTGGTCACTCAAGCTGGAAAGCTTGGAAGGACAGCTCTCTCTCACTCACCATATCTAGTTTCCAAATCTTTCAAATTTTTCTTCCAAAAATGCCTTTAACATCTGCGCCCCTTTCTTTCCACTCCCAGTTTCCCTTGATATCTAGTAAACCAATTCAATGATCCAAATACTACAGTTCCTTCAAAGTCTAGCTCTTCTCATATGCTCCATAAAGTTTTTCCTCATTGCTCTGACCTTCCATTTCCTCTTTCCAATATTTCTCTTCTCTAAACTCTTGTTGCATTTAGAGTTCAGCACCCATCCTCATGAGTATATTTTCATCAATGATGACTTCATTCCTTCTCCTTATATTATTGTTAAAATGTTTATCATCTTATGCTTACCAAAGGAGTCTAGAATATGTGGTGCAGTGGATAGAGTGTTGATCCTGGAATCAGGAAGTATGGAGTTCAAATCCAGGCATAGACACTTACTAGTTGTATGACCCCTGGCAAGTCACTTAACCTCTGCCTCAGTTTCTTTAACTGTAAAAGGAATAAATAGTTCTTATCTTCCAGAGCTATTGTGAGGATCAAATGAGATAATATTTGTAAAGTGCTTAGCATAGTATCAGACACATATTAGGTATTTAGTAAATGCTTATTTCCATCATTCCTTTTACTGAACTCTTAAAACAATCACCTAATAAGTTACCCTACGTTTCTTCTCACTTTAATTGATTTTGTACACTGTCATCAGATTAATTATTAATTAATATATTATATATTACATAAAATATATAAGATAATTAAAACATATGTTAATTATGCCATTAATTATATTATTTATTGTTATGTTATTATACTATATGATTAATATACTGATTATTATATTATATAATTATTTATAATGAATTATTATTAATTAGCACAACTCAGTTGATTACTACTCGTAAACCCCTTATGAACAATCTTCAATGCTTTCTTCCTATTTTCTAAGTAGTTAAACTTCTTTAGTCTAGAATTAGATGTCCTCCACAGCCTATACTAACCCACATTTCCACTGTTGTCTTCCATGCCTTAAATTCCACTCAAACTGTGTTCACCATTCCCTGAACATACTTTTTGCTCCTAACATTTCCTTCATCTAGAATGAGATTCTTTTGGTCTCCCTCTATATAAAGTTAATGCATCCTTCAAGATATACCACAAATTCTACATCCTCCATGAAGTCTTCTCTTAACTGATCTCTCTTGTATGAATTCCTATCATGTTATGCCTTGCTTATGACTTTTATAATAATAACTTTTAAATATAGTTATTTACATACATGTCTTATGTTTTCTATTAGATTGTAACTTCCTTGAGGGAGTGTCACGTGTCTTTAAATTCTCCACAGTGTTTATTTAGCACAATTTACTAAATATATATGGAGAGAATTTAATAAATATTTGTTGGAAGAATGAAAGAATGCATTCACACTGATGGCTACTGGGCTAGGTTGTGCCTGGTGGATAACTTGACCTTGAAGCTCTGAGTGGTAGTAGGCTAAAACCTACTAGGTGTACGAATTCATTCTGTCTTCAGTATAATTCAACCCTGTGAAGAGAGGGCCATAGAGCTGCCTAAATATGGGCAAAATGGTCAAAGTTGAAAATTCAAAGTTGCTCAGCATAAGGACACAGGACTTCCAATCTGGGTTAGATAGGGATGATGGATTAAAAAAAAATGAATGATTGAATGGAGGGATGAATGAGTTGATCTTCCTAAGGGGCCCTCTAGTCAGTATCACATAATCTAGCATTTATTGTTCACTAATTATTTCTTGCATTCAAGTTTTGTTTCTTAACCAAATTAGAAGTTCCCTGAGGGCAGGAATTTAATTTCACTTTTCTCTTATAACCCACACATCATCTAGCACAGTGCCAAACACCCTTATTACTCGATAAACACTGTTGATTAGTCAACTGAAGTCCCTGAGCATCTGCTAATTTCCTCATTGGCCCCCATCCCTTACCTTCTTTCTGCTTTGCAGGTATTTTTATGCTACTCTGGCAATTCTGGCCCTGATTTCCATCATAATGAAGTTCCACAAGTAGAAGTGTAACTATATCTTCTAATTTAGAAGGGCATTTTGCAGAGAGTAAACCATTAGACAAAAAGCTCTGGGTTTTGGTGGTGTGTCTGTATTCACTAGAATTATGTTGTCTGCAAAATAAGGTTATTTCTCTTTCCTTTAAATTTCTATTCGTACCATACTTCCATGTGGCTCTTATGATAGTGCTTTTTGTGTGGTCATCTATGTATACCTGTACATTATGAATATGTAAGCTTTTGAACCCTATCTCAGCTGACCAACTTCCATCTGAATTCTCATCGTGTCTGAATAGACTGTATATTTTTGGTCGTATTTTGTTTAATAATTTTATAAATGGCCAACAAAACCATAGATAGCACTTTATCAAATCTTCTGGTAACAAAAAGCTGGGATGGAAAACTAACACACTGGATGAGAGTCAGGATTCAAAAAAATCTATGAGTTAGATTACTAGGTCAAATATAATAAGATTCAATTTAATTGAGATAAAGGTAGCTTCACAATTAGATTTCAAAAAATAAATTTCACAGGTACAAAGTAGGGGATTCACTTTAAGAGAGCAATTTTCCTGATAATGATCTGGAGGTTGCTCATTTGGACTCATTTCAATTTATACGTGTTCATAAATGACTATAGAAAAATTCTCCAAATGAATTAACAATGTGGCATATCAACCAAGGAAGCTGATGGAATCCTAGATGGAATAAGGGAATTATAGTGACAAAGGCTAGGGATATGTTAATCCTGTCATAATTTGTCCTGGTCATAACATATCTAGATTACTGTATTCAGTTCTTGATGGCACACTTTAGGAAGGATATCAATTATATGGGGGGTATTCTGAGTGAAGAGACTCCTATTCATGCTGTACAGAGATCAGTGGAAGGAAATGGGAATGATTAATCAGGAGAAATAAAAATCAGGGAGAATATGATAATGGTTTTTGATTGACTGAAATATTGAAGAGAAAATAGATTAGTTCTGCTTAGTTCTAGAGGGCAGAATTAGCATCAGTGGGTTGAAATTGTTATAAAGAGATAAAGAGAATTTTCCTAGCAATTAAAGCTATTTCTAACAATTAAAGTGGAGTGACCTGCCTCAGGAGCAAGCAACCCAGATCTTCCACCCCAAAGGTCTCCAAGCAAGGTTTGGATGATCACTTCCTGACTCGGTAGAAGCAGGGATTCTCGGTCAGGTAGATTCTTGGTCAGGTAAAAGACAGAATAGAACCTCTCAAGGTCCCTTCCAAACCTGAGATGGCATAATTTTAAGTAGTGACTAGTTCTTCTTCTTTTCCTCCTCCTGAAGGACATTCCAGGGTCAAAGAACACAGAGAACTTCAAAGGTGCATAGCCTTCCCATCAAACCTAAGTTTATCTAAAGGGAAGTAAAATGAACATATTTCTTAATTAATTGGCACTAAAATCATCATAATGTCATTCAGTAAGAGAATTTTGATGTTTAAGTCATTTTTTTCCCAGTCATAGATTAAGAAAAAATATTTAAAAGAGATTTTAGGGTTTGTTTGTTGGTATATTTATTAGTGTGTGTGTGTGTGTGTGTGTGTGTGTGTGTGCGCGTGTGTTTTCACCCAGATAGAGAAAATCAATTTTAGCCTAAGGTAAATTAATTGCAATTCCCAAAGAGCAGAGTTCGGTTTGAAAGACAGGATTTTGTGGTGATACTTCAATTGTGCTGAGATGTATGTCATTTCTAGTTCGAATGAAATCATCTCTTTCTGAATCATTCATTGGAAATTCCTTCTTCTATTGGAATTCTCTGTAGACATCCTCCATGATAATGTGTAGGCACCATTGACAAGCATATCTTGCTCTTTCTTATCCCTTGACTCTATCAATATTTAGAGCATCACCTAGCAAAATTAGTTTTGTTGATATATCTTTGAAGGAAATGAGTATGATCTTAATAAATGAATGAGAAAGAATTTGTTGGCAAAGAACCTTTAAGGTAGTATTTTGTTCTACTCAACCAAATGCTTTGTTATAGTCAACACACAACAGCCCAGTGGAATATTGTAGCATCTGTACCTTTCATTCAATTTGGTGAAGATAAAGATGTGGTCTACTCAGAGTAAAATGAGCAAAAATGAGATATTAGAAAAAAATGTATTATACTTCAGATGATTCACCCCTCTCCCCCAAAAAAACCCTAATAAATAAACAGAATTGCAATCATGATTGGATAAGGGAACAATAAAAATTAATAATGTCCAGAGAGATAAACAGGAAACTGTCATTATATTTAAAGGCAACATAACACAATGAAAACATTATTAAACATAAACACAGGCATATATATACACATATGTATGTATATATACATAAAAGTATGTTTATTGTGTATATAAATATACATGTTCATGTATACATGGATATGTAGCATATTCTTCTATAGTGAGTTACCTGATCCTCTGTATTACAAACCCCTTGCTTCTGAAATTGCACACACATACACACACATACATGCATGCACATATAAAAATATATGTGTATATGTATGTTTTCATATGATTATTTGCATGTAATTCCCCTTCCCGTTAGACTATGAGCTCCTTGACAGTAGAGAATATTTTTACCCTTCTTTGTATCCCCAGTGCTTAGCAAAGTGCCCAGTCCATAGTAAGTGCAAATACTTGTTCATGACATTAAATTTCATGACATGTAATTTCTCAAAGGAAAAGCCAGTCAAGTAATAAAAAGAAAATAATAGTAACATAATAGAAGTAAGATAGCTTTAATATTCTGTTTTCAGAGCAGGATAAATTTAATAAAAGGAAAACAATAAAGAAAACATTTCAACAGATCGTTAGAAAGATCATTTTGAAAATATCTATGATTTAGGAATTGAGATATTGAATAATCACATGCTCATTACATAGTTTTTTTTACAAAAAAATTAATTATGAGAAATGATTATTCATAATTCTACATTATAAAAAATTAGGAAAAGATGACTAGCAACAACCACTAAAATGACCATATAAACAAATCACAAAACAGGGATCTTAAGCAGCCCCATCTCATAAAGAGAAACAAAGCAAGCCATACATGGACGACTGGAGAGAGAGAGAGAAAAGAGCTTGGCTTAGATATACAAAGGAAATCTATTATACATGCTATTAAAAATTAAAGAAGGCTATCCACCAACATCCCGAGAAAATGTGATCCTGAGACCCAAACCAGGGAGGAATAAGGCATAAAAATAGAACTACAGACCAATACCACTAATAAAATATGTGACTGAATGTAAATGTTTTGATATGTTCAGTTGATTTCTGTGCAGGATTGAAAAGATTTGCATTCCCTGGGGACAATTAACATAGGAAGGACAATAATAGGGGCTACGCCTTGAACAGGAAGCTATACAACAAGGTAAGCTCTTTTCCTGTTCTTAAGCAGTAGTGTAATAGCCACCATAAAGATGAGAGTATTACACCTATCAAGAAAGGGTACAAAGAACCTATCTCTCCTTTGGACCACTAAAAAGTTATTATTGCCATACCTTTAAGAGGTAAAGTCCTAGAGAATCTTATGTTTGTATCTATTCTATTAAAGAACCTTACTCCTAGAGTGTCCAAGGCTCCCTTTAAACTTTGTAATGTGACATAAAAAAATCCTTAAAAATCAGGGCCTTGGGTTCTGGTCCAAGGATGATAGATTTATTTCTCCTTGAAAAGGGAAACCTCCTTCACAAGTTTCTATGAAGAGAGGCAGGTTGGTATACAGGAAAGATTGTTGTATTTGAAATCAGAAAACCCTGCTTATATATCTTCCCTTCAACCATTACTAGCTGATTAACTATGGGCAAGACATTTAAGCTCTCAATATCACTCTCTCCTCAGTAAAACACAGATAATAGTACCCTACCTTAAGGGGTTGTTGTTAGAACAATCTGTAAACTTTGAAGTCATTTACAAAGCCATTAAAAATAAATCATTATCATACATCTGAAATGGCTAGATATTCATTCTAGTTTTTGTCATTGAAATAACTTTTTTACATATGGATTGGTTTAGGTTGTTGATGATGTCCCTTCAGACTGAAGTCTATAATTCTGTAATGGGCTTCATTGAACAAAATCTACTGTTTTGATTTATCTGTTTCTCAACAGACATATGGAGTCAATACAAAAGAGAACCTTAGCATCAAAGGCCTTGAATATGAATCCCACTTTTTCTTGTTAAGGAGAATGGTATATTGTATGTTAAATCTGATAATGTACTACATTTATACACACACACACACACACACACATATATATACATCCTGTATGTATTACTTATGATATAGGAATACAGTATTTGATTATATATGATTATAGATACACAGTATTTGATAATTAGAGGAGCCTTAAAGACCTGTCCAACTTCATCATCCAAGTGAGAAACCAAGTTTCAGAAAAGCCACTTGATCAAGGTCATAGATTCCAAATCCAGTACCTTTCTTATGCTACATTATTATATTAATCTAACAATTGTAGAGGCCGAAGAGACCTGTATTTTGTGGCTACATTCAGAGAAATCTTTGCTCAGAATAAGGTTTTACAGACCTTTTTTTTTTCCTCATTTCATCTCATGGCTCAGAAATTAGAAGTTAATTTTCAGACCTTTCCCAGTTAATACAAGCTTAGACCCTCTGTACTACTCAATGTCACACTTTATATGGTTTCATTACCATGTAAAAACACCACATGAAAAAATGGTCATTAAATGATACAATGTGGAAAAATAAGGCATCATAGAATTTCTCTCTGGAAAGATGTTACTAAACTTCATCTACTTACTTAGCCAGGAACATATAATTTTACTGCTTGAGGAACAAAGGCAGGGAGCTTAACTGATAATCAAGCTGTTTGAGTTTTCCTTTGGATGAGTTTATAGTCTGACTTCATGAAGTTTAGAGCAAAAAAGAGAATAGCTAGAAGAAAAAAAGGTACAAAAAAGGGACAGTTTCTCTCCAAGTTAAATAATTCCAACTATAAGGTAACACCAATGGGATATTTCCAAGGGCTTTGGGAATCAGGATAATAACTGCTTTGAAAAATTTCATTTTTAAAGGTGTGAAATGAATGTAACTCATTTTATTATCATTACATATATGCCTGAAGTCTCTCACTACTCCATTTCATCCCATATCCAGTTGCCAAAAGGTTTTTCCTTGAGTGCCAATCTGACCATGACTCCCCCCTACTCAGTCAACTCCAGGGACTCCCTATTGCTGCTCTGATAAAATAAACTCCTCTGTTTATCTTTTAAAGCCTTTCACAATATGGCCCAAACCTATATTTCCAAATTCATTAATAATTATTCCCTTTCCCACATTCCAGAAAGTAATCTAACTGTTCTTCTCTGTTCTTCATATAGGACACTTTATATCTTTTCCAAATATCTTTACACTGACACTCCTCCATGACTGGAAAGTACTTGGTCTTTACCTCTACCTCACAGAGTTCCTCTTTTCCTTCAAGACACAATTAAAGCAACCCTCTGCATGAAGCCTTTTCTAATTCCCCCAGATGCTACTAACCTCCTTCTCCCACTTTTTTTACATTTAACTACCAGTATTTTTGTATTTATACATTTTATATTTATTCTTTATATAAGCATATTAAAATGTAAGCTCTTTGAGATAGGTTTGGTACCCAAAGACCCCAACAGCTGGAGTGAGAATTCATTCAACAAAAACTGTTCAGGAAAACTGAAAAAGCAATCTGGCAAGAACTATGTATAGACCAACATATTATATATTAGGATAAGTTGAAAAAGAATATATGAGAGGCATAAAGAATCACATTTTAAACATTTTAAATGATAAGGAAGAAATTGCTTTTCAGATTAAGGATAGCAGAGGAGTTCACAGTGAAATGATGGATAGAAAAGATAGTAGAAAACAAATAATTTTGATCATATAAAGTTCAAAATTTTTGCAGAAAAACCTCTATGGTAGCCAAAATTAGAAGGGAAACAGGTAATGAGATGGGGGAAAACTTTAAAGTAAGTTTCTCTGATATAATCATCTTATTCTCAAGATACATAAGAAACTGATTCAAATTTATCAGAACTAAGAGCCACTCATCAATTGAAAAATGATCAAATGATATCAAACATTTCTAATGAAATTTCTAATTTCTTCTAATGAAGAAATGGAGGTTATCAGTGGACATATGAAGAAATATTCCAACTTATATAACTAATTAGATAAATGTAGATTTATCTAAATTTATCAAATTTCAGCAATTCTGATGTTCTTCTTTACATCTGTCAGATTGACAACAATGTCAAAAGAAGAAAATGTCAAATGTCTAAGAGGTTGTGGGAAAAGTCATATTAATGCACCATGGTGGAGCTGTGAATTAGCCTGAACACTCTGGAAAAATCATTTGGAGCTATTCATATAGTTACCAAACTGCATACCTTTGATCAGATATATATGTTAAATAAGATTAATCATTGCTTAGATTTTATATTGTCCCTTTTATTATGGCAGGTAGGTGAAACAATGCATAGAGTTCCAGGCCTAGAGCCAGAAAGCCTCATCTTCCTGAGTTCAAATGTAGCTTTAGATACTTACTAGCCAGGTGACCCTGGGCAAGTCCCTTAATCCTGTTTACCTCTGTTTTTTCATCTGTAAAATAAGCTGGAGAAGGAAATGGCAAACCATTCCAGTATCTTTGCCAAAAAAAAAAAACAAAACCAAATGGAGTCACAGAGTCAGATGTGACTGAAAAGACTGACCAACCACTTTTATTATACTTATTTGTGTACTCTACTTATCGTCCTTCTAGAATACAAGTTCACTAAGGGAAAAGACTATGTTAAATTTGGTTTGTTAGTTGCAATCATTTATGTGAACTGATTACCAATACCAATTGTCTAAATACCAGGAAGCATAATAATAAAGATACGTACTATTAAATATGTCAAAGGACCTAAGTTCAGATCCTTCCTCTTGATACTTACCTGTGTGACTGTAGGGAAGTCATTTAACCTCTTTAAGTCTCAGTTCCCTTATGTGTAAAAGGAGACAGCTGGACTAGATGACATCTGATGCTCCTTCCAGGTCTAGCACTAAGATACTGCCGTCTATTATGTCATTGATTTTGTCATAAATTGTGATTACAGCAACAAATATGAGGCTGTCTTCCTAGTTTATGCTGATGGAACATGGTCAAAGAATTAGATGCAACATGAATGATCTTTAAAGTTCTTTTCAATTTTAAGAGTCTTATTAGTCTGTGATTTTTATCTTAGAAAATTAGAAAAGCACAAAACAGGTCTGGAGGGATTATAATCACTTATGCTTTACATTTTCCAGGATAAAATCTCATGACTGTCTTTCCCACCATCAATGATTTTTCTGCCAACTAGATTTCAAGACTTTCTTTTTGAGGAATCTCAATCCCACTCTGTCCCATATGGTACTTGCTCCAAATCTACATGTAACATCACAGAAACTGTTTCAGCCCACAATATCGTGTAGACATCCATCTGAAAAGAATTTGGCATTAAAAAATTTCAGTTATGTAATTTTAAAATATCAATGGGACAGAAAAAAAGAATTTTACAAAACAAATACAAAATAAGGTTGTTGTGCTAAAAAGCCTATAATTTCTACTGTTGCTAAATCTATTAATGCCCTCAGTTCATCCAACTATTTACTGTCTAAATTCTCAATTATCTTGACCGTATGCTTTGCTATTCATGTGCAGTCATCAGTGACAATGGGTCCTCTTTGTCATTTCATGGGGCCTTTGCACACACATCAGCAAATGCTATGAAGGAGCTCCCTTTGGGCCAGTTTTAGAATGGTAAAGGAGCTTCATAATTTGGAACAAAAAGAAGTGTACACATAGTCAAAACAATTTGAGCTGCATCATTTAAGGAGTTTTTTAACGTACAGAAGAGAACAGAAGGAAGGCCAGAAGGAATCACAGACAGCTTTGAAATTTACATGATGAATTGATCATATATTTAAAGAAATACATTTAAAAGAAAAGCAAATGGTACATAATAGATTCTCAGTTTCATGTAGAGTCGTATCTTCATGTTCTACTATATATGTGAAAATGCTTGTTTTATTTGGTGTGATAGAGAAAATTCTAAATAAAAAGAAAACTGGATTAAATAATATATAAGAAAAAATGTTCTAAATCACTGATAACAAGAAAAATGAAAATTTAAAAAAATGCTCTGAGGTTTTACCTCCGACCATAACAATTTACAAAGATAACAAAAAATTGAAATGTGAGAGGATCTGCGGGAACATTGGTAGGGATGTGGACCGGTCCAACAATTCTACAAAACAATTTGGAATGTGGCAGAAAAATGAAAGAACTGTTCACCTCCTACCATCTAGATGCCTCCAGTAGGTAATATATCCCAAGGGACTCAAGGGCAGAAACATAGTTTTAAGGCAATACTGGAATCATCATGGCATCACTTTCTGTGGTAGCAAAGTCTTGGAAACAAAGTCAGAGA
Source organism: Bettongia penicillata ogilbyi (assembly GCA_023548195.1). Lineage (NCBI taxonomy): Eukaryota > Metazoa > Chordata > Mammalia > Diprotodontia > Potoroidae > Bettongia > Bettongia penicillata. Next base: position 16,088,684 of record JAJHZJ010000089.1, on the reverse strand, counting down.
CCACTGTTACAACTGAAACTACTGAACAAACAACTTTGTATTTTTTTTAAAAGAAGATGGTCACCTAAAACGAATGACAACAATCTGAAAGTTCAGCTGACTCCCTCCTTTTGGCACAATGTGGGAGAAAGAGGGAACAAAAAGTTGCATACGTTGTCAGATGTCATTCTAGCACTTTAGTTTGTTTAACTGTTTTCCTTTGTTACAGAAAGAATTCAATAGGTTTTCAGTCAGATGGGAGGAGAATATGTCCAGAAATGGCAGTGATCCAAAAATAATGAGCACAAATAATTTTTAAGATTAAATAAATCTGTTGTGGCTAACAAGTATGTAAAACACTTTGTAAATTATGAAATGCTGTACAAATCTGGGTTTGACACACATATAGATGCATGCATACATATTCATATGTATGTGTGTGTGTGTATATATATAAAGTATACAAATAGAAATATATATACAATAGAAATTATACATGTGTATATATACAAATATATATACATATATATGCATATATATATATATATATATATGGAGAGAGAGAGAGAGAGAGAACAGGAGACAAAGTAGCACCCACAAATACTGTTCATTTTCCACCTAGGATGAGGCTACTCCAAATTCTTAGTATTTTGTGAGTTTCCACATTCACTCAAAACCATAACTTATGAGCCTCCAACAAGCTTTTAAGAGTTAGCCAGACAATACATGCTTAAATGAAAAAGTATAAGAAGAAAAAAAAGGTGTGTGTGGGGGCGCAATTAGGTGGTACAATGGAGAGAGTGCTGGGCCTGAAGTCAGAAAGACCCTTCTTCCTGAGTTTGAATCTAGCCTTAGGCACTTGATAGTTGTGTGACCCTGGGCAAGTGACTTAATCCCTCTTTGACTCAGTTTCTTCATCTGTAAAATGAGCTGGAGAAGAAAATAGCAAAACCACTCCAGTATCTTTGCCAATAAAACCCCAAATAAGGTTACAAAGGTCAGTCACAACTATGAACAACTGAAATACAAAATTTCATGTGTTATGAAAACTATTGTCAGAAATCAATGGACTTTTTTTGAGATATTAGCACAAGAAGTGATAGAATTCAAGGAAATTACTAGTGAGAAAAAATGTGCATGTTACCAATTTTATTTTGTGTGCTGTGTTTTATGGGTTATTTCATTGCTGCATTTGTTAAGAAAAGTACATAGTATCAGAATTAATGATTGTTATTAAGAATTATATGCAGAAAAGTATATTTTCAGCAATGGTAGCGAAAAATTATAGTATTGGGTGATTATAGAACCTCTCTCCCATTTCCTATAGGTTAAATGTATCAACATTTCTATTTCTTACTATTGTGCCATTTTCTAGGAACATTACTTCCTTGAAAGTTGAGGTTTAACTGTCTCATATATCTTATTAGTAAAAGTTTTGAAACCACATTACATGAAGTAATATCACTGAATATTAAAGAAAAGAATATCAACTGCTAGAAATCATGATATGTATATCTTAGAATCTTGGGAGAGTGCAGAAGCTATACCAGGGGTATTCTGTACCACTGAGAGACTTGTGAAGACAGTTTAGGGATGTGAAAGATCAATTTCATTGATTTTAAAATTGTATTTATTACCAACTATATAAATGTAAAAAATAAAGTAGCTGCAGAGACAGCATGGTATAGTGGAAGATCCAGAAATTCTTTGAACACTGGCCTGACAATAAACTATACTTATTATCAGAGAACCAACTCATCTAAGTCCAAAAATCTCACTATAAGAAGGTTGGGTATAGGATGATGGTATAATTCACCTCTGCAACTCATGAAAAATCAGTTTACTAAGGAGTGTAAGTTGCTACTCTAGACAAACCAGTTTGCCTCTTTGAGTCATCTCATTTTTGTCATCTGTAAATGGAAATAAATCAACTTTAGTTACTTCACCAAACTTTAAGGATAGAATGAGATCATAAAAATAAAGTGCTTTGCAAATATTAAAGCACTAAATAAACACTACTCATTATTATCACTGTTATGGAGGTGACTCCAACCCTCATAGGACTATCATGAAGGAACAGTTTTATAATCTTTAAAGTATTATATAAACAAATAACACTAAGTATTTGCTTGACCTTAACCTCCCTGGGTCCCTGTGTTTTCATCTATGAAATGATAGGGTTGAACTTACTTAGGTGACCTCTAAATTCTTTTACGGTTCTGGAACTAGGGGGGGAGTTGTAGGGGAAAAGGGAGAAGTTATCATTGCTAAAACTTGGAGGATGTTATTACTATGGTAGTTAATAATTTATTAATTTATTTATTAAAACATTTCTTTTTAACAAAACATTCACTTAATACCTACTATGTTAGGCATTGTGTCAATTTTTTTTTAATGGGCAAAAAAAATAGGATACTAAAAAAAGTTAAAATTCCTGCTTTTAAGAAGCTCACAGTCTAATCAAGGAGACAAGCATACAAATAACTATTTATAGACAACATGTATTCAGAATAAATTAGAAATAATCAACTGAGGAATAGCATGAGAATCGTGGGGGATCTGGAAAGGCTTCCTGTAGAAACTTGCATTTTGGCTGAGACTTGAAAGAAGCTAGGCATGTAGGCCATGTGGTGGATAGAATGGCAGACCTGGAGTCAGGAAGACTGATTTCCTGAGTTCAAATCTTGCCTCTGATATATATTAGCTGTGTGACCCTGGGCAAACCACTTAACCCTATTTGGCTCAGTTTCCTCATCTGTAAAATAAGTTTGAGAAGGAAATGACAAACCATTCCAGTGTATTTGCCAAGAAAATCTCAAATGAGATCACAGAGTCAGACAGAATGCTAATGACTGAACAAAAAGAAAGCTAAGGAAGCCAGGAGGTGGTAATGAGGAGAAAAAATAATCCAGAAATGGGAGTGGGTCAGTGAAAATGTCCATAGTTGGGAGACACAGTATCTTATTCAAGGACCAGCGAAGAGATCACAAATCTTTGAAAGGAAAACTAAGTTGAAGCAAAACGAAGGTAATAAATGATCGTAGTTAGTGAGATGAAGGGATTATTATTATCTACCTCAAAGGGTCCTTCTGAGAAAGGAACTTTATAACCCTTTAAAGATATGGATGGATAGATATATATGTACATATACACATATGCGTGTACATACACACAGATGTATATCTGTATATGTAGGTAATCATCATATCATGTGTGCATCTGGTGAGTTTCATCTCAATATTATCACTCTATATTATGACTTTTGACACTTGACAACACTACTTCATCTGTGTGATAGAGGCTTGATTTGGAAATATTACTTATGAAGGATTCTCATTCCTAGAGGATTCCTTCGTTGAGATTCCTCTGTACAAAACCTTGATAAGAACAGAATTCCTCCCTTTCTGGTGGAAAATTTGCTTTGGCTGAACCTGTTCCTGCAGTTCCCCCCAAAAACTATACTTGCTTCAAACATTCAAGGAACTCATTTAAACCTCACAAGTCTCCTCATTTTATCTCACAAGTCTTTGAAAATATCTGGAAGACCCATGGTCATTGATCTGGAGAATGACAACATACTGAGTTTCATGTGTGTTTTTTAACCATAGACTAAAGCCTAACCTCAAGACCACCTGCCCAAGTAAGAGATAGAAAATGTCAAGGGCTGTTGAGCACTCAGAAAATTTTCACAGTGGATCAGTAAGATGTCATTTGGCACAGGTGTTTAATTATGATGCATTTGGGAAATGTGCAGTGCTCAATGGTCCTGAAATTAGCACCTCCACCTGTGTAGAGGTCTAGTGTTAGTGAGTTTGAGGGGCTAGATTATCAAAGGAAGCTGTTTTGCTCCAAATTTGCTCAGGGGGTTTTCCTTCTTTTCAGGGAAACCAAGTTGATTGCCAGAAAGTCACAAGGATTCACCACAGGAGTAGGTCCATCATGCAGGTTTATAAACTATGTCTAGGTTATCCTTACTGGAATTAGCTGCTTCTGAAAGTATGTAACCCACAATCCCATGCAGAGAGTGGTGCTCCTGGTATCTTTCCCAAATTCTCACTTCAAATGGATAGAAAGAAAATAGTCTTTGCTAGAGAAAGCTAACCAATCAGAATTATCCTCAAAATATAAACAATTCAACTAACCTGGCATGCAGAGGCTTAACAAATGATAGTATGCTCTATAGCCAGGTCCAATTCTCTAGAAAATTGTTAAGTTTCATCTTTGGCAACTCCTGCTTTTATTTCCTATATCTTTTTTTTTCCTTTCTATTTTATGCTCTACATTTCACTTTCCTCATAGTACCTAGTTTTGATTAGCTGTTGCTCTATTAGGAAGAAAACAGATTTAATAAGTTACCAGCAGGGAGTTTAGTGTTCATTTGCTCAATTCATTTTCCTCTCTAGAAGTATCTACATTAAAAAAAATGTATCAAGTGCAGAACTGGACTATTTATTGTATTTTCACCTCCCCTCCCCAATATATCCTATGTTTCCCACATCCATGCCTTTGCTCAAACCATCATCCATGTCTACAGTGTCATCCTAATCTTTGTCACACTCCCGTCCAGACTGAATAAAACCAGCCCTGCCTATTCTGGTACCATGTTAGTGACAATTTCAATCACAGCTGGTCTCTTACATTACACTGAGGAGTGCAAATTAGCCACCTTTGGCTTGCTACCTTTAAGTCTGAGATATGCAAAACTTCTGGTTTAATGGCACTAAAGTAGCATAATGGAAGAAACAATAAATTGAGGGTCAGGAGATTAAATAGCAGAATCCACAGTTGGAAGGGAATTCAGAGGTCATTTATTCAAATCTGAACAAGAAGAAACCCCTTCTATAACATCCATTAAAAGCAGTCATCCAGTCTCTCCTTGAAGAGTTCCAGGAATGAAGAAATATCTTCATCAATCCCAATTCTAACTTTCAGAAAGTTCTAGTTGTTAGAGACGCTTTTCTTACGTCAAGCTTTTTGCAGACTATCACCTGTTGCCCCTTGTTATGCTCTCTGGAGACAAAAAAGTCCAATTTCTCTTCCATATGATAGTCATAAAAAATGAACACAGCATGTTCTACCATCACCACTCCTTTGTCCCAAAATACAACGCCAAATCTCTTCTCCAAGATGAATGTTGTCATTTCCTTCAATTGAACTCATATTTCCAGTCCTTTCACAACCATGGCAACCTTTCTCTACCAATAATCTTTCTAAAATATGGGGATCAGACCTGAACAAAACTCCTTCAATATGGTTTTAGTTCCAACTCTACTATCTTATTGTGTGATGTTGGACAAGTCATTGAAAATTATTTGGTCTCAGTTTACTGATCCGTAAAACAAAAAGGTTGTGATAAATTATCTGTAAGGTTCTTGATATCTGTTATATCAATCCTGTATTTTAATTGTAAAAGAATATTATAGAATCATTGAGTGTTGGAGCTGGAAGGGACTTCACCATCTAGTGTCTAAACCATACCCCAAAGGAATCACCACTTTAACATACCAAATATCACCAATCCATCCTTCACCTGAATAGATTTTAATGCCTCTCTCCAATAGCAACAGACTTATAAATCAACTTAATTATGAATCAATGAATTTACTTTTTTAGATTTAGTCTTTAAAATTATAATTAAATTTATTTGAATAGGCCATTTAGATCAGGTGCCAACATACTTAAAAGATAACACTATCACATACTCGATACATAGCTATGTCTGATATTTCAACTGTTGTGAGTGCGTTCTGCTAGGGTTAGGTACATTGTGGTGTTACTAGCTCTGTTACTAATAAAGCAAGAAGAAGTACCATAGAGAAAGAATTTGTACAAGCTGTCAGCCTTGGTGATCAGCATTTTGTGGGAACTGTGGAAAGGTCTGATGCTTTGAGAATGAACATGGTAGAATGTATAGAGTCTAGTGATTTGTAATATGGAAGACCTGGATTTGAATCTTGCCTCTGATAGCTATGTGCCCAAGGACAAGACACTTAACCTCTCTTAGTCCCATTTTCCACATCAATAAAATGTGAATAAGAATAACTGTGCTACATGATCATCCAGACTACTTGGAGGATAAAATGAGATAATGTAACTAAAGAACTTGGTGAACTTTTATCATTATCTATTATTACCAACTGATGAGTGATAGAAAAGTATATTTATTTGGGTTCAAATGTTTAGAAATTTTTGTCTCTTGACAGGGAAACTTTTGCCCAATTTACACAGTTTAAAACTACAGTGATTTGTAATTTCATCAGTGAGTAGCGTTTTGGGTTGTCAAGAGAGATTAATTTATTACTCTTTGAAAGAATCTCCTCAATATTTGTCAAGATGAATAGGAGTATTCATTCTTTTTCCACTTCTGAATCATGGACCTCAGTGGAAAAAAAAAGTCACTTTGAGCAGGGGAATAAAGTGATACGTACACGGATTTGTCCTTGGCTTATTTTAATTCAACAACATATAAAGGGCACATGCCCACAGTAATCAGTGCTTAATTAGAAACAGGTGTTATTGTCACTACCTGCTCTTCTCCTTACCCCTCAGTCCCATGAGTTTTTCAATTCTCCTTAGAGAACAGGTCTTCTCCTGATATGTGTAGCTTCAACCTAACGAAAAAATGTGGATGTCCATAGGAAAAGGCAGCACACATGATTCAAAGTGGGTCAATGTCTGTGTCTTTATACCTCAGAAAATATTCTTTTGGAAGTGTTGAATTCCCTACTTCTCAATCTTCATTTTGGGTTTTGAAGGAGTTTTGTTGGCGAGGGGACAAGATGATAGCTCTTGCCTTTCCTCAAGAATTCTTAAACTGGGATCAATGAACTTGCTTTTAAAAATATTTTGACAACTGAATTTCGGTATATTTGGTTTCTTTTGTAAACCTATGCATTTTATTTTATGCATTTAAAAACATTATGGAGAAAAGGTGCATGAGTTGTTTTGTTTTTGTTTTTTTTTTTACCAGAAAGCAAAGGAGTCCATGATACAAAAAAAGATGTAAAGCTCCTTTAAATCAACTTCCTTTGCCTTTGATACTTAGTAGGTGTATAAAAGCTTCTCGACTGATTGATTTCTATACCTAGTATATTACATAGTACTTTGAGGACAGTAGGTGCTCAGTTAAGTTAGTATTGAACTGAATTTGTTGAATGAGGAATTAAGGTAGAATTTTAGTGAAAGATATAGGGTAACACATGTTATTCATGTTGCCATCAATAAAGCATTTGTAAACATTTGAAAATTCCCATTCTTAATTACCTAAAAATTATAAATATTCAAAAAGGTTATAATGCACTTAAGACTGGTGGTTGTTAGATAGTATAAACTCATGTGATTAAAACTGGAGGCTTAAACATCTTTTAGCAGTATTAATGGAGCACTAACCATCTTCCTATTATTAATCTTAAGGGAATCAAAGAATATGAGATTCAATACTGGGGTTAGTGACATGCTGAAACATTTGAATTCCCCCATTTGATGAAGCACCAGCTTTTTCCCCCCTTAAATTCTTTTATGTGACTGACAGTTTCATCCATTTCTTCCTGAGGCCACTATTGAAATTCCTTTGTACTTGTAGAAGCAAGTTTGCTGGCTCAAGAATTTTGTTTTAACTCTGCCTCTAAGACTTGTCAGCGGCAAATTAGGACAAGGAATTCTAATTTATGTTTCAAAGGCCTTGATGGTAGTGAGAAGTACTATTTTTATTTACATTTTTCCCCAAAAGTGTCAAGTCAGGGATGATGTACCACAAAATACCACTAAGCAATTATTAGAGAATTTCAGGAGGGGCTGTGAAATGTGCAGGATAAGGGCAAGTGGGGATAGCTTCAAATAATGCCAGTAAGAGACTGAGCTCCCTGCAACAGCTGGATGAATCTGCTGAGGAGTGGAGCTTTGCATTTGCCTCTCAGCTGTTCACTACCTCAAAAGACATGAAGGGCAGAGAAGATCCCACAAAAGGCTTGAATAGAAAAAAAAAAACAGCAATGTTTGAACCACTTTGGGCATACCCTTATTGTGCCAGTATTTCCTTTCTCACAGGATGCTTGCTGCCTGCACTTGAAAATGTGGGTGTATGCAAGTGTTTTAAAATTAAATGTTTCCCTTTTTAGCTCATTCCTGAATATTCAAGTAATCAAATGCAAGAAGCCTCATGAAGGAATTAATGGGTTAAAATGATGCACAATATGAAGGACTATACTCCTCTATAACATCCCTAGTCCAAATATTAGTGGCTGTTTTTAGCAATAGCAGTGGTTTCTGTCCCTGAGGAAATCCAAATATAGTTACTGTAGACACAATGTACCATGTACTGCTTTTGTTTTCTCTTTTATCCTGACACTATATTTGCCACTAAATCGTATCAAATTTCAGGAAGATTAGTGCTCCTAGCTCCTTTTCTCAGAATGTGTCTTCTCAGTATGAAGTCTGTTTGAACGGAGTAAGGCTGCTTGGTAGGTCACTCTCTTGGCAACATTATGAAGAAAATGCAAAGGGAAAAAGAGGAGAATTGGAAGCGTCATGCAACGTTTCTGTGGTATTGCTGACCATGCAAAATGGAAATAAGGCTTTCATACCTTTGGGTTATTAAACAAGAGACACAGAGACTAATTTATTAGGGTTAAATAGTTACAGCCAGGGTGGAAAGAAAATGTGACTTTAGAACACACTAGAAAATTCCCACCACCTGACCCACCAGCTCAGTGTTAGATGATGATTGAACCCAATTCTGTCTAATCTGTAGGGGAGGGCAAAAGAGAGTCACTTCACAGTCATCCTGAGGAAATGGTTTTAATTTAATTCAGAGAGCCAGGTCTTTCAATGGGGAACTCACTGACCATATCTTTGTCACTCAGCCTCAACAGATACACTACTCAGTGGAACTAATCATGCATCTGTCTGGACAGATCATTGACTGTTGAACTGAGCAAGTCAGCTGTGACATGATCTATATGATCACTTACTATGTTAGTTCATTCAAAATCAATAAGAAGGCATAGCCAGTATTCTAATTAGATGACTTAGGCCACTGCAACATTTTCAGCTTCTATGTTATTCATTGTAAATTAATCTGAGTGCAATATTACGCTTCGTGGTACAGAGGAAAGAGGATTGAGTTGGAAGTAAAAGGACCTGTGTTCAAATTCTATCTCTATGAAATACTATCATTGTGATCTTTGACTAGTCACTTCACTGTCTTAAATTTCTTCACTTTTGACTCTAAACATATAATCCATGAACTTAGCTGAAATTGAAAAATGAAGAAATAGTAAAGAGTTATTTTTTGTGATGGAAGACAACCTAGTCTGTTTGCAAAAGTATCCACTAGATTCGTGTTATCATTGCCTTAGTACAGTATAATAGGAGGTGAGAAGATCTGGTTTTTGAGATTCTGAGACATAGCATGTATCACTTGAACTCCATAATATTTTTTTATCTATAAATTTGGGAGAGTAATGCTCATTGTTACCTAACAAAGTGCTTTATAAACCACAAAAGTCTATATAAATCTGAGTTGTTATTAATTGCTCATTTTCCATCATTTTCAATGAAAAAAATGCTAATGTCATTCACTCAAATGATAACAAAATGGAACCCTAAAACACATACATGAATAATGAGATGGCAAATTGTAGTAAAGAAAATTGACCAGCATAGTAACATAATCCAAATAACTGATCTTGGGATTGTTTTTCAAATCCTGAGTGGAATAAGAAGACACCAATGAAATCTGTCCTCAAGGGATCAACTGAAATTTCCAATCTCACAATTACTTTTTCTGTTGATGTCAAGGTTTAAAATGTGGTTCAGGAGGTTCCAGATTTTATCCCAACTCTTTGGGGTCATAGTTCCTATCCACAGTCTACTTCACATGAGGCTACGTACATAAGAACTACAAGATGATGCCTTTCTATAGCCTTCTATTGTGGTTCTTGGAAGGTATTACTTTATTACCTATAAATCAACTTTGAAAGAGTCACTCATCTTTTAGCCTGAAGCAAGTCAAAGTATATTCCAGGTGAGAAAGAGGAAAACTGCCTCTTCTATTCATTTTACTAGCCCTGCCAAGGGACAAAAGAATGTTATCAATCAACAAGTTTTTATTGAGTGCATACTAGCACTCAGAACTGTGCTAGGTATTTCAAGGAATATGAAGGAAGCATGTTTCTTCCCCTCAAAGAGCTTGCAATTAGCTGAGAAGACAAAACTAAGACAGACCAAAAAACTAGGGTACGATTAAGGATTAAGCAGCACTATGACCAGGATATATACGTACACATACATGTAAACATACATATGTATATATAGGTGTATATTTTATATTCACATGGATATATACATATATAATATCAAATATCAAAAATATACATATACACATACATATATGCATATACATAATATCACAGAGACAGAATTTAACTCATCTCTATGAGACTAAAACTGTTCTTATATAAAATTGTAGAAATGATATTTTAGAAGATGAAGTTAAAAAAGAACAAAACGAATCAAGGCAATGTGGAAGCACTTGTTAGAGTCACCACAATTTGACAGCACTAAAATAATCATTTTTCAAACTAGCATAAATAGGGGAAGATATCATACAATTAAATAAAATGAGAGACAATGACACCACCAAAAAGATCAACCTAGAGAACAGGAGGATTTTTGCTGTTGTTGTGGTTCAATTGTTTGTAGTTTGTCTGACTCTTGGTGATCCCATTTGGAATTTTTTTTTTGACAGAGATATTAAAGTGGTTTGCCATTTCCTTTTCCAGCTCTGTTTATAGTTAATGAACTGAGGTAAACTAGGTTAAGTGACTTGCCCGAGGTCACATAACAAGCCTCTGAAGCCAGATTTGAACTCAGGAAGATGAGTCTTCCTGATTCCAAGACTATCATTGTGTCATGTAGCTGCCCACCAGGAATTACAATATTTCTTTCTAATTTTGACAAAATTTTATGATAATGTATATAGGCATCTATGTATCTATATTGAGAGAGAAAGAGAGAGAGACAGAGACAGAGAGAGACTGAGAGAGCTATCCTTGGTGAAAATGAGAACTTAAGCAGTTTTCCAGTTTTTCTATAGCACTGCACACCTTCAGACTTGCACAACTGATCGGAAGCATAAATAACACAAGATCTTGCTTTATTTCTCAATGGCAAAAAAACCCTAATCATTTAACTCAATAGAGCAAAACACAACCTTAAAAATCTGTCTTCCAATAAAGTTTCTCCCATGCACACGTTAAGATGACAAAAAATTCCTCAATATTTTAGAGGTAAATTTGTCCTAAATGATATAGTTTAAAAAGAAATACGTAAGGTCACAACAAAGGAATTGTATCATGAAGTATATTCTATGTAGACTCCAAGTGTAAGGATTATAAAGAATTGCATTCAGCCCCAAAATACTGAGACCTCCATGAGATCCATGCCTACTCAAAAGGGAAAAGCTTAACAATCCACATAGAAAAACAAATGAATAAAAATGCCTAGTGCTCAAGCAATGATGAACAGCTGACTTAGTCCTTAATTACATATACCTTGGACAAGTACTTCTGATGATGATTTGGTCCCAACATTGGGACTGTATTCAGGAAGCTGTATAGTATTTTCAAATACCCTAAGACACAAAATCTGACACAAAATCCATTTTTAACATCAATATTCTTCTGGTTATGCTACAATATTATAATTCACAAGATATTAAATTGGAAAATATAGAATTGTTAGTGACCCCAAGGACAGTGGAAAGATGTATGGTGGATATAAGAAGTTTATAGCATGTGACCAATGATTTGCACTCCAAAAAAAGACATTCATTAATTCATTCAATAAGCATTCATTATAATGTGCCAGTCCCTATACTATGCAAATGGGATACAAAACCATTCTATTGGGGAAGAGAGGGCCTACTTTTATACCTTTGATTTCCACCTATCACGCAACTCTCACCTATGGCTTCATGAAACTGTAGCATGTCTAGCAGCAACACTTTGGTAAAACCATCTTGGCATACTGGCTAAATCAGGTTGAGGGTAACTGATGAGCCTTCAAACCCATCAGTGAATTAGGGGAATGTCTACTCTAAGCATGTGAAGATATCACCTCATCCCCATCCAGTGGAATGGACAGATAAGAACAGTTTGTTCCAGTGGCCATGAAGGTGGCTGAATTGGGCACTAGGGTATGCTTAAAGCTTGGTCAGACATAAAAAATGTCAAGATCATCCTCTGCATCCTGAGCCATTGCCAGTCCTCTTGACTTTTATCTTGATACTGGACTTCAATGATTAGAAGAAAGAGTGAGGATGACAACTTGGCACAATTCTGCCTCACTTAAATCCAATATCATGCAAGTCAAGATATAATTCAGTAATATCAGTGGTTCTCTTCAAAAATGAAGAATGAATAACAAAAATTAGGGTAGACAACATGTACTTAGAAAAATAAATAAATAAAATAAAATAGATATAAAATATATAACAAGTAATTTAGGAGAAAGAGGTTTTGTCAGGCTATCAATAACCCACCAGGGAAATATACCATTCATTCCTGGAAGAGGGAAGTAGAACTGAGGTCCAGAACAAGACATATTTTTGGATATGACAGGTGCATGTATTTGTTTTCTTGACTGTATCAAACAAAAAAAAAGGTTCTATTTGTTTACTATGAGACTATGTCAAGCATAGGGAACTGAAATTTGTTTTTAATGCATTGAAGATAACCGAAGGAAATTCAGAAGGAAATACTAACAAAGATGCCAGCTTTGAACATAACTTGTTGAATTTATAATACATATTTTTATAAAAAACAAGACATAGGGAATAAAGATGGTTTTGTAAAAAGTCCATTTTTATATTCTAATTTGTTTACAATGGAGGGAGCACCCACAAAACTGAAGCCATGGATACATTAAAGTACTAAAACATGCAAGACATTTTAAAAAATCTATTTTACTTATTTACAAGGATGAAATATGAGTTAACATATGTGAAATATTTTGAGAACCTCAAAACACTATATAAATGCCACATACATATACACACATACACACACACATACACACAGACACATGAGAAGGAGTAGCCCACATCAGCAGTAGCAGCTCGGAGATGATAAGAGAGTCAGACAGATGGCCAGAAAGAGATTACCAGGTGCCCTTTGCTTGCACTGGTTACGATTGGCACTGATTGGCAACTCTAGATTGCCCATCCGCAGTTCTGACTCACAGTTACAAGAAAGAGAGGAGAGCTAGGGGTAGGTCACAAGGGAGCAGGGACGCTAGTCAGAGTTACAAGGCAAAGAGAGCACTATTGCTTGTGGTTGCAAGGTAGTAGGGAATTTCCTGTGTAAATACCAGAATGCAGATCGGGAGAACAGTGACCATTCCCATCCAAGAATTACACCACCTTGGAAGCATGAAAAACTTGCAGACCCCCAGAACTAGCTCTGACAACAGCATTATGAAAAAAACTTGAAGACTGAGAGAAAAACTTTGACATAAAGTTCAAAGTCAAGAAATAGGCTAGAAAAATAAGCAAACAACAGAAAAAAGAATTTGTCCATAAAAGCTACTACAGTGATAGGAAAGACTAAGACATAAACTCAGAAAAAGACAATGTGAAAACAGCTACAAAAAGTCTTAAAGAAAAAAACACGTTAATTGGACCCAAAGCCAGCAAGAATTCTTAGAAGAGATAAAGAAAGAGCTAAGAATGGAAGAGAAAAATTGGGGGAAAAAAAGAAATGAAAGTGATATAAAAATTATATTAAAAAAGTTAATAGCTTGGCAAATGAGGCACAAAAATACTAAAGAAAATAACACCTTAAAAACAGAATTGAACTAATGATAAAAGAGGCACAAAAACTTACTTAAGAACTCCTTAAAAAGCAGAACTGGACAAATGGAAAAAGAGGTATAAAATCTCAAAAATAATACCTTAAAAATTAGAATCAGGCAAATGAAAGCTAATGACTTCATGAGAGATCAAGAAGCAATAAAACAAAGTCAAAAGCATGAAAAACAGAAGATAGCCTTTCATTTCTTCAAAGAACAGAGAGAGCTACATTTTCTCAGCTCTTCTCTGGGACCAAATCTAGTGAACATAATCATGCATTGTTCAATTTCACACTTTATTTTCATTTGCATTACTATTGTCATTGTGAATATTCTTTTCCTACTTCTGCTTAGTTCATTCTACGTCTTTTTCATATAAGATGTGCCACAGTCTCCTAGAGTCTTTATTTTCATCATCTCCTATGGAAAAATAAGGTTTTGCCATTCTCCAAATGAAAACCATCTACTTTATTTCCAGTTCTTTGCTTCCACCAAGCATTGCAAGGAATATGTGCAACTTTTCCATCTTTGACATTCTAAAGTTATATACTTAGCAATGCCATCTCTTTTCAAAATAATTTAGAAGTTTAACAATCAGGAGAAAAGCTTATTCTAAACTCTTTATAAGTTTGGTTGTCTATTTCTTGAGGGCCCAGATTGTAGGTCATTGACCTAATATAACATGGACATTCACAAAAATGTTAAAGCTGGAAAGAACTTTAATTAATACCATATAGGCAATCATTTTCCTCATTTTACAGATGAGAAAATAGAGGCCACTGAGGCTAAAGGACTGACTCAATGTCCCGGGATTAGCTAGAATTCTCTTGACTTCTAATCCATTATCTATTTACCAGGATACCTCATTCAGAAGCAAATCAATTATTGGATCAGGGCAACCTTTCCAGCTTGTGACTCTAATCATGAATATATGTATCACAAAGACTTATTCCTCTTTTCTCTTTCACTCCTTAATTTAAAAAGTGATAAAAGAGGGGACTTACGGAACAAACATCAAAAAGTTGAAATAATGAAATAAACATTATGAGGTTATGTGTTTGGCTTTAGATCCAGTCATTGGTCTCCATTATACATATTCAGAAAAGACTGGAGTTTATCCAAATGAGCTCATACTCTTCATTCTAATTCATCATAGTGGTAGCTTCATGGTTTATCCACTTTCAAACAGAGAACTAAGATGTTTCTGTCCAAAACATAATATGCGTTTAATAGTTTTTCTTACATGCTGTATTCCTGGTCTGTAAGGAAATCATATAATATTAATGTGCCATATGGGAAAGAATGCGATATGATATAAAGAGCACAGATTTGGATTCTATACCCAGTTCTCTAACTTACTATAGGAGAATCACATTCATAAGTGAATCAAACAATGGGAAAAGAGAGAGAAGTTAAATTTAAATAGTATAGACAATTTCATCTGTCATTTCACTCAATAAGCAAATGACTCGAAATGAGTATGTGATGGGAAATGTGAATTTCAGTCCTCAGGTTCCGAACCTCTAGCCATGCTAAATGGTATTTTAAAATGTCTTCTTTCTCATAACCAGTCTTTTCATTCATCTCGGGCTGGTAAAGAGCTTTAGCTATCTTTCCTAGCATTCCTGATCAACGAGTTTGCTGTGCTCAGTTTTACTTCCTTTTGTCCTCCTTTGTCTGATAAGGAAGAAAAGTTAAACTATGTGATCTTCCCCTAATGTAGCCACCCTTACAAGTGAAGCCCTTTCAAAGCCATTTTTCTCTGATCAATTTTCATGCAAATCAAGTCTTTAGCTATTTTTCTGTCTCTTTTAAATTGAAAAGTCCTGGTATCCACATCTTCCCTAATTAATAGCTTTACTTAGATATAATGAAAAATAAAATTTACATTCAATTCTTTCCATATCAACCATCTCATATTCATCTGTTCTGTAATATAGACTGCCAGAAAACAAACACAAAACTCCCTAGCCCCATTCCTAGTTACAACTGTCTAAAGACACCCACTATACTTTATGGGTAATCCTCCCCCTTACTTTGGAATCTAACCTCGCTACTCTTTATGTCTGGGGAAACTCTGAGGAAGCAGAGAAAAGTAATAAGTAGGGGACAGGGAGAAATCAGAGAAGGTTTCATGGCAGAGTTGCCACATGAACAGGCACCTAAAAGGAAGACAAAGATTCCAGAAGACTGAGGGGAACTAGTAGTATATTGCAGGCATGGAAGATGATCTTAAAATTCACAGCAGTAGGAGATACCACATAGAATTCGTGGAATTGGTAAAGCAGTTTGGTTGCAACACATGGTACAGAATTCTGGAGTTATTATTAAAAGGATGGTAAATAAATACCTAGAAAAGGAAGCAGTGATCACAAAGCACCAAAATTCCAATATCAAATGGAGATCATAACATTCTAATCTTGTTTCCTTCATCGACAGGTTACTATATTTATTGATCATAGGAGTATTGTGAGTAAATTTCACCTAGATTCTAGTGAAGTATCCGAACAGTCTCTTGCTATCCTTGTGAATAAAAAGTAGGGATGAGTTAGCATGTAGCACAATAAAGTAGTTTCAGAACTGGGTTGAACAGCCAGGAAGAGGTTTTGAGTAGAGTATTTGAAGCATCTGTGCTTAGTCCTATATAGTTTATCATTTTTATTAATAATGTCTTCAACAAAGGCATAGATGGCATACTTAGCTAATCGGCAGACCTAAATCTAAGAAGGAGTATTAACACATTGAATAATACAGTCAGGATATAAAAAGATGTTGAAAGGCTAGACTATTGATCTGACACTAATATGATGAAATTTAATGGAGATAAATATAACATTTTGTACTTTGGCTTAAAAATCTCAACATCTGAATGGGATAGGTAAGATTCATCTTAGACCTTCATTTGGAATAACCTGGTGGTTTTAATGAACTATATGTCAATAGTGTGATTTGATAGTTGAAAAAGTCAACTAAAAAAGTCAACTTAGTCTGTATGGGAAATAATGGCATTCATGACAGAGAGGAGGAGTCCCACTGTATTTTGTCCTACTATATGTCTAAATATTATATTTTGTTCGGAGATGTTCATTTTATTTGGGACATTGCTAAGATGGAGAACATTCAAAGGAGGGCAACCTGAATAGTGAAGTGCCTTAAAATCACATCACATCAGGGATCTTGATCCTGGAAAGAGATCAAGGATCTTAATTCCTTCAAGATCAATTGAAGGAATTAAGGATTAGCCTAGAGAAGGAAAGACTTAGGGGGGACACAATGTTTGTCTTCAGGAATTTGAAGAGGGATTAGACTTGTCCAGCATGGACCCAGAGGGCAGAACAGGTTCAGTGGTCAGAAGATGGGGAGAGAATAGCAAAAACTTGATATAAGGACAAATTTTCTTCTGAAAAAGGAGCTATACAAAAGTGGAATGCATTGTACCTGAAAGTACCAGGCTTCTCCACTCATGAGGCTTTTAGCAAGGACTGGCCACTGGTCTAGGATGGCTGGGAAGAGCTTCTCTTTCACAAACTGGTTGAACTAATTCCAATTCTGAGATTCTATGAATCAATAACTTCAAGGGCATCTGAAGGCATCTCCCTATTTAAAAATGAGCCTTAGCATCTAGTCACATTAAAGAGCTGAAATTCTCACATGATGGTGAGAATTTCCTTAGGTTCAGTGATTGAAAGCTCCTGTTAAAATGCAAATACTGTCCAAGAAACTATTATCATCCATTAGCACCTAGACTTCTATCACCTAACCAAGTAGGCATTTCAGATAGGTCTTTTAAAGAAATAGAACAAAAGATAGTTAAGTTTTGAAATGAGAAAAAAAAAGAGGCTAATTTATATGACCATCACTGAAATAGGTACAGAAACTGAGGACAGTAGCATTAATTCAATTACACCAATGTTGATCGCATGGTTGGGTCAACTGACTTCTAATCCACCACTATTCTAGGTACTGGAACATACAACCTTGTGATTAATGTTCTACAAGTGATGTCAATTTACATATATAGTTGGTTAGCTCAAGGTCAAGGTGAGGTCAAAACAATGGGCATGATACTCATATGAGCCAGGTATCTGTGCTTTACTCTATGATTACAGATGCCTCCTAGGCATCTCACAAACATATCCTGGGGATAAGATGCAGAAATATGTAAGAAAGTACAGATGGATTGCAGAGGTACTATATCCTCACTAGAAAAGAAACTCAGGGAACATAGCATAAATTAAGGCAAGGGCAAATCAAGCCAACTTGAACAAAGTGTTTGAATAATAAAGTATCCACAGAATCCAGTAGGTTCAAACACAGATTTTTTAAAATCTTACTTTAAAAGAAACCTGTTAATGTTTAAATAGCATAGGATATCATTTTAGGACCATTTCAGTGCATATGAGCCTGGTAATCTTTTCCCACTGAGAAGGCTTAGAAAGAAGTTGTTGTCAAATATATAAGGCCCAGTGTAACTCAAGCATGACAGCCATATGACTTACCCATATGGTGAAGACACAAAGCTGAGGGATAGGAGCTGCAATTATTCTTTCCACAAAGAAAAAGCAAGACAAGATTGCTTATGTCAACCTGGTTCATTGAATATTGTTAGGACTACTCTTATAGTAAAATTGCTAGACTGTGCCATAGAGTCATTTCCATACAAAAGTATATTTCAGCACATGCTTCTTTGACCCAGCAAAAGAATCTGAGAGGTGACAACAGATATGCCATGTTAAAGACATTCCCTTCCAAATAGTTAAGGGCCAGAAGAACCAGGGTAAGAGTACATCATCCCAACAGGAACCGTTTTTAGGGAAACAAATTGGCAAACAACTTACAGGTCATGAATCTGATCTGTCACATTTAGTGGTCTGCAAGGCTGCAACACAGAAAGGGACTCTTCCATTTTCCTTCCTCATATACAAATTGCACCCTTTCCTATGCTTTTTCAGTTTCCTTGTCAGCGGTAATTTTCACTGTCATGACCAATTAACACTAACCGGGGACCCATAACATACAAGGTCCTATACTGTCCATCATAATGCAGGGAAGGGTACATAGTTTCTGCTACAGGGACAACCAAGATGAGTAACCTTTATTTCTCTATAGCAGAGGGGCAGCACAGTATAGTGGAAAGGGTGGATACAGTGAATTGGAGTTTCTGTATCCAGCAATTATTATCTGTGTGACTATAAGCAAGTTACATACTTTCTCTGACTCTCAGTTTCTTTATCAATGAAATGAGGTTAACAATACTTGAACTTGCCTCATAGAGCTGTTGGGAGGAAAAATGCTTCTTAAAATTTGTTACAATATAGAAATTTAAAGTTGTTATCATGTTAAAAGATGATTTTGGCCAAGGAAGGAAAAGGCCTTGGTAAAATACAGTTGGATTTTTCACCAGTCCTCGGATTAAAGAACCTTGCACAGACGGGAACCTACCAGACAAATTTTTCCACATTCCATGAGACCACTGAGGCAATAAGCAATTATTAAATTGACTACTTTCTAGTATAGTATAGGTAGTAGGGATATAAATACAAGCAAACTTGAAACAGTTCTTGCCCTCAAGGAACATATATTCTAATGAAGAGCTGAAAAGGGAAAGGGGATGGGAAGAAAAAGTACCTTGATGGGGGCATGGTGAAGTCCAGTCAGGAAAGAAATGAAGAATGTTCATCTTGGGTTCACCCCCAAAATGGAAGCCTCCAGGAGGAAATTACCAACGGGAAAAGAGGGTCAGGATGGTGGAAGGATGTTCCATAATTCCATAGACTCCATTGAGTCTAAATAAATATCAATTTCACTATCATTGTTCACTTGTTTCTGTCATGTTCAATTCTTCCTGATTCATTTGGGTTTTTCTTGACAAAGATGCTGGAGTGGTTTGCCTTCATATAAATCAGCTTGTCAATGTTAAGTATTTTTAGCTATCAGATCTTTTGATGTATTACTTCCCACCTATACACTTCAATTTCTTCCTCTTTGAAATGAGATGTGTGAACTAAGTGATTTCTAAGGACTTTTCTGTCTCTGGCATTCTAAGATCTTACATACTTAATTTGCTTTGTATCATGCAGTCATAGTTTTAAAATTCTAATTAATCCTTAAGTAGAAGGCAGAATGCTAGAAATAGAAGAAATTAGACATCTTCTGATCTAATCTCTTCATTTTACAGCTGAGGATACTGAAACCCAATCACCTGACTAAGATCACAAAGGTATTTAATGGAAAAATAAGGATTAAAGCTCAGATTTCCTGATTCTGAGTCCAATGTTCTTTCTACTCACTCTATAGGAAGATGGGAACTTACAGTTGTAGAGGCTCATGGTGATGATCTCTTCCACCCCACATCTTATAGAAGAGAAAATTGAGATCCATGGAGGTTGAATCAGTTGCTCAAAGCCACATGTCTGGTTAGCAGAGAAATCTGCTGACTCCCACTTTAATACATTTCTTCTTCTACAACTATGCTACCTACCCAGAGTTTCTCTGCTGTTTAAGAAACAAGGCAATTTATTACATAGTTATTATTTCAGAGATTTTAAAAAGAAACTATTCTTAATTAGAATCCTTAAAATCTCTTTTAATAAATAGGACAGAGCCAAATCCCAATTTTCTGATTTCTTTTTTGTCTTGATGAAAAAGTGCCTCAATTTCAGTTATGTTTGAAAGCAGACTGCCACTCTGGTTTGGATCTGTTCAGTATAGTTCTGATAATGTTATACATTGGCCCTCTGGCCTTTTGGCAATGAGTGTATTTAATAGCTGTTCTCCTGTGCATGTGTTTTTAAATAAATAAAAAATCTTAAGTGCATTATACAAAAAAAATGACAGTCACGAAATGAGTTCAGCAAGTTGATTCTTGTGAGCGAGAAATACTACAGAAGCTGTTCTCTGAACTCCTCTGAACTAAAGTTTTGATTAAAAGAGTCTGTCAGGTAAGACAGGATATCATGACAGGCTACCTATCACCTGCCCCAGGATATATTTGGGGGTAGTGCTGGTGGTAAGAAACTATTTTCAAAATAGAATGTCCATTTTCTAGTCATTCTCTACATTCCTTTTGTTCTAGCAAATGACTTAATTAAAAGACCACATAAAAAAATCAGTGAACACATAAAAGATTTATTCTTACAACACTTATTTAAATTTGCATTTATTTATTGTTTTAGATAAGGGGATATTTTATGCCTTCCACCAATTTGAATGTCAAAAAAATTTCATTTCTCTCTAACACAGACTCATAAGCCTGAAAATTGGTCGCATTGCTCAAGAGCTAACAAGATCTCAGATTCAAATTGAATAGTAATTTTAGGGCGATCTCATTAATTTATTTTCACTCCTATCTGAATCTTTGTTTTTCCTTATAAAGATCTGTCCTACACATTCCCCTGAACAAAGAGACAATGGGTTGCATAATCTAGGAAGAGATTGGGAAAGGATGCCTTTGGGGGAATGTAATCTACTCAAACTGTAACTCTAACCTATCCACCAAACCCTAAGTAGGGCAGGAGTCCCAAAAGCTCTAAAGCAGTACGTATTCCTAATGGAATATTTTAGATTTTAAGTTACAAACAGGCAAACAAACACACAAACCCTTCAGTTCTTTAATATTTTCTTTTCTTGGTGTCACTAAAAGTGCATGCATCCCATTTCCCAATGCTTCTTTCCTTTGCTTGAAAGCTATAAAACTACTGAACATACATTGTCAGGTTTTTTTTCCTTCTTTTAAAAAATGCATTCAGGTTTAGTAGAATCCTATTCTATCCTTATTGATCCAAAAACAATTTTAAAAAATCATTCATGTATAAATTAGATATGGATATATTTATAAAGATGTATATAATTATAATTCTAAATAAGATAAAATGCATATCTATACTATATATACATACATATTTCATGCATGACTTCACACCTCACTTCAAAAAAGGCCACATATGGCAAAATAAAAAAGAGATGTACATAGTAATTCTTCACAATATATGCTTCTTGCAATAGTGGTTTTAAAGCTGGCAGGAGCCCCAGAGACCATATAGGCTAGAAATTCTTAACCTGAGACCTGTGAACACTTTTGGAAAATATTTTTATAATTAAATTTCAATATTATTGATTTCCTTTGAAATTTTGCATGTTGTATTTTGTGCATATGAAATAATTATTCTTAAATGGGTTCTATAAACTTCCCCATATATCAAAAGAGTCCAGGACTCAAAAAACTTAAGAACCACAGATTCTAGTCCAACTCAACAGATAAGGTAAGGCCCACAGGGGTGAAATGACTTTCCAAAGAGCACAGAGGTAGTGACAGAAATGCAATTCAAACTTAAGAACTTTTTCATTTAAACACAGGGCTTTTCCTTCTCCACTATACTATCTAGTTGATGCAAAATGAACGAAAAGTATATGGTAACTACTTAGTTAGATCAAGCACTGTGGCTAAACACGAAGCATGGTAGTACAAAAAAGATAGTCCTTGTTCTCACAAAACTCACATTCTAATAGGAGAAGACAAAGTGTACAGGAGAGGTGTCCTGAAAAGAGTATTTTGTTCTGGGAAGTCAGAACTGTTAGTGTAGCCACAGGGGAGTAGATTAATACACCTTTTCAGAAGCAATGGCAGTTCTGATATGATTACTTTTCTCCTAGGAGAAGGATTAGGGAGAAATGGGGAGGACATGCAGCAGCGATAGAGACTGTAGGATGCTTGAAGTCTATGGACAGCTAGAAGCCTAGTCTGGTTCTCTGGGACCAGCTTGATATAGAAGGCTTTCTGGGTTTGCTCTAATCAGATAAAATAGAATCTATTACTGAAAAACTGAGAGGCATTAATTATCTTCTCTCTCCTCAGGCCATGGCTACCCATTCTTAAAACTGAAGTAGTCTTTCACTTTGTCTTCTGGGTTCCAATTCAATTGTCAGACCAGAACCTCTGCCATTCCTTGAACTTTTGCCTACAGCACACAAAGACCTATAGAGGCAGAAAGAGCTCCAGAGAACTGCACCAGATAATTAAAAATATAGTGACTAAAATTGTTTCAAAATCATTTTTGGTTATTCAATGGAAAGAACTCATTTGAAAGAATCAACAGAGAGAGTGAGTCCTCAAAAAAAAGCTATTTTAACTATTGTTTTTACTATAGACAACCTCTTTGTATTTTAATATTCACCACTTTCCATTTTGCAAATGCTTCAGGGGCATTTTACCCAAAGGCAAGGTCAATTTTCTTCACTGATGAAGAACACAATCTCAGTAGGGTGCAAGAACTACTGAAGGCTGCTGTGGACATCCATGGCAAAGCTGGGATTAGAATTTAGGCTTTCTCTCGGTCCCCAAGTGTTCGATGGCCAGACTGTTTTCCAAATTTGTCATCTTGTAATGTGACAAATAACCCTTCAAAGCTTTGAAACCCAGCATATGAGGAGGTTAGCACACAATTCACCCTTATTAATATCAAGGCAGTACAAGGCAGTACCCTGAAAATGAGCTGCATAGCTCATGAACTAACAAAAATCTCTCTTTCACCTTTCTGTCTTAGCAGGTCAGCTGGCATTACAAATCTACAGACCAATTTTTCTTTTTTAAAAACAGGGCACCCTTTTTTTCCAAGGCACTAAACCGAAAGAAACTTACTGATATATTCCAAGTTGAGCATTTTTGTTCACTTTACTAGTGATCATTAATTTTAGTCAGACGTTATTCATATAAGCAATTTGCTACCATGATGACTTAGAAAAAATATTGAAGTGCTAGGCTTTTAAAATGGTAATATGTGGTGAGAGCTACAATTCTCTTGGAAAATATATTCCTCAAATTTTATATTTGGTCTCCTGTGATATGATCCATAAAATCATGCTAGCTTGTCCAGGCTCTGTTTTCATTGAAATCTTGGTTTTGTATAACAGGGGATCGAATCTTTTAAGAACTCATTTGGAACACAAATACTTGGACTCTAGCTATAGTATGTTTGTGAAGACATCCAGAACTGAGGAAGCACCAAAAAAGAATATTTCTTGGATTCAATTTTCTAGTAGAAAATAGCACACAAGTAGCAGCAAATAGCCATGGCTGCTTCATGAAATTCTTCAAGAAGTGATCTCTTTGAAAAGGGTTTTTGCTTCACTCATTCTGTTTTTCTTCTGTTTAGAGCACATTAGTAAATTTACATGGAAATTAGAGATGTCAACAGCAGCAGAAAAGAAGGGCAGTTCTTTATAAACTTGCCTTCTCCTGGCATCTCAACAAGCTTTTCAATTGTCCTCATTAAACTCATCAGTGGCTCATTTCTAGGTCTCTTCTGTGTAGTCTAAAATAAGATAAAGCTTCAAAATACTCACGTCTGGTTCCCCAAAGGCTAATCACGGCACATATGTCAGAGAAATTTGATTTTTTGTACCCCCCGCTTTATAGATGAGCTGAAGTGAATTATACAGCCCAAATATTTCAGTGCCATCTGATTATACAAGGCTGTTTTTTCTTTTAGAAATATGATCTTCTCCCATAGGTTATTTTAGTCATTGAAAAAAAAATAAGATAAAGAGACTTAGATTATTGAGTTAGTTTAAAAACCAGCCAAGTTCAGTGCCCTCAAAATATCAAGGAGGAAATACAGTTCCAAGTAGGTCATACAGTAAGAGTCAGACTGGGACCACACGTCAATCAAGTGGTCTTTATACTATATTATGTTGCAAAATGATTTTATCATGTCTTATCTTTTCTGTGGAAGAAGACCAGATATTAATAACAATAATAGCAATAACAATGGTGATGCACACTTAGGAATTGTCTTACTTATTTACAAGATAAGGATCACATCTCAAAAAAAGTGAGTCTTGATTTTCAAATCCCATTTAACTTTCTTTTATCATCTGTATAGCAACAACGCTAACTGGCTGGCAAAAATGTTTTTTTCTATCATGTTCTGACAATCTGAACCACACATTAATTGAGAGCTTAAAGAATTATTGCAATCAGTTGATATTTCTTTTTAATGATTTTGGGATTTTGAGGTGGAGCCAAAAACCTGAGTACAAAAATAGAGCAGTTTTCAGAAGTGATGGAAATTTGGCAAGGTTTGCAGGAAAAATAGATTTCTATTCATGTACCTATTCAAGGAGCAACTCAATGCCAGGATAATACAGCCGTCACACTTGGAAGGAAGATCAAGAAATATAATGATCATGAAATTAGTCAAATCTGTTACTTTTAATTCAACAATCATTTATTAAACACAGCACAAGTAGAATGGCATAAAGGAAAACATGATGGCCTTAGAGTTGAAGACCTGAGTTCAAATTCTACTTCTGCAACTTCCTATGCATGTGATATTGGGCAAAGCATCTTATTTCTCTTGTCTCAGCTTCTTCCATCTACAAAATAAAGCGGTCAAACCAAGGTCTGTTTTAGGTCTATGTTTGACTGAGGCAATGATTATTCAGTGCTTAAGGCTAAAACCTCACAAGATATGGTTTACGGGGTAAATTTTTTTGGAAGGGGGAAGGCAAAGAAATTGGAGTTGTGACTTGCCTAAATTCACACAGTTAGTAAGTGTATCTGAGGCCAAATTTAAACACAGGTCCACCTCACTCCAGGATTGGTACTTTATTCACTGCACCACCTAGACGCCCCTGTAGAGTTCTTTCTTAAGGACTATGCCTTAAACTCAAATCACTCTGGCTGTTATCAACTGGCCAACAATAGATCCCAATTCAAGTCTCACTTGGTCACTTTTAGGGCCCTGATGGCTCAAAGCGAGTTTAAATAGAATTTGTTTCTGTTTTGGACACAAACCCTGAGGATCTTTCCCTCCCAGAATGATTTTTTTTTAATTAGGTAAAAGACAGCACTTTTTGCCTCATTTCTTACCTTTGTTACATAAAAAGCACCAATGATGAAAAGATTAAAAAGCATCATCTTTCCTCTAAAAGAGTTTATGATCTAATATTTAACTTTGGGACTGAAATTCTGGTTTCATAAATCCCCCTCCACAGTTTATGGAGCATAGACAATCAAATCTAGGCCATCTATTAATTTTTTAATACCATAAGGCTTAATGAGTGACCAAGAAGACATACATTTTATCCCTACTTTGATGTTAAATTCACCTGGGTAACTCCAAAAGGTGAGGTGCCTGATCGATTATAATAACTGTTTATTCTCATTTTTCATTTGGTATATCTATCAATGTAGATCAAT
Organism: Bettongia penicillata ogilbyi; assembly: GCA_023548195.1. Lineage (NCBI taxonomy): Eukaryota > Metazoa > Chordata > Mammalia > Diprotodontia > Potoroidae > Bettongia > Bettongia penicillata. The sequence continues at coordinate 16,062,658 of JAJHZJ010000089.1, read as the reverse complement.
TTTTCTGCAATTCAAAGTCTTAAAAAAGTTACCTGGGACCCTAAGATATTATATGACCTGTTCAGGGTCACATAGCCAAGACGTGTCAGAAGAACAACTTGAAACCAGATCTTCATCCTGACTCCATCCAAGATTAGATCTCAATTGATTAGGAACTGAATTTAAAGTCTAAGGTAATCACTAACTGTGTGACCCTGGACAAGTCACTTAATCTTTGTCTGCTTCAATGCTAGTGGTGACGACAATGATGATCGTGATGATGTTAATGATGGGTGACGGACCATGAAACCAATTGCTGTGAAAATTCTGATTTTCTTTTAAGCACAAAAGAATCTACTAGAGCAGGAACACTATTAATAAGGAGCAACAAACTAAGAAGTCAGAAAGGTCAGCGGTACAAGATGTCTGCTTAGAGGACATATATTTTAACAGATTGATTAGGTCCTGTGAATGCTTTGACAGCCCTAGAATGTCCTATAGATAGCAGTCATTATCAGGTTTCAGACTGTTGACAGTTTTCTTGGTTTTATTTACTTCTTATTTTCTTGTCTGCTTTTTTTCAACACCTATAAGTTAATCCAATAGTTAATAAGAACTTACTATTTATAAGACTATGAAGTATCAAAAAATATGTAAGACATAAGATCTTATCTCAGGAGCTTATAATCTAGTTGGAGAGGCAATCAAGCAATCAGCCTATAAGCATTTACGCACCTATATGTGTACCAGGGACTGTGCTAGGCATGGGGGTTACAAAGATAAAAATAAAACAGCCCCTGCCTCAAGGAGCTAATATTTTATCAGGAGAGACAGGTAAGTATATAAATAAGTACAAAATAAATCCAGAATAATTGTAGGTCACAGGAAGAAAAGCACTAGTAGCTGAGAAAGGCCCAAAAGTTTTCATATAGAAGAGAGTTATTTGAGATTTTATATTCCTCCAATTTTTTGTTTGATCTCCTGTGATAGGATCCATAAAATCATTCTGATTAGTCTAGTCTCGGTTTTCATTGAAATCTTGTTTTGGGATACTAGAAGGTTGAATTTAGAGATCCGAGAGGTAAGGTTCTGCAAGGGCAACCAGTGCAGAGGCACCAAGACAGGATATAGAATTGTCTTACATGAGAAAGAATAAGAGACACAATTTGACCATACTATAGAATACAACTCATAAAAAGAAAACACAAAAAGTTAACAAAGCAAAGCAGAAGAAACTAAATGGTTGATGAAAGAAAGATCTATTTCTTTAGACCTCAAAGCATATCACAGATATGGCCACCTGAATTCTCTCCAAGACCCTTATCTATATAGGCACCATATGTTTCGGTACTCCTTATTCATGAAGAATCTCGGGTGCTTGGTTAATTCCCTACTAATTCACTCATCCATTTACTCAAAGAATAATCGCTGGTGGACAACTGATCACCGTGCATTTCACTAGCAGAATCATCTCTCCTTTTACAAGTGAGAAATATAGAGGGTGAAATTGCCTCCTGACAAGGCTTTGGACTAAAATTTAGAGTAATTAAAAAGTCCTCTGCCACCAACATTGATGAGGAGATGAGTTGGGGCTCTGCCTTTTCACTTGGAACCCAGCCCTCTAAAATATTTGGGGATTTTGAGCATTTTTTTCAGAAGATCCTCTTCTAAGCTAAGAGGGCAGGATATGAATAAACAAACTGCATCTTCTGGTTTGTTCATTTTATAAAAGAAATCATGTCTTTTCTTTGTTCATTGCCTAATATAGTATGTTGTACTGTATTTCATATTATAAATCACATAAATATTATATATAATATGTATCATATATTATGTTACATAGTATATGTTATAAATGCTTAATAACTTCCAAATTGATTTCAAGGGATGTAACCAGAGGGAGAGACAGAACCCCTTCCTTTGTCTTATGCTGCCCATAAGATTGTATGTTTCTCTGAAAGCAATAAATTTCAGGCAAACTTCACTTCCCACTCAAACTTATTAGGAAGAAACACCACCCTATTCCCACTTTTATTAGGAGAAGGAAATGATTTGAGAGAGTTGTAGGTTCACAAACATCCGGCACCAGCTATACCCCAGTCGCCTGTTTTCATGCATGTCTCAGACTGATGATGAATTGAACTGGAAATAATAGATACATAGGAATGAGGTTAAACATACTTAACTTAAGCATCAGCCATAAGTTCATATGTTTTGCCAGATGATAAATGCAAACAAAATTTTGAAGATTCATCCATCAAAGAGTTGTATTATGGATCTAACATCTTTGACCTTTCACTGTAAGTTAAAATGAAGACTCAGCTCCCAGGTCCTTCCAAGAATTTACAAGCTCAGGCTTAGTCCTATTCAGTCACTCGAACAATTTGTATTAAGTGTCTACAAGGTGCAAGGCTTAGTGTTAGTCAGAGACTTTGCTCTCATGAAATTTATCTAATAGGAGAGAAATGGAGAAATGGGAATAATTTTGGTACTAGGAGAACAAGATAATGTATATCCTAAATTATTTGTTCTTACTATATATCCATTCAGTAGCCAAATCTTGATACTTCTACTCGTATGATGACTATTACATGTGTTCTCTTCCACTCAAACAGGTTCCAACTCCCACATTAATTTCAAGCTCTTATCACCTCTTTTCCAGACTATAACAAAAGCCTCCTACCCTCCTGCCTTTTCACTCTATATCATCACTTCCACAGCTGTCAGACTGCTTCTCCTATAATACAAGGGTATTCCCTTCTCACCTCTATCTCTCAGAATTCCTAGTTTATTTCATGCTTCAGCTCAAGCATTATCTTCTATCCAATTCAAGCCCTTTCCCTAGAAATTTCCTATGTATTTGGAATACACATCTAATGCTAAATATTGTCTCCACTAGAAAGATTGTAAGTTCCCTGAGGGTAGGGACTGGTTTTTTGTTTTGTTTTGTTTTTGTAACCCTAGAGTCTAGAGCAGTGCCTGTCACATAGTTGTTTAATAAATATTGATTGATTGAAGGCGGGATCCAGGCAAAATGCTTTAAGACATTTATGTAGGTGAGGTGCATAGAGAAAGATTCATGGAGGAGGTGGCACCCAACCTAGGTTGCAGAAAAAATGTTATTTCAGTGGACAGAATTTCAAGAAAATCAAGGAGAGTTATGAGACTTCTGTTTTAAGTAATCTGGGTTTCTTCATTTAGAAATACGGGCTAAGTCCTATTATATTTTTTAAAAAATTACCCAAGTATCTCGCAACTCTCTATTAAAACAAACAGACAAACAAACTCATCTGTCTTGTACAAGAGAACTCCAGGGAAAGAGGGAAGTCGTAGTTGTTAACTAACGCCACATTCTCACAACTGAAATTCCTTAGATGAACTAAATATCATTTAAGTTGACCAGAAGCTTCTATCTGAATATAAAAATATTAATGACAGTATCAGAAGAATAGTCATCAAACTCTAAACCAATTAAACAAATTCGAGTTTTACTTCATGAATCTCTTTGCTGCTGTACTTCATGCACCAAATTAGAAAATTAAAAACCTGCATTTAAACACATTAATTTGCATTTTTCCTTTCCTGTTTCTCTGTCTCTTGTCTGTCTCTCTCTCTGTGTCTCTGTCTCTGTCTCTCTCTCTCTCTCCCTCTCTCTCTCTCTCTCTCTCTCTCTCTCTCTCTCTCTCTCTCTCTCTCTCTCTCTCGCGCGCGCGCGCGCGCACTCTCTGCCATATGGTTCAGCTCCATTTGTTAATGTTTAAGATTGCAAATAATATCCTACCTAGGATTCCATTCCCTTGGTAGGATATTCCTTTGAAGTGAATTTATATGAAGTCACTGTAGCAATCTCAATAGTGCACTGAATCAATCATACAGTGACAAAATGGAACATCTCATCCCATCAGACATCTGCAAGTGTCTCCCTCTAGACAATCAGGTTAGACTGGATGGGAAACCCTAAAAAGAACACTTGTGAACAGAAACTATGAGCTTCTAGTGACTTCAAGGTTTACTGAAACCATCATGTTTTCCCTTAGGAGTTACAAGAGTGTAAAATGGGTAACCTCAAATAAAACATGGTGAAACTCTGGTTAAGTCAAGCATGTTCCATAGGGCTAGTAATATACTACAGAAAACCATGCTGGTTTTTTTCAAACTTGGTGTTATCATAGGAATTTTCAAGACCTTAGATTCAGAGAAAAGAAAAAGGAAACAAAATTTACTCTTCCCTACCAAGACACATGCACACACACACATGCACATACCAGTCACTAGGCTTTTAACTGGCCAAGTTGCTACAAGATTGTTATCTGACTTTGGATTCTTGCAACAGCAACATGTAGACCTATTGGTTTCAAAAGTCACAACAGAAGAAAGTTTGCAAGATCATACATCCAAGTCCAAATACCATTTTTCAAAAGAAAAAATATTTCCTTGTTATTTTATGTTTCAGAGGATGAGATCCAGGGGTGTGCTGCAGCCAGCTCAAACTGGTCTCTAGAACCGATAATTAAATTTCCATTGTGAGTACTTATACTTCAGAAATCAGCAAATGTTACAAATCATGTTTTGTTCATTGTCTAGACTTAAATAATAGAAAAAATGGGTCACCCCCAATGTTGAGATTTAATATTCATCTTTAACAAAGTATGAATGGTTCCAAAGAACTCAGGCCCAGAGAGGCTACCCACACCATGTCATGGAGATGTCCTCAATAATCTTAATTAAGTATTAATGTACATGTCTATTGCTTTAATAGACCTCTAATCAGAGACCCAAACAAATGCCTTGTTTTCTTAACTTTATTATGTACATCTTCTATACTTACATACAATTTTTAAAAATTTGATTTGCTTGATTTCTGCAAAGACACAGAATAAAAGAAACCTATTAAAAGGTAACAGGCAGGGAGAAAATATGGTTGACAAAAGATATAGCTAATAAGACCTAAAACACCTGATAGCAAAGGAAATTTTTAAAAAACTACAAAACTGGATATAAACAGCTAAAAGTACAATTACTTTACTATCAGAATAAGCAACTTTGTGACATGCACGTCATCAGATCTATGTCAAATGCCCATAGTATACAAGGCACTATGCAACCTAATGGTCCCTGAAGATGATACTATATTACAACAAAGCCTAATAATTGGTAATAATAATAAACACTGGTGCTTTAAATTCAATAAATGTAACATTTAAATTTTTATTTATTAATATCAAATAAATTTAAATAAAGCTAGAAATTATCATTTCTTCTACCCAACAACTAGTTTCTCCTGCTATTAAATCCGTCAACAAGTATTTATGAAGTGTCTACTATGTGCCAAGCACTGTGTTAAGCATTGGAGATTCAAGCAAGAAGAATCCCTACTCACAAGGAGCATAGAAGCTAAAGGGAGAGACAATTACAAACATGGGGTAGAGGATGAGATCAGGAAATGCTCATGTCTGAGCTATGTCTTAAAGGAGAGGGACTCCTTGGGAGAGGTAAAGATAAGTTTTTGATAGGAGATGGAGATTTACATTTGAGTGTGTGCCCAGTTTCTGCAAGGCACAATGGTAATAGAAAGGTGAATTCAAAAATCTCGGAATTCAAAGGAACCTCAGAGGTAACTTAGTCCAATCTAAACCTAAACATGAATTCTCTCAAAGCATATCTGACAGGGGAACAGTCAGCCTACACATAAAAATTCTGAGTGAAAAGGGACCAAAGGGAATTTCCTGGGTCAAGTCTTCCAAATTTTGAACAGCTCTAATTAATTTGAAATTCACTTCCTTGTAATTGCGTCTGATCTGGAGGAGTTTACAATCTAATAGAAGAGAGAAGGCTGGGCTGTGAACATATAACATAAGTTGGAATGCATTAAATATCCAGAAATGATATAAACAAAGTACTATAAGAAATCTGAGGAGGGAAAAAGACTGAGTCCACTTGGGAGTGACCAGGAAAGACTTCATGGAAGTCTGACCTGGATCCTGAAGAGTTTTAAAGATAGAGATTGAAGGTGGGGAAAAGCAGAGCACCTAACAGCAAGGGAAGCAGTGAAGTAGACTGGTAGAATCTGGATTTGAACTCAGAGGACCTCTATTCAAATTTCTCCCCTGTTACTAACCATGTAACCTTGGTTAAGTCACTTAACATTTCTGGATCTCAGATTTCTCTTCACTGAAATATGAAGGTCGGACTATATGACCATTATGGTCCTTTCAAGCTCTAGTTAAGAGTTCTTGATCTCCAGTCAATGAATATGCATTTAAAAATATTTTGATAACTTTATTTCAATACTACTGGTTCTCTTTGTAATCCTGTGGATTTTGTTATAAATGTTCTAAAATAGCATTCTGAAAAACCATCCATAGGCTTCACCAGAATTTGTCCACGATTCACAAAATGGGTCAAGAACCTGGACCTATGATTTTCTATGAGTTTCTATGATCCTATGAAAGAGACGTCTTAAATTTTCCATTTGTTCTGCTTGTGGCATGACCATGGAGAACAAATATCTCTCTATACTTGTTTGTTGGGGGGGGGGTCAATAAAGTGAAAATAACTAAAAAAAATTACTTAACAATGGTGCTAACAGAAAAGTCAAGATAGAACCACAACAAAATTTTAAAAAAGAAAATTCAAATTCCCATGATTCCATGGAACACCTTCAAAGAGAATCAGACTTCCTACACCTTTTCTCCCTCTGGAAAAAGTTAATATTTTCTCAAAAACAAGTGAGAATATGTGCCTGAGTGCCCAATGGTGTAGTCTAATACATCTAAGACTGTCAACTTTCCTATGGAAATGATGCTCAGTAACCCCTGCTGACCTTTCTTCATTCTTATACGGGCATGGAGGGTAAGTGGGGGTGGGGGGTGGTTACCTGACCAAACTTACTTGACCTTGGAAGCTTGTGAAAAAGATACAGTTAAATTTACTGATCACCTACCGGTTTTCTGATTTGTATCCTCATTTCTTTATGGTAGTATGGTAATAAGAAAACCATGATGAATAAAGTTAACTAGAACTATGCGGTGAATTTCCAGTGATGAATGTTCCACCTGAGGCTACCAATGTAGCTGCTGCACAGTCAGAAAGTTGCAGATGGGCATCCTCTATTAGAAGCTGAAGAAGCTAGCTCTCCTGCTTATGTCTAAAAGATTGCAAGATAGAGTATTTCTAGACTGAAAAAGAAAAAACTTCGTGTTCTTGACTGCATCACAACTTTCTGACAAACCCAGTTAGTCTGATACTCAAATGTAAATTAAGTTAAAAATTTTCATTCGATCAATTAGCAAATATTTGTTAAGCACTTACTAGTTTCCAGGCTCTGTGTTAAGTACTGGGCATTTATAGAAATAGGAAACTCAAGAGCTTATATTCTAATGAGGGAGACAACGTATATGTATATCTGTTTATATAAGATAGCTATAGATCAGATATAAGATAACTTTAGAGGGGAAGGCACTAGCAACTAGGAGGACTGGAAAAGGTTTCTTCAAGCTAAAACTTAAAGATTTCAAGTAAATGTAAAATTTCTTTTTATGGGGCTGTATTTAGATCCTTTTAGGGCAATGAGTACTGAGCCTGACGAAATGGTAAGTTGTGGTAGATGACTGTGATGTAAGAAATGCTTTAAGAAATAAGCTCAATAATCTTAGAAAAACATGGAAAGCTTTGCATGAAATGAAGGGTGAAATGAGCAAAACCAAGAGAGCACTGGATCCAGTAAGTGCAATATTCTTTTAAGAATGACTTTGAGCAAATAAGTCATTTTGACTATTATAAATATCCAAATTACCTATAAAAGACATACGAATAAAGATGCTTTCTGCATCCACAAAAAGAAGTGATAAATAGAAGTATGTACAGAATAATTTTACATATATATGCCATGTATCTAATGGTGGCCATCTCTCAATTAGGTGGAGAGAAGGAGGGAGGGGAGAAAAAGAAGAAATTTACATATTTTTTTTGCATGTTTGAAAGGAATATCCAATTATACATAGTAGATTTGCAGTTAATGTGCAATTATATTTTAAAATTATACCACATTATTAAAATGTTTGCTTTATTTCATAAATTAAAAATACAATAAAACAAATAAAGAAATAAACATTAAGTTTGGCAATGCGGGGAATAAACTGAGTCAGAAAACCCAATGTTCTGCCAAGCTAGACCAGTAACTAGCTTTTTGTTGTCTTTCAGGAGGCCATACGTAGTAACTAAATGTATTCCTAAAGCATATTCTAATTATGTCACAACTTTTCTCAAGGATCTCCAGTGACTTTCCCTTCCCTAAACAAGTTGAAGCTCCTTAACCCAACATTAAAGGCATTTGGTTACCTGGTTCTTACTGGCCTCTCCAGTCTTTTTCTTGCTATGCTTTACACCGCAAACTAACTGCTACTTACCATTCCCTTAATATATCTTTATATTTTCTCTTGGCCATTGTGAATATTACTTCTTATACTTTGTACCTCTGAGATATTTATCTTACTGTACTTCAGGTATACTTGCCCTGGGGGCTATGACATATTTTGTGGGTTTTTTTAAATATATATTTGATAATTTTTAAAATAATTGGTTATTTTGTATTACCCATTTAAAAAGGTTATTCTGATGAAAGCCAAGCTGACAGAGAAGTCACAACTCAGAAAACATAATGATCTATTTGTATTTAAGTCATTTATGCACATGCTGTGGCAGATTAAATGTTAGACAAAGAGGCAGGATGACTAGGGCTCCAGTTCTTCTTGTGACAATACTTGTGTGGACCTAAGCAAATCATTTAACCTATCAAGTCATATGCAACTCACTAAAACTTATTCACTAAGTTGGTTGTAGGATACCCCAGACTTAACTGTTACTGGATACTAAACCCTTGAGGGCAAGCATCAGATCCAAGGAGTCCTTCCACTGGAACCAAACTGGCTACTTGCTGTTCCATCTTCACTTTCCATGTCTATACACAGTCTGTCCCCCAGGGCAAGAATTTTCTTCCTTATCATCTCTGCCTCCTGAAACTCCTAGCCTCCATCAAAGTCATTTTTGTTGGCAACTTCCTATAACAGGCTTTCTTAATTTCTTTGTTGCTAGCGCCTACCTCCAAAAAATTACTTTTTATTTATTTTATATATATGCCTTATTTTACATACCTATGGACAAATCATACATATCCGTCCACACCTTAAATGTAAGCTCCTCACAGGCAAGGAATTTCTAAGTTTTGTCTTTGCGTTTCCAGTTCTTAGGTACACTATGTGTTTGGCACATAGTAAGTAAGGCATTTTTTAAATGCTTGATTTGAATTGAAATTAAACTGAGATAATCAGAAACTCAAACATATTGATTTTATGCAGATTGGTTTTATACGCTTATAAGAGTCCATTAGAAGCAACTCTCACTTCATCTCTGTCTCAGAAATGGAAGTATGGTGACACAACTGTCTCCTTTTTCAGGCAGTCCTAAACATGGATGGGAAGGAGGAATTAAAAAGTATTTGTGCTGATAGGGGGAGGTGGGAGGTTCCATGGAAGAGGTTAGCAAAGAAAAGTCTTTCCTAGGGCAATTCTGTTTTACTCTCCAAAGGGCAAGGAGGGAGGGGAGATATTTCTTCATTATTTATCCTTACTGACAAGTACAAGCACTTTGGGCCCTAACTGAATGTGAACATTGTCAGAAGGAATCTGGGCTCAAGGGGTACATCTGCAGCTCCATTCTGATTGAGCTTGGTGTAGGGGTCATTTCTGCCAATGTGGCAGGGAGGCTGGTGGGCAAACACCCCTGCAGATGGGATGCTCACATACTGTATGCATCATGGCTAACTATAAAAACAGTCACAGTGAATCAGCTGTTCTTCGAAGAGTCTCCTAGGAGCCTTCACATTCGATTTCCATCCAGATGACATCCACAGCTTATAGGGGCCCGTTGTGTTTAAACAGCAGTATGGAACTAACACACAAGTCCATGAGGCTTTACAACAGCATGGTCAATGATGACCCCACTGGTCCTAGCCAGTGGCTGCGAGCTTATTCTGGTTATAAAGCATTTGTGGTAACAGGACTATATATGTAAATGAAGAAGCTTTTTTTAGAATCTTTGGTTCAATGCATGCTCTATGGCCCCTTAAACATAAAGTTATAAGACAGGGGTGCTTCAAGGTGAGGGGAGGGGGAACGCATAGACAAGAATTCCAATTCTATATTCCAATTTAGTGATCTAGCTAATCCCATCTTGACAGCATCTTGTCACTAAAGAGTTGCAAAAAGGAATTAAGCATAAATACAACCTTTAAAAATTAGAGGGCCCACAATTTACCAGCTTAAGGTTTCATCAAAGAAAAACTGATGGAAGGCAGCAGCACATTTCAAATGACAGCTTGGAATTCACAGGTTCCTCTCACTCCACTCAGGTAGAGGTTTGACGGTAACACGAGCTTTCCCAAAGTGTTTCAAACTGAAGTATTATGAAAAGGTAAATTATGTTTTGTATTCATGACTGAAAGCATTTTACTTTAAAGCCAGCCCGGCTGATGCTGTCAAGGTGGAGCTGAGAGTTTTATGTACAATGCCTCCAGCCCAGCCGATGTGAGTGAGGCAACATGACAGCTTGTAATAAGTAATTTTTATACAGTTACATTTATCACTCAAGCAGGCCTGGCAATATTAAACACAGACCTTAAAATGCTGCTGAAGAGGAGGACAGGAGCTGGAGGCCATGGTTTTTTTTTTTCCTTCCTCCACCCTAAGCGCGTGTGCACTGTTCATTTTTTTTTTTATTTTCCAGAGTAGATTCCTGTTAATGTAGCACTTTTTAAGATATGCACTCAAATGCCTACACACTGTTAATACATCACTAAGAGGTTAGGAATGGAATGGCCCTATTTAGCCCAAAGGATGTTATTTTAGGCTTTAATGAATTAGATATTGAGACCATTTTCAGGTGAAAATCAATTGCCTCAATTAACACATTTGCACAGATCAAAATATTTGCAAAATGGAGGACCCTGGGCCTAGTATCTACAATTCCTGCATACTTCTCCTCCCCATTAAGCTGTTTTCTTCATTAACTTCTCAATTTCATTAAACAATGTGGAAGCGGCCAGCTCTGCATCTATACTTTGAGCAGGGCTGGCATGGAGACCTCCAAATGCTGATGACTTTGTAATTCTTTACCCCTCCTCTGCCAGATCACCTCCCCCCTCCACACACACATACACTTTATATTAGAGCAGGAGTTTGCCCTTCATGAATAATTCAAGTCAAGTATTCCATACCAAAAAATAAAATAAAACCCAAAACGGCATGGGGGAAGGGAACGTGACAAGTAATAGAGGTTGAAAACTACGTTTGTGTCTTCTCCCCCATTAAGCAGTAAGAATGTTATCTAAGGATGTCATACATTAGAGCAAACACTCACTTTGGAAGTATAGTGTGGGTTCACTATACTATATAAGTAGTGTAGTGTTACCTATACTACTTACTTTAAGGAAGTCATTTATTCTCTTTGCAACTTAATTTCCTCATCATTAAAAAGGTGTTGGGCTAAAGGATCTCTATTGTTTCTTTCAATTCAAAACTCTGCTTACTATTTCCCACCATAGTATGTCTACTACTCCCATCACTAAGTATCAGTAGGCCATGCCTGGGGAATCCAACTATTGTCCTCTTCCTGGAGAAAGGAATACATGAACACACTTTGATTGAGATGGAAGCTGCCTCGGTTGTCTCTGTACTGTTGCTGCTTTGTGTCTTAGCTGTCCTGACTGCTTAATTTGGTTCTTGACTCACAACTCCTCTGGCTTCTGCATATTTCCTTGCTCCAACCTTCAGACCTAAATTTAGTCTCTTCCATGTCTTGCCAAGACCTCCAACACCTGGGTTTGCTGATTCTAGTATATCTGACTTTAGACATATGGTAACATCTTGACCTCTAGTTCCCTGCATTTCCATATGATGGCTTTTTAAATCTTAGCTTCCTGTTCTATCTCTAAAAATCATCCTTGTTCATAACACTGAAATGACAGAAAGTAATATTTCATTGAAGAAGGAGGGTATGCTCTTATTTTGGTTATCTTATGTCTGTACAACAATGAATACTACAATCTCAAAATAAACGTAAAAAAAGCCCAAATAACTATAGTAAGCAAAAATAGGCCACAATATGTTACCGATGGCTACTTAACAAAGAATTAGAGTAGAGAAAAGATCTAGTGGATAGAGTGTAAGGCTTGTAGTCAATAAGACCTAGGTTCATATCTTATCACCATCCCTAAAACTGCATGGATGACTGTAGACAAGTAATTTAACTTAAGCTTTCATTTCCTCATCCATGAAAAGATGATACTAATATCTGCAGTTAACTCTCAAGGTGTTCATTAGGCTTAGAGTAGATTAAATGATTTTAAACTTCAAAGTACCCCAAAATACCAGATATTGTTATTTTTATTCTCTCACTATTCTTACCTTTTTCAGTGGGGCAGCTAGGTGATGCAGTGGATAGAGCACCAGTGCAGGAGTTGGGAGCACCTGAGTTCAAATCTCACCTCCGACACTTGACACTCACCAGCTGTGTGACCTTGGGCAAGTCACTTAACCCCAATTGCCTCATCCTGGGTCATCTCCAGTCATCCTGATGAATATCTGGTCACTGGATCCAGATGGCTCTGGAGGAGAAGTGAAGCTGGTGACCTGCACAGCCCTCCCTCACTCAAAACAAAGTCAAGTGCAAGTCATGTCATCATTTCCCTGATGTCATGGTCCTCTGTGAAAACAAAGGACAAACACACAATGTCTACTTATTTCAAAAGTATTTCTGTGATTGTTTTTTACCAGAATATGATACTCTGAACACATTATCAATTCTCTTTCTCTTTTTTTGATGAGGAAATGTTAAGGTAAGGGAATGTTCATTTCCTAAATATTGTATAGAATTTTGTTAGAAAGCTTTCTAAATCTGTTATGGTCCATTTTATAACTGCGAAACTGAATATTGGACCTGGTACTGTTTAAATGTTATGTGATTTGAATGTTTTCTTACTATCAGCTTTGAATTTAGAATTCCAATAAATCCCTTAACATTTTCAGGCATAGATTTCTCCTTGACAGTTTATGTTCAGTAGGTCTTACTTAAAACACACCAGTGTATTTATGCTTTATCTTTATCCAGTGCACAAGTTTTCTGTTTATTATTTCACATAACTTGTGTTTTCCTTCAGCTTGCCTTCTCATAATCTTAGATAAATAGAAACTTTCCATATCCTTCTTCAAATATTCTCCTCTCTGTTATCTTTATTTTTGAAGATTCTATAGTGAAGCCTTTGATTGATTTTGAATTATTTCTTTTGCTCTTTGTACTACTTGTGTCACCTTAGCCTTTGGACTTTTGCTTCTAATTGCTGACTAAGGGAATCTAGAATTTCTATTAAATTTTGTTTTCTTGATTCTATTTCATGTTATTCTTTTTTGTTGCCTCTAGCTGGACAATATGCTATCTAACTTTTCTAAGGTATGTGCCAGCTACACATTGCAGAAATCTACCAATGCCTTTCTGCAAGTCTTAATAGCTTTCTCAAGTAATTTTCTGTCATGGTAGTCCTTGATGACTGTCCTTAGTAATATTCCTTGACAACTCTACCTTTTCCTGCAGTGATTCTTAACAATAGTAATGGTGTCTGCACATACAGACAGGGTAACCCCAAAGTCTTGGTAGTGCGATTTAAAACTTAAAAAATACTGATTGTTTCATGCCATCAAACACATAATGGTTTACAAGAAGTTGATTGGGATTCTCAATTCTATTTTCTTTTTTTTTCTCTTCAAGAAACTGGAAGAGATGAAAGGGAGCTTAGATAGGATTGAGGCTAAACCCTTCACTTTACTACCAAGGAAACTAAAAAAATGCAGAAAGTTTGTATTTGCTCAAAGCCACACAACTATCTGGAAGAGCCAGAAATGATTAATGCAAGAAATAATATTACCCACTAGATTTGAAAGTACTCTAGATGACAAAGTATTTTGATACCGTTATTGAATGTGTCTGTTTCGTCATTAGATAGACTTTCTAGAATTTGAAGGCAGCTTAGTAGAGCAGCAAACAGGTCTTAGAGCAAGCAAGAATTGAATTTGAATTCTGCCATGGAATCAGGAAGTAAAAACTAGGCTGGTTATGTAATGAGATACTCCAAAATAGCAATATTCTGTATCAAGTATGAGGCTCCAAGAAAACAACGAGTTGCATTGCCCTCAGTACAGCAATCAGATGGAAACAATTTCACAACACTAAGCTCCAAGATGGTGGTTTCTTTTCTACTTGCTTATTTTGCATGCTCAACTACTCGGACATCCCATATCAGGATCCCCTGACCAACATAATTTTGCAATAACCTTACCTCACCACAGTTATAGAATTGCTCTCCAATGTTATTCCACCAATCACTTACATACATACAACTTTGTTCCTATTTTCTGTCACTAGCTGTGTTACCAGGGGCAGCTAGGTGGTGCAGTAGGTAGAACACCAGTGCAGGAGTCAGGAGGACTTGAGTTCAAATCTCATCTCAGACACTTGACACTCACTAGCTGTGTGACCTTGGGCAAGTCTCTTAACCCCAATTGCCTCATTCTGGGTCACCTCCTGTTATACTGATAAATATCTGGTCACAGGATTCAGATGGCTCTGGAGGAGAAGTGGGGCTGGTGACCTGCACAGCCCTCCCTTACTCAAAACAAAGTCAAGTGCAAGTCATGTCATTATTTCTCTGATGGCATGGTCTTCTTTGGCAATAAAAGATGAACACATACAAGCTGTGTTACCGTGGGCAAAACACAACCTTTCTGTGTAAGTTTCCTCATTTGTAAAAAACTAAATAACAGTAATAGTTAAGAGCACCTATCTCTCGGAGTTGTTGTGAGGATCAAATGAGTTAATATATGTAAAGTGCATTGCAAACCTTTAAGCACCATGTAAATACCAGCTATAATAATTATATATATACTGATCATTATTGCTGCTGTTTCACCAAGTTAAGTTTTTCAATGACCTCATTCTTCACTTTTTCCCTCTTTAGATGTTAATCATTCTTCGATTTCCGCTATTATTTCATTGAATCTGAGCTTAGGGATAAAGTTACTTCTCGTCACGTCCCTGAATTAGTTCACAATATGACACATAATCAGATTTTTTTTCCACATCCTTATTCTTCGAGGGTTCTCTCCTTTGATTTTGTTGTGTCTGAAGCTTATGCAGTAGTTGCTGATTGATACTGAACATTGTTTTGTGACTTGGAGCTACAGGTACCATTGACAGAAAAAGCAGCATTAAGCCCTTGCCTGTAAGTGGTAAGATGTGTTCCCAATTTTATTATGATATAATACAGAGTCCCTCTTCCTTCAAAATGCAGTTCAAAAATGACCTTCTACATGAAACCTTTCCTAATTTTCCCAACTGCAAGTGCCCCCTCAACTACTCCACATGCATTTTGTACACATTCTATACATACTTATGTATGCATATAGTCCACCCAAAAAATAATGTAAAGTCCTTGATAGTAGAAATTTTTTTTTCTATCTGCAACACCAAGGACAGTACATGGCACATATTAGCTATGTAAATGTTTCTTGACTGATTAGTTGTTATAGTCTGTCTAATTCACGTGTGCTTATGGTTTACTTGATTTGGAGACCAACAGCAACTGCACTTGGTCATTTCTAGAAGGTTGGGTATTGAAATTTCTGATTTGTTTTCACCTACGTATGATATCAGAACATGAAGGGGTGTCATTAATTCCATTGCCCTCCATGTCAAGCTGATAATCAAAATGGTTTCAGGTAGGACCAGTCTGTAACTCTTTACCAACCACTCTATTCCCCTGTACTTAGAAGCAGTTATACTCTATTTATTGGAGCACTCAACCAATCAAGGTTATGGCCAGAGCCCAATCTGATAGTCATATGAAACCAAAACAAAATCACATACTTTATCACTTTATGGATTATTATTGTTGCTCATTTGTTTTAGCCATGTCTCACTCTTTATAACCCTATTTAAGGTTTTCTTGGCAAAAATTCTGAAATGGTTTGTCTTTTCTTTCTCTAGCTTATTTTACAGATGAGGAAACTGAGGCAAACTGGGTTAAACGATTCGCCCAGAGACCACAGCTGGCAAATGTCTGAGATCAGATTTGAACTCAGGAAAATGAATCTTCCTAACTTCAGGTCCAGCACTCTATCCACTGAGCTACCTGAGTGACAAAGTATGCGTTGAGGGGGTTATTATTAATGAGTTATTATTTTTATTACTATTCACATGAGAAGAAAAAGAAAAGAGGAAGTAATATATCTTGAGTAAGGGGCAATAAACAGCACAAATACATAAAGCTTTTGCATCTCCAGTGCCTAGTTTAGTTGGTGGTTAAATGATGTTTTCTGGAATTGAATTATTCTATTTTGGAATATCTTACTAGTATTATTCCTAATTGTGACATAGTGGTATTAAGGTTCAGACAATCCAAATCATCCCCCTATCACCCAATATGGTACAATGGAAAGTAAACGAAAGGGGGAACTAGGTTGGAAACTTGGATCTTCTAGAAAGTTGAGCTAGTCAAAAATCTTTCTGAATTTTAATTTCTTCACTATGAAAATAAAGGGATCAGATCCTATTAGAACTTCTTTCTAGCTTTGAAAATCCTTTGCAAAAGGAAATAAAAGAATCTAACCTAACCATATTTTCCTTGGCCCTTTAGGATTAGAGAAGAGAGCTAAACATCTCATCTGCAAGACTTTGCTTCTTAGAATATGCAATGGGCACACTTTTCACCAGACTGCTGGAACTTGGCATGATTCCAACTGTTTAATACCTTAACAATCAGTGTAGATCTGGAAATGATTTGTATTCTGAATATCTCCAAACCCTACATGTAGACAAGTGTTAGAGAAGACAGAAGGCTTCATCTCAAAAACTGTCACATGGCATCTTATGGACCTCCGGGTAATGCTGCTAGAAAGTGGTCAGAACGCAGGAAATGACTCCTAATTAACAGTATCCTCACAGGATACCACTGCTGAAGACAATTTCCTGTGCCCTCATCTGATGGGAGTATTAATCTGTTACCACATTCCAGATGAGGAGGATTTTCAAAAGTTTCAAATACCAAGAGGGTAGCCATGGAAAAGGCAATTATATTCAATTTGTACATATTTTACAATCAAAATGTAAATATAATGAGTTTATGGCAGTAAATTCATGCAGTGTGTTTACCTTAAATGGCATCAAGCTACAGAAATTCTAATAGGATCTGACAGTTGGCAAGAATTATCTTTTCATATTGCAATTTTGATCTATGACAAGGGGGTGGGAGAGACCAGAAATTTACTCCCAGGGAACTATTATCTGTGTTTTCTTCTGATAAGCAGCAATATAAGTAAAGGACTCTGAAGCGATGGGCATCTGATAACTTCACCATGTTAAGCAGAATTATCTCCACTGAGACAATTAATTTCACTTCAGCACCAGTATTCTGTACAACATCTAAAATACCATCAGTCACTCAGTAAATGTTTTTTTTTTACTATCATACAATAATGTATAATGTTCTGTGCCTATTGTCCATGTAACCTTCAGTCTAGTTTTCCACCTTGCAGGTCTACAGTCAGGCTGTCAAAAACCTTCAGTGTGAAAATCTCTAAGTGAATAAAGAGGCAGGAAGTATGTCTCACTTCCACAAGGGAACCCAGAGGAAGGGTTTTCTCTCACTTTTTCCTTCCAGTGGATGGACTGCTGAACCTGGTGGAGTTAGAGGGTAAGAGCTCGGCTGATTATGTAATGAGATACTCCAAAATAATAATATCCTGTATCAAGTACCAGGCTTCTGGGATGTAGATCAGAGTAGCTTCATGAAGCTGCCCCGCCTTTTGTGCAGCAGCGAGATGGAAACAGAAATGTTCACAACACCAAGCTCTGAGGTTTCTTTTCTACCTCTTCACTTCCCTTTGTGTGCTCAGTAACCCACACATCTCTCACATGAGGCTGCCCTGACCAATGCAATTTTTGATAATATTAATTCATTATACCTCACCACAGTGATAGAATCTCTCTACAAAATTATTCCATCAATCACCTATGTATAACATTATTCCTACCATTTGTCAGGTGGTACAACATCGTTTTGCCTAACACTGTGGTATAAATGGAAAGAAACTCTGAAGTCAGATGACCCAAGTTCAAATTCTGCCTCTTATGCTTATTACCTGAGTGACCGTGGGCAAATAATTTAGTCTCCTTGGGTCTCAATTTTCTCATCTGTAAAATGTGAGGCTTGGTCTAGATGGCTTCCATGGTCCTTATCAACTTAATTTTATGACACTAATAAGAACCAATTAATGATTGGGGGGTGGGGTTGTTAATGCTTGCAATTCACAGTAAGGATCATGCTACTTGTATTCTGTACCACACTTTAATTAAAATCTTCAACTGCATTAGAATTAAGGTCCTCATTATAGAACTTCCATCATTTATGTGAGATAGAAGGGCTTCCTTTACTTTGCAAAAACATCAAACTGATTTAAAAACCAACCTACTTGATTTTTAAAAAAAGTAAAAAGAATTGAGAGCTGAAAAGAAACTTAGAGATCATAGATGACCTATGAATTTTACATATGAAATAACTGAGGCACAGAGAGTTTAGAAGACTTATCCATTGTTGCACAGCTAATTTCTTTTTTATAATAGTATTTTTCCCAATTACATGTCAAGACAATTTTTAGGATTTGTTTTTACAAGAATTTGAGTTCCAATTTTTTCTCCCTCCCTCCCCTCTCCTCTTCCAAAACTGGTAGACAATTGATATAGATTATATATGTGCTATAATTTAAAACATATTTCCATATTAGTCACAGTTGTGAAAGAGCAAACAGACCAAAAGAAAAAAAACATATAAAAGAATAACATAAGTGAAAACAGTACGTTTCAGTCTGTTCTTTATCTGAATGGGGATAGTGTTTTCCTTAGTCTGATCTTTGTGTTACTGATAAGAGCTAAGTCATTAATAGTTGATCATCACACAATGTTACTGATACTGTTTGTTAGACAACTACTTTCCACAATTTGGGGAATTTCTGGCAAAGACAGCAACACTGTTACAAAGTTACTTGCCTTGATAAAGTGTAGTCTAAGAAGCAACCCACGCAGAATATGAAGCATCTCAGTTGTGATAACATTCATTAGCTTCATAAGGATGCCAAGCACCCAATCAAAGATTTACTTTTATTTTTGCTCTAGCATCTCAAAGAAGAATCATCCAATAACAGTTATTTTGTTCCAGCAAACTTACTCTGAAAGGTGAGTACCTTGAACATATTAAGCAATTAAAAAATGTTTGCTGAATTTATTAATGAAAAGCTGTATTTAGAACATTTTAATACTTTCATATTAGAAATATAAAATGATTATAAAACTAGTCTAAAGACACTTGGTAAATATGTGTTAGAGATATGGATAGAGAAGAGGCCTGCAATTTACTCTTGGATGAAAAAACTACATCAACGCAGGTCAGCACTTCTTTGCATCTTAGAGTCTTAGTTAACTATCTAGAGTATGGAAAGGCTAAGTGACTTGCCCAGGACTGTGCTTACAAGACAGGTCTACCCAGTGCTAAGTCCAGGTCTCTATATACTACATCAAGATTGGCTCTCATTCCAGAGATAAAGATAGGAAGTATGGAATCATGGAGTAATATAATCATCTCATCCAACTGTCTTATTTTATAAACCAGAGAATGGGAGCTCAGACAAGCAAAGAGACTTGAACAAGATCACACAGTTATTTAATAGTAGAAGGATGATATAATATTTAGATTTCCTGACTTTGAGTTTATGGTTCTTTATTTATTTATTTTTAGATTTCAACATTCATTTCCACAAGATTTTGAGTTCCAAATTTTCTCCCCATTTCTCCCACCCACCCACCCCAAGAAAGCATGCATTCTGGTTGCCTCTTCCTCCAATCTTTCCTCCCTTCTATCACACCCCTCCCTTCCCTCTCCTCTATTTTCTTGTAGGGCAAGATAGATTTCTATACCCCATTACCTATATATCTTATTACCCAGTTGCATGAAAAAACAATTTTTAACTTTTGTTTTTAAAACTTTGAGTTCTAACTTCTCTCCCTCCCTCCCTCCCCACTTATCCCCACTGAAAAGGCAAGTAATTCAATATATGCTATACATGGGTAGTATGCAAAAGATTTCCATAAAATCATGTTGTGAGACTAACTATATTTCCCTCCATCCTATCCTGCGCCTCATTTATTCTATTTTCTCTTTTGACCCTATTCCTTCTTAAAAATGTTTACTTCTAATTACCCCCTTCTCCCATTTGCCTTCCCTTCCATCATACCTGCTGTATCCCACTTATCCCCTTCTCCCCTACTTTCCTGTAGTATAAGATAGATTTTCATAGCAAATTGAGTGTGTATGTTATTCCCTCCTTAAGGCAAATCCAATGGGAGTAAGGTTTACTTTTTTCCCTCTCATATCCCCCTTCTTCCCTTCCATAGGAAAAAAAAAAACAAAACTTTTTCTTGCTTTTTTTATGTGAGAGATAATTTGCACCTTTCTATTTCTCTCTTTCTCCTCCCAATATATTCCTCTCTCACCCCTTAATTTTTTTTTTTTATATATCATATCTTCTATTCAATTTACCCTGTGCCTGGGGTGGTTAGGCAGTGCAGTGGATAGAGCAGCAGTGCAGGAGTCAGGAGGACCTGAGTTCAAATTTCACCTCAGACACTTGACACTCACTAGCTGTGTGACTTTGGGCAACTCGCTTAAGCCCAAGTACTTCATCCTGGGTCATCTCCAGTCATCCTGATGAATATCTGGTCACTGGATTCAGATGGCTCTGGAGGAAAAGTGAGACTGGTGATCTGCACAGTCCTCCCTCACTCAAAACCAAGTTCAGTGCAAGTCATGTCATCATTTCTCTGATGACATGGTCTTATTCGGCAATGAAGGACAAACACACACACACACACACACACACACATACACACACACACCCTGTGCACTCTGTCTATAGGTATATAATCCCCCCAGCTATTCTAATACTGAGAAAAGTCTCAAGAGTTACAAATATTATCTTTCCATGTAGGAATGTAACCAGTTCAACTTTAGTAAGTCCTTTATGATTTCTCTTTCCTGTTTACCTTCTCATGATTCTCTTGATTCTTGTGCTTGAAAGTCAAATTTTCTATTCAGCTCTGGGCTTTTTATCAAGAATGCTTGAAATTCCTCTATTTCATTGAATGTCCATTTTCCCCCTGAAGTACTGTACTCAGTTTTCCTGGGTAGGTGATTCTTGGTTTTAATCCTAACTGCTTTGACCTGTGGAATATCATATTCCAAGTCCTGCCATCCCTTAAGGTAGAAGCTCCTAGATCTTGTGTTGTGCTGATTGTATTTCCACAATACTTGAATTGCTTCTTTCTGGCTGCTTGCAATATTTTCTCCTTCACCTGGGAGCTCTGAAATTTGGTTACAATATTCCTGAGTTTGCCTTTTGGGATCTTTTTCAGGAGACAATCAGTGGATTCTTTCAATATTTTACCCCTGGTTCTAGAATATCAGGGCATTTTTTCTTGATAATTTTTTGAAAGATGATATCTACGTTCTTTTTTTAATCATGGCTTTCAGATAGAGCTATAGTTTTTAAATTGTCTCTCCTGAATCTATTTTCCAGATCAGTTGCTTTTCCAGTGAGATATTTCAAAGTCTGCTATTTTTTTCATTCCTTTGGTTTTGTTTTACAATTTCTTGATTTTTCATAAAGTCATTAGCTTCCATCTACTCCTTTCTAATCTTTAAGGAATTATTTTCTTTAGTGAGCTTTTGGACCTCTTTTTCCATCTGGCCAATTCTGCTTTTTAGGGTACTCTCCTCATTGGCTTTTTGGATCTCTTTTGTCATTTGAGTTGGTCTATTTTTTAAATTGTTATTTTCTTCAGCATTTTTGGGGTCTCCTTTAGCAAGCAGTTGACTCATTTTTCATGGTTATCCTGCATCACTCATTTCTCTTCCCAATTTTTGTTCTACTTATCTTACTTGATTTTCAAAATCCTTTTTGAGCTCTTCCATGGCCTGAGACCAATTCATATTTTTCTTGGAGGTTTTGAATGTAAGAGCTTTGACTTTGTTGTCTTCTGTTTACATGTTTTGGTCTTCCTTTTCATCAAAGTAAGATTCTATAGTCTGATTCTTTTTCTAGTTTTTGCTCATTTCTTTAGCCATTTACTTGACTTTTGAGCTCTTTGTCAAAGTAGTTCTCTCTTTCAGTGGGGGTGTGGGGTGTACTGTCAGCTGCTCAATCCCCCCACAATCTGTGGGCCACTCCAGAAATGGTGGCTGCATCTGCCCCTGCTGCTGCTGTGGCTGCCTCAGGTTCTTCTGCCCCATCCCTGCTCTGCCACCCTTGGCCTGGGGTCAGACAACTCTACCCTTTCACACAGGTCCCACAGGTTTTTTCCATGGACCTTCCAATTTGTCCTCAGCATTTTGGAGTCATGAAGTCTGGAAAAGGCCACAGGTGCAAGAGATTCAGTCCCCTCAAGACCTGATCAGATCCCTTCTGTTCCTGCATGGCTTACACTGGACTGTGTTCTGCTCCCAGCATGATAGACACTTCTTGTGACCTTCCAAGCTGTCTTGGTCTAGAGATTTGCTCCACTTCATCATTCTGAGAGTTCTGCAGCCCCAGAATTTGTTTAGAGTCATTTTACAGGTATTTGCCTGGGCCTTGGGAGAGCACTGTAGAAAGTCCATGCTATTATTACACCATCTTGGCTCTGCCCCCCATTTATGGTTCTTTTTATTAAAGCATACTACCTTTCATTTTGTTTGAGTAAAATGCAGACTTTTTAAAAAATGTGTTTGTTTAATTTGTGGGGGAAGTGTAAAAAAAACTTTGAGGGAAAAAAATGGGCTTTCTTAGGCCAAAGTCTAACACTACCATTTTCAAAATAGACTTGAACTTTCATTATTTGTATTTTACAGTGCTTAAACTGACACTTGTAATCAACATCCTTAATATCTTCACAGTTTATATCTCATAGATAGATGATAGATAGATAGATAGATAACTAGATAGATAGATATAGATCTGCATATACAGAGAAAGGGAAAGATATAGAGAGAATATTTATCTTTTTCTTTCCTTCCCTTTTTTTCTCTCCCCTCAACTCCCTGACCTACCTATTCCCCTATCAGTATAGTCTGAGTAAAGAAAGAGAAAAGAAAGAAAAGATGATTATAGTGAGTCATTTTTCCAGCCAGCCCAGAATGACTTAAGAAGATGGATAGAGAGCTGTCATCTCTGGGGAAAAGGTCTGTCTAGGAGCTCAGGCATCTGTATTATCAGTGGCTGCAGCTGTGGGAAGCTTTCCAGTGATCATGGACTGAGTGAGGAGAGAGAGAGAGAGAGAGAGAGAGAGAGAGAGAGAGAGAGAGAGAGAGAGAGAGAGAGAGAGGAGAGAGAGAGAGAGAGAGAGAGAGAGAGAGAGAGAGAGAGAGAGAGAGAGAGAGAGAGAGAGTACCAGGAAGAAATCCCAGAGGATCTTTGAGAAACAGGTAGGCATAGAAACAGGTTCTCTCTGATAGTTCTTTCACCACCATCCAGTGCCAAGTCACAGATCCAGAGTGGAGAGAACCAGTCCTGAGCATCAGCTGTTATGACTGACCCTAGCTTTGACTGAGCATAGAACAAGTTCTG